>VZSR01000920.1:5097453-5108942 GCA_013398615.1 Brachypodius melanocephalos
CCTTTCCCTTTCCCCTTCCTACTTCTCTCTCAATCTCTCTTCATTTCTTCATTTAATTTCTTCATTTCTTCTTCATTTCTTCTTCATTTCTTCTTCATTTCTTCATTTCTTCATTTCTTCATTTATTTCTTCATTTCTTTATTTCTTCATTTCTTCATTTCTTCATTTAGTTTCTTCATTTCTTTATTTCTTTATTTCTTCATTCATTCATTTCTGTCATAGATTAGCCAGTCTCTTGAAGGTTTTGATGCAGTCAGGTAGATTTCTTATATGAAAATACAAAACTGTCTCAATGACTCCGCACAGAGCTGCAGCAGTTTGCAAAGCCCTGTGTGAGATCTGGTCTCATTACCCAGAACTCAAACAGCTTAAAAGAAAGTCACAGATGTTTCAGACTCCGGGTTGACAGCATAGTGCTGAAAGTGAACTGCAGACCTTATCCTGGTAAAATATCTCAGGCCAGGAGCTCAACATACATACCAGCTGGAGAGCTGCTCTTCTACAGCCAGCTGAGGAAGGTGGATATTACTTCTGTCTTAGGCAACCAGGGTAAACAATCTAATTTAATATTCTCCCAGAGAACTTTAATATTGAAATTTTTCTACAGTCATAAAAGTCAGAATTGTGGGTCACTCTTTCAAGGTGTTTCTTGTTTCATTCCACCCCTGATTCAAGTTCCTCTGCAGCCCAGTAGTGCTGCTGGCCACAGGTAAAAGGCCAGAACTGTCATATCCTCACAAGCTTCTACAAGTCACAGCCAGGTGAGAGCAAAAACCAGGGAGACTGATATTTCCCCCACGGCTGAGCATCAGTGTAAGACACTTAACAAAACCTTGCCTGAGAAATACAAATCAAATGTCAAAATCTGAAGCTTCAAAGAGGCAGGAAAGAGATGCAGGAAAAAGAAACGTAGTGCTCTTATTTTGTTCTTTAGGCAATGCTCCATACCTTGTCCTTTGTAAATCATTCCTGCTTCAGTGAATGAGTGGCTGTTCTCCCTTGCATGCACGCTTTAGTTCTGAGCTGCTCTTACTGTCCAGAAATATTACAAAGGGTGAGAGTTTTGTGTAGCCTTTATACCAACCAGGCAATGAAAACCTAGAAACCCCTCAGAAACCAAAAGTATCACCCTTTGAACACTGATAACTGCTTGCCATTTAATTATATTTAGAAAAAAAACCAGTATTTTTTAAAAGGGAAAGAATGACTCCAGATTAGATACTATAATTCTCACCTGATTTTGATGAGTTTATTTGGATGCATACATAAAATAGAACTTGCTGAGAATTGCTTGTAAAATCGCATTTGTGTTTTGTTCAGAAGACATTAAAAGTAAGAGGGAGGAACTATAACTTATCAAATACTTCACTGAATACATAGCCCTTTAATATGTTACCTAATAATAAACTGAGAAACAAAAATAGTATAACATAGTAACCTGTAAATCAATTAGTCTTATTGTGGGCAAAAATAAACAAGAAGTATTTTCTTAAGAAAACAGATAGAAATCAATATTTTGATGTGTTGTGAGAATCATTAAATCGCGCTTTTTTCCCGATAATGGAATTCACCTACATGCAAGTTTTCAGGAACTGCTTGGCTTCAATTATTCTTTTGAACATCTAAGAAAGACAAACCATAGACATAAAAAGCTTCTGATATTTTACATATTCATAATACCTTAGTGAATCACCAGGAATGGCAATACTGCTCTCTGAATGCTAATGCAGAGGCAGCAGACAAGTTGAAGGGCAAAGCAACATAGAAATAAACCACATTTTCCCACTTGAATTCACCAATTATTTGTGAACAGTTCTTGGATTTTTCTTTTTCCACTGTTACCACTTCCTCTCTTATAATTTTCATTAAAAAATCTAATGACTTAATTTAAAACACATATGATAACATGCCTAATTTCATAAGGGTTTTTATGTGAACAACTGTCACTACAAAAGATGTAATTTTAGTGAGAAAAGCAAAGATCATCAAATGAGTGCAGACTGATGCTTGTGTCTTAAGCGTTGCTAGGTATACAGGATACAATAGCAGGATACAACCTCCCTTTTTACTCAGCCTAGCAAAGAATGCATGCTCACAGCAGGAAATCCTAATCATCATTTATCAGAGTAGCAGGTAGTTCTGTTTTCAAAATGTTACCTTCAAAGGACATGTATCTAAAACTTTTCTCAGAACCTATTTCTATTCTACCATAAAATTAATTAACCTTTTAGTTTCACTGAATATATTTCAGAATTTAATGTGAAAGGATGAAAAATGTACTTGATCTCTAATAGAACAACATTTTTACACACAGATGAAAAAGAAAACCAACACCTCAAAACAATTATTTAAAAAAAATTAAATGTACTTTTCTTTATGTCTGACTGCAGCTGTCATTTCAGTGGTGCTTGGGAAGGACACATGTAAATTCAGGGTCATACTGTTTTCAATTCATTCTCTCACATAACTTTGCAAATTACTGAGGCTTATTTAGAAGAATTCTCTGGAGGGCCATTGAGTATCTCAGAAGAATAGATGTGATGAGTTATGCCAACTCTGTGCTGGGCACTAATAGTGGCATTCTAACACAGGAAGGAGCTATCTCCGCCCCTATATAAACATGAGGATCCCAGCCAGCATCTGTCTTAAATAAAAAACTCATTTAATATACAACTAAGGCTGCAAAGCTGTTTACTGAAAAAGGGTTGTGTTGATGAGCAGGCACTAAGAGATGTGTAGTTTAATGGAGAAGAGTTTCAATGAGGGTGCAAAGCCACATTTGCCAGCTGTGGAGCACAAGCCTCTTCCAAACGCACAGAAGAGTCCTGTAGGTTTGATGGCCAAGTCTTTGCAAGTTCAGATTTCTCCCATTCTCCATTCCAGAGGGCATCACAGAATTTAATAACCAGCACTTGCACCACAGAAAATTGTGGAATGCTTTACCCAAGATTGTTACTAAAGTGATTAACATGATTCTTTGAGGTGCTGAGAGTCTCCCTGGAAATTTAATCAGAAGCAGAACTAAATTAATCTCTTCTGGTGCTTTGTGTCCTGAGGCTCAGGCATCTCCAGCTGCTCCTGCTGCTCATCTTAGAGCTACTCTGAAGTGGATTGGTCTATACATTGAGCTATGCTTCTTTCTTGGACTTACAGGAAATTGTTCATCCTTTCTAAGTAATCTGCTTAAAAGGAGTGACATGAGCAGAACAGTTTATACGAGTAAGGTTTTATATCTCTAAGAAGTTGAGAGCCCCACCAAGCTGGATCAGCAGAGCCCTGTATTCTCAATGCTTCTGGCAATGGCAGAAGGAGAGGAAGGATGAGAAGAGCATATCCTGCCTGTTTTGATTGTGTCTGCATTCCATTTCTCATTGCACTCCCCAGCATCTAGAGTGATATTAGGGGTGTTAAATAGTAGATCCCTGCCTGGTCCTTTAACTGTCTGTTTATTGCTGTGTCTTCCAATAAGTTTATCTAATCCCTTTTGCAACTAGTGATGTTCGCCTTTACAGCAGCCTATAGCACCAAATAACAGAGATTCATTACATGCTGTGAAAAGAAATGCTGTATTTTCCATGTCTGAACCTGAATTTCTGCCAGTTTCAGCAGGTGCCTTCAGCCCAAGTATTGTGAGAGTTGATGAATAGATGGTCCAGCACAAGCTTGTAAACCTCCACTGTATTGCTTCTCAGTTTTGTCTTACATAAACTGAACACTCCCACCCCTGAGAGTCACTTTGTAAGTCACTGGGTCACTTTGTGAGGAACTTGTTTCATCCATGAGATATTTTACTCACCATTTTTTTTTGCACTTTATTCATCTCAGATTTAGGTACTGCTTCACTGCAAGCAATAGTGCTATCACAGCATAATTGCTGGTAAACTAAGACATTTCGTGGAAATCCCCAGTTATATTTTGAGATTTGTTAATGTATTTGCGAACAACAAAGTAGATTTACTGGTTTTGCTGTTTCAAAGAGTTTTTATTTCAGCTTTCTGTTGGAGAAATGTCAGCTTAGGACAAATCAAATTTGTCTGTGACAGTGTATTACAACTGTGCCAGCTATGAAAGTGAACTTACTCCCCAGCCTTTTTCATGCGCTAAGAAGGTACAAGCCACTCTGTGTGGGATTCACTGCAGCTAACTTTAGACATCTATACTTTAGTCGTCTACATCTGAATTAGTCACTTTGGGTTCTCTTTATAGCTATCAGAGAGAAAAGGCCCTTTAGGGAATGATTCATCTGACCTATTTAGATATCTACTTAAGAATAAGATGAATCATGTCCTATAACTTTTTTCCTCTCCCTTGACTACAGAGGGAATTAAAATATTGACTTCTGCAAATAGAGTTCATTGCATATATCCCTCTCCATGTTATTTTGACACCAAAAGTTAGCCTGGGCATCTCAGGATGACTCAATTGTTTTAGCAAATTTTCAACTGAGTTCCTGCTAAAGTCTAAGCTGCTGCTACAGCTGCTGTGGCAGGAATGATGCATTCCAGGACCTTCACATCTTCCTTAAATGGTGGCTCCCAGAACCGCACAATACTCAAGGTGAGGCAGCACAAACACTGAAGAGAGCAGGATAATCACCGCTTTGGTTAGCTGTTTGATGCATTTCTCTTTCAACCTACCCCTAAAAGCAAGGGTAACTCAGGTACCTGTCAATAGATGCCTTGGGGAGGATTTGAGTGAAATTACACTGAATTATCAGAGCATGTATATGTATATGTAGTATATGTATATGTATATGTATATGTATATGTATATGTATGATTTATTTTAGAACAATTTGGTTGCAACAGAAAGGAGATATGTAGCCATTTTAGTTATTATTATTATTATTATTATTATTATTATTATTATCCCTTTGTGTTACCTTTAAAAATCAGTTACATGTCCTCTTTTTTCTTGGCTGCTTCATGCCTTTTTGATTTCTTGTTTTTCAGGTAAAAGGCCTGCAGAATTTCACCCTAAATCAATATTGAAGATTCTTCTCCCATTCTCTCTCATTAAAATCATTATTCTGAATGAGTCTCTATTTATTAACTAGTGTTCTAATTTTTTCCCCTTGTTCTTACTTGTTTAAGATTTTCTCCTTTCATTCATTCCTGCTATATCTCTAAATATTGATTTTCTGTTATTTATTTAAATTAGGGACTTAATTTTTCTGAATTTGTCAATGAACTAAAAGATCATTCAATACTTTCAGATTTCCCATAAAATGAGACATATTTAAAGTTTATGTGCTAGTACCTAGCACAAAGATTTCCTGCTACACGAAAAAAATTTGTTAAATGAAAAAGAAATAAAAATTTATTTTAAATATGAATATAATTTATATAACATTATAAATATAACCTAAATAACAATAACTTTTGTTCAAAATAATTAAAATATTTACATATTTCTTTAATATTTCATTATCTGTAACTAACAAAAGGTATTGCAACTGTTACAGTATTTTCTGTAATATATTGTCCCCTACCTATTATTTAATAATAGATAGGGGACAATAATAATCAGCCCAGGAATTAGCATGAAAGACTAATGATGTGCAGACAGGTTTATGGACTATTGAACTAGACTCTTTTCCCCACCTTCAAGGAAGATTTTTTCAGTTATTAAGTAGAATTAATGGATACTAATTTGTTCATATTCCCTATGGAATGCCTGCACCAATTAAGAGTAAACAAAAAAGGAAACCGCCCCTCATCAAAAATATTAAATATGTCCAATGTGTTTGCATGCTCATATACAAGAATCTGAGAGTTCTAAATTGTAAAATATTGTTCCTCAATAAATGATATTATATTTCACTGAACAGTAATTGCTAGGCATATTCAATTCACTGCTAACATTTCCTCTTCATCTTTTATCATGATTCAATGAAAAATGACAATTATCTCTGTGATTTCTTCAGATATTTCTACAGGTTTAGCTTTATGCCAGTATTTAGAATTTCACATTCTAATACAGACGAATTTAAGGTAATGCAGTGAAACACAATGAGATCAGACAAAAAGTAACACTTTCAGTGAAATAGCATAATAACATTTAACTTGGATTAGACTGAAGTGTCATATCTTGCACCCAAAAGTGGCCTCCTTCAATACTTTTACCAGATTTTGAAGGACTACACACTGTTTTATTTAGCATCCCATCTTTGCCAGTCAGACAGGGCACTCAGTTATAAATAAATAGAATTAATTCTGGTGAGGAACACACGTCACCACCAATTGCAAGATATCAGGGAAGTATGAGCTGAACAGCAGCTCTGCTCATTTCACCAGGTTGTCTAACATTTCAGCAACTTTCAGTGTTTGAAATCTGCTAACAGTCAGGGAAATCTAAGCAAATATAATACCAGATCTACCAACGCTGTACTATCTGTGCAGCTTTCTCCCTGTGAAGGTTTCCTCATTGGAAACTCATTTTACTAAACCTAGATTCAGTTGGGTTGTTTTAATTTGGAGAAAGAGCACCTCAGTAGTAAACTCATTTGAAAAGATGACATTACAATATGCTAGGAATTTGGCTTGGAGGTTGGTTACCTATGCAGACTCCCTGGTTTGAGGAATGACCCTTCTTCTACAAGGCTGTGACTGTAAAATTTTCACCAATTACTTTTACAATTAAGAAATCCTCTGAATCATGGGGCATGATGAGATTATATTTGGGTAAAACCCACTTCTGTGCTTGTCCCAGTAAAGTCAGAATGCTTTAACAATCTTTGTTAAAAAGACAGTTGCAAAAACATTTCCACATATGTGCAGTCAAAACAATTGAGAAAGGCACTATGAGGAGATTTCTGTCTGTCTGGTTGCACTATTCCAAGGATGCACCCTGCCACCACTGTGCAGTGTTTCCTTACAACTGAAGAAGAATCTCAATAATCATCTCTGTTGCCTTGATACCAGTAACTAGTATTACATGACGTAACTTTGTCAGTCAAAAGGCATTGTCCACGTTTAGTTTAAGTTTATTCCTTCATGAGGAATTAGTTATTAAGTTTATTCCTTCATTGTCCACGTTTAAGTTTATTCCTTCATGAGGTGCATCGGGTTCCACTCAATGTGTTGGGCCCTACACTATTCTGTAAGATCCTCCCCATGTGAGAGCTGTGAAAGTTCAGTGAGCTACTTTGAACTCTCATCACTTTGTCCTGTCCAAATACACTTTAGCTATTGCTACGGAGAAATTTAATTCACTGACATTATCTGTTTAACTCTCCTGTGTGTCAGCGCTGTATGTCAATGGTGCTCTCTGATGTTCATATCGATATGATTTTCAGGTTTGGTGAAACAGCTAGCTGAAAAGAGCCCTTTTCTGGTTTCCAGCCATTAACAATTGAAAGTACTACCATAGTTCCCTTAAACAGTAGCTGATGTTCTGGAGCTTTATCTTCAGGATAATTTTTTTACCCCTATATTTTTACTGTAACCATGCTAAGACACTTAACATCACAAAAAAAGAGCATGGAATATAGGACGAGAACAACATCTACTATCAAGAAACTGTTGCTATCAGCTGTCACATCTTAGAACACAGAATCATTAAAGTTAGAAAATACCTCTAAGATCACCAAGTTCAATCATTAACTTTACTGACAGGTCCACCACTAAATTGTGTCTCTAAGCATTGCATCTAGAGATTTTTTGAACATTTCCAAGGGTGGTGATTCCACCATTTCTCTGGGAAGCCTGTTCCAATACCTGACCATCCTTTCAGAGAAAAAATTTTTTCTTAGATTCAATCTAAACCTCTCTTGGCACAGCTTGAGCTATTTTGTCTTTCCCTATCCCTTGTTACTGTCACCCTGCCATAGAAGGAGATCAAATTGGTCAAGAAGGACCTGCCTTTCCCAAACCCCTGCTGGCCGGGCTGGTGGACATCCCATGTCTGGCACAAACAATTGGGAAGGTTCCTTGAATGTGTCAAAACTTCCTTACAAGTGATTGAGGAGCCGACAAGAGGCGCAATACTGAACCTTGTTCTCACCCACAGGACAGAGCTGTGGGGGAATGCACCGCTCCAAGGCTGCAGTGGCTGCAGACACTGTGGGATGGTGGAGTTGGAGCTCCTCAGGGCAGTGAGGAGGGCCCACAGTAAGCTCATTGCCCTGGAATTCAGGAAAGCAGCCTTTGGCCTCTGCAATGACCTGCTTGGTAGAGTCCCAAGAGATAGAGCCCTGAGTACAGAGGGCTGGATGAATTGCAAGGATCATCTCCTCCAAGCTCGGGAGCAATGCATGCCAACAAGGAGGAAATCGGGCAAAAATGCCAGAAAGCCTCCACGAATGGATCAGGAGCTGCTGTGCAGACTCAGAGTGAAAGGAGAAGCTTACAGGAAGTGGACATAAAATCCTATCAGAGTTTTGTCAGAGTTTTCAGAAAACTTAAAGCCACACAGGTAGTGCCAAGTGCACTTACCTATGTTAATTGCATGTGAAAGGGGACTTTGCAAATTTATGGTTCCTAAAGTTCCCTCCACAAACCCACTTCCAGATAAATTTTCCTATGGATTTCATATCCCTTAAAGAATCCCAACCCTCACATGTAAGTGCATCTGGGAGTAAGGCCTGTTGGGATTTTCATCTCCTAGCTCACTCTGACAGGATACTTCTGTTTGAATTGTGTATCCTCCAGGCTAATAAATTTTGATTGCTCTGCATTGTTAGCCATCTGCTCCCATCCCTTGGGATCCCAGTTCAAGATGGAAGTTAAAAGACAACAAACTGAACCCCCAGCAGACACAGGGCAACAGAGTTTGTACAGAAAATTAGCAAGCAAAGGAGCTGGTGGAAAATGTTTGATTGAGACATGCATAGATGTGCACTGGCTTTTCATGGGTTCTGCTGATTCATTACTAGTAGCATAGTAGCTATTAATAAAGTTTTCTAGCTCTTATTATAATACTCTGTTTTCAGATTTTTATGACTTTACCAAATTTTAAACAGCAGAAAAAAAGGCAAAGAATGAACCTTAAAACTCTGAAGAGAGAAGCATATGGTGAGCTGAACCATAAAAGGAAACTCTCATATATAATGCCAGCAGTGTTTAAGATCTATATTCTACTGCTTCCAGCAAATAAATTGGTCTAAGCTGCAAAATAAAGCCATAAATAAACATTGCCTGTGACCAGCCAACTGGGTTCAACTTCATTCCCCATCACTCTCTAGGCCCAGCCATCCAGACAGTTTTTTACCCTGCAAACAGTGCACCTGTTCAAGCTGTTAACGTAAAATCCTTTCAGTTTCATTTTCTCCAAGGAAATGATGCCAAAGGCTTTACTGAAGTCCACGTAGGCAACATCCACGTAGCCTTTCCTCATCCACTAAGACAGTCTCTTTGGCATAGGGGGAGATCAGGTTGGTGAAGCAGGACCTGCCTTTTGTAAACCCATCTTGACTGTATCTGGTCCCTTTGTCATCCTGTGTGTGCCATATGGTAATTAAAAATTGTTTATTTGCTAAATGAGATACAGCGCTTTGGAAAACATGGGATATTTCATGGTGTATCTGTCATGTATTTGCTCATAAATGAGAGAGCTGTAGGATTTAGTTTGTCAGACATTTTTCATGACTCTCAAAGAATCCCCAAGAGACACTATGTATCATAAAGAGTAATTATTACAGTTTTAGCATGCTCTCCAGTTTAAAGGAAGTAAGATAATTTCAAAGATATTAAAATATTGTATGGGGTTTAATGCTTAATTATCTAATGTGTTTCTTAACCATTTTTTCTCACATTATCCTGCCTAAAATGAAAGACATTAATAAGGGGCCATGTTTTCATTTGAAATAGCAATATTTTTGTATGTATGTGTGTAACAGCTGATTACAAGCCTAAGACTAGATAATATCCTGCTTGCTAAGTAAATAAATGCAAACCATAAGAGTAGTAATGAACTATCATCTTTTTATCATCATGTTCAAAAACAAGTCTCTGAAATTGTATTTTGGTGGTGCTTTTTCTCTCATCACCAAGAAAACCTAGGCCGTATAGCAATGTAGCAGGAGTTAGTAGTTAAGTGATACCTGGAATTTGGGAAGACTGCCTTTGTGATACTTATTTGATGACTTAGACCAAGGGGAAATTTATATGAAATAAGTAAAAATAAATCCTTAATAAAAGAGACAAATTTTATTTCACAGGTTTCACATTAATAAAAAAATCAGTGATTTAAAACCTGCTTCCTTTTTGGGAGACAATGGTAGCAATTTTAAGAGGAATTGAGGTATGAGTTTTATTAAAACATAGAATTGTAGCTAAGAACTGAGTAATAACAAGACAAAACAAAAATATTTTGATGAATTGATAAAATAGGAAGACCCAATTTGCTTTACCATTAGACACTTTGCTGGGCTATCACATGTAACAACAATGTGCAAGGACACCTCACAAATGCTACTTTTTTACCATGCTGTGCCTTATCTCCCAAAACAAAACAAAATAAAGCCCAAAACCTAAAGCCCCAAAACCCCTTCAACCAACAAAAAACCCTAAACGCCCCAAAATCACACATACACACACACAAAAAAACCCTAAAAAACCCCAAAATGAAAAAAAAAACCACCTAAAACTTCAAGAGCACTGTACAATATTTGTACAATATTTTTCATGTGATATAGAAGAGTTGGAGAGGTTCATAAATAATTACTGTAAGCTTTTTCTCAGGAGATATTCTTCCTTTGTCCAAAATATTCATCCACTGTAGACAGTAAAGAGGCGACACAAGTCAGCATTAATATGTGGTTTATTGTATTTTGAGATTTTTTCCATGTTTGTACCCAAAATAGCTGATATCTGCCACCAAACTTTTAAATTATGAATTAGTGAAAAGTAAGATCTTCAGAAAAGAGATAAAATTTTTCACATTGACAAGTAGGTTGTTACAAACTTATTTCATTTTAGAGTGGAACACAAATTCATGGCTTTTAAAAAAATCTTTTAATCACTTATACTGGAAGATTGAAAATAAAAGAAAGCAAGAAAATGTGACTGAAAGGCTAATTAAATAGTTATCAGAGACATTATTTGGCTGCTTACATTTGATCTACACTGGGTAACCCAAAATACAAGTTATTTTGGATTCAAGACTATACACATTTAATTGCACTATAATGTAGCAGATTTTACTCTACTTCTATGTTATATAAGCAAAAAAAAGGAAAAGGCAATGATTTTTCCCTAGGAATCACATTACACCTTGATCCATGACGCTAACTGAAAATGTTAATTACCAGTCCTGAAATGGCTTTTCTGTGTCTCTGATCCAGAGGAGCTTTAAAACACCTGAAGAATATCGTAATAGATAGACCACATTTCTCCTGTGGTCAATATATGACACAACCATAAGAAAAAGCAGGACCAAAAAATTATAAATATTTTTAAAAAGGCAAGAAAATGAAAGAGGATGAAATTGAACTTTATCACCTATTTTTTAAATGTGGATTTTCATGTCCCACTGAACTATTCATCCCC
>VZSR01000920.1:5108957-5246653 GCA_013398615.1 Brachypodius melanocephalos
CCCCCCCCCAAAAAAAAAAAAAGGCATTTAAGACATTTGAATAGCCTTATAGAGGATCTTTAGAACACTGGGCATTGCACTAGGCTCTTATCCCAGCAACAGTGATTTTAAATGAAATGCTATGTTATGTAAATAAACATGCAAATGCACTGCAAAAAAGTAATGTGAATTTTTGTACATCTTCAGGAAAATCATTCCACAGAGGGTGTGAAAAAGGGTATGTTAGAAAGCTTCAGGTTTAACAGCAAGACTGAGCTCCACTTCAAAATGTGGACTTCTGCTGAGTTAAAATTTTTTTTTAAAAGATGACTAAATTTTATTGAAAACTAGGAAAACACAGGGAATGGTGGCCCAAAGATGGATGGACCCTCTTTGTATTCTACTGCTGAAGAGGAAGGGCTGGTCCCAGAACAGATGGTTGCATTGACTCCATCCTGTGGAGAGATCAGTGCCCTTATGTCCATTTGAAAAGCAGTTCAGGCAATCAGACCTCTGCTGGAGTCAGACCCCAAATGACTGCTTCCATTTGGTGTTTCAGATGGAGAAATGAGATGGGGTCACGAGCGTATTCCCTTCTTGCAATGACCTGTGGGACTGAAACAGCAGCTGATGGCCTTCCAGAAAGCAGAAATTGCATCTTCTTCTCCTCTCACTCTTCTCAGGATGTGTCATAAAAAGAAACAGCCCCAATGACTTCATAAAATCTCAAAGGAAACTTTGTTGTTGTCATTTACTTTCTCATGAAAATCTTCACATATATTGTTTGTAGATGACAGCAGAAAAGCTCAGGACAGGATGACTGATACACAGCTGCTACAAAAGCTCTGACTGCGTCAGCAAGAATGCTTCATAGCACTTGGAGAAGTGGAATTTTTTGCACATTTTTGTGGATACTGCCGTAAAATAATCTGATTTTAAAGAATTTGGGAATTTTTCATTATATATTTTACTCCCGTTATTCAAGACACAGAGTGGCTGCACTGTGATGAAAAGAACATTGTATATTTGATGGTGTTTTTCTAAACTGATATTTTTATCACATATATTATTGATTTTCTATCTTTCTAAAATAGCTCCTTTGTTTAAGAAACATGTAATGCTTATCTTTGCTATTCAAATCCTGAGTCACATTACATGATTTTCTGATTATTCTGTTTTGCTTACATATGACTTTGAAAACCAGACTGCTCTTTGCTCCTCTGATGTCTGGATAGCATATATTATAAATATTTGAAAGATCTATGCCATTTGCATTTTAGTTTGATATTTTATATTCACATTTACTTAACTAAAGGTCCTATTAATATTTAAAATCTCAAAGATTCAGACAAGTGGAACGGTTTCATAATACCCACAGATTTATCTTGAATCTTTTCAGTGAATATCTCAGCCATTTTTTAATATTATTTGTCCATATTCAGAGAGGTTGTGTCAAAATTTACTGATCTACTGATATAAGTCAATCTATTCAGACATGATGCTCTTAAATAGTAGTAAATGCAGGTTCAGGAATTGTTTGTATATTGGCCTAATAGGATAAGCAAAGTGTGTAATATCTGTATAATTATCACCACATACCTTTCAAAAACAAGTAATGCAAAGCATCCAGGTGTAGATGAAGATGATTTGCTAAAGGATTTAAGAGAATGCTTATAGGAGCGTGCTGAGCAATCACTATCTGATGGTAAATGTTTTAGTTCCATCACGACTTGCCCAAAATAAACAGACACAAATCCAGACAGAGAATTTGAGGAGCTTGGAAAAAAGTCTTGAGAAGCATGATTTTAAGTAGTCATATAATGGTTGGTGTTGGGAGGAGCCTTGAAAGACTGTCACAGTCAAGCACAGCTTTCCCTAGATCACGTTTCTCCAGGCATTATCCAGTCTGACTTTGAACACTACCAGGATTCAAGGAGCCATCTCATATCCAGCCTCTCATCCACAAGCTCCCCCAAGCCATTCTTGGCAGGGCTGTTCTCTATCTCTTCATCTCCCAGTGCATCCTTAGCCACTGGAAACTGGTTTTCTGTTTAATGACTTTTAGCATATCACATAGATTTCTGTCCAGGCTGAAAAAAGTAAAAGTGTGTGTACAAAAAAGATAATTCATACCTGGAACTAACATGGGAGAAGCTGAGTCATTTTGGACTAAAACTGCAGTTATATTACCTACATCCATATGGTTTTGGGAACCTTAGGATTTTAGCCTTTTAGAAAAATTATTTATCATGCTCCAAAAAATAAGTAAAATCCAGTGAGAGTTGCTAACTCAAATATAGAATGCTTAATGTTTTTTCAAGTCCTCAAGTTTTGTAGACCTCTGGTGATAGGCTCAGAGTCATAACCCAATATTTTATACTGGAGTTACAGTTTACTGAGAATGAACTCAATTCTGTATTTCTTGCCTACAGTTGTTTTTCAGGTATAAAAGAAGAAATCCTGCAATTGCATGTTGTTTGATTTTGGTTTCTTTCTATTTGTGTTTATAAAGAACTATTGTCAAAACAATTACAAGCAGAAGGTTGAAGTTTGACCTTCACTGAGAGGTACCTTTGCTCCTGTGAAAATCAATTTTGCTTTGACAAAGGGATTCTACAAATTGAAGTTCTGAAAAGTGAGCAATTCTTTGTGTATAACTTTAATACTTTTTGTCTGACATTTGTAGTTAAACAAATTAATGACAATTATGGCACGAAGCTTTCTGAGATAAATCAGGGATTCATTTTCATGTAGCTTTCTCTATTTCAGCCTGTGGTTCCACTGACAGTTTTCTTCTTGCAATTCTAGTATCAGATAGTTCTTTCTGGTTCTTTATAGCACAAATATAAAATGAGGATGCCAGTTCCTCTCACCTTTGATCTACAGATTTCTAGTCATGCAAGAAAGGTAGAATTTTAGATCTGAAATGTACCACACAAAGTTTCATACAGGTTTTGAGTTTCAAAGAGATTTTCAAAGACTGGTGCAAGGCTATTCGTATATAATTATCATTTACGCAGGAGCACAGTAAAAATGTACAAAATAAAAATATTTTATTCTCTTAATTACATAATTTTCTAAAAACTATTTTATTTATCTTCTACTCAATGCAATTTCTTTATCTGCTCCGTGAGTAACAACAAAAATGCCTCTGCGTATCAGGAAAAGATGCCTTCTGGCCATCTGTTCTTTCATATGTGTGTAATTGTCATAATAACTAGTATGTTAATGAGTGCAAAAGAGATTATAGATCTATCTTGTTCTGAAGTGATAGTACTATTTTCACTTGTAAATTCGATATTGAACATTGATATAGAGAATATGTTTATAGAAAAAAAATGCTATGTATAAATATTAATGAGTATTTCAGCATGAACACCAGAAAAACAAAATTCACCCTGCCTGCTTTTCACCCTGACACTAAGAAATGAGAACTGTAATATTGAAATAGGCTGTCAGAAAGACGAATGTGTCTCTTATGTTACTTAAAACTGAAAAAAAAAAAGAGGCAAATATCTGAACATTATGTGTCAATGAGCTTCACTAAATAATTTTAGTAAAGACTTTACCTTGTTGTTGAGGTTCCACTTGTTCTAAGAATCATAGAACAATTGAGGCTGGAAAAAAACTTTAAGATAATGTCGTACAGCTGTTAATCCAGTGCCACCCTCTTCACTACTGAACCAAATCCCCAAATTTCACATCCACACATCTTTTGAATGCTTCCAGGAATGGTGAATCTGCTGCTTCCCTGGACAGCCTATTTCACTGTCTGACCATCCTTTCAGTGAAGAAATGTTTCCTAAGATCCAATCTAAACCTCCCCTGTCACTCGTTACCTGGGAGAAGAGACCAACCCTCACCTGGCCATATCCTCCTTCAGGTGATTGTGGACAATGATAAGGTCTCTTCTCATCCTCCTTTTCTCTTGGTTAAACCATCCCAGCTCCATCAGCTGCTCCTCTTAGGGCTTCTGCTCTAGACCCTTCTCCAGTTCCATTGTTCTTCTCTGGACTCTCTCCAGCCCCTCCATGCCTTTCTTGTAGTGAGGGACCCCAAACCAAACATGGGATTTGAGGTGTGGCTCCACCAGTGTCCAGTACCAGAGATCAAGTTTTGATTTTCATCTACAAAGATCAGTTTCAATTTTCTGAATAACTATCTATTCCAGTTTGCTAGAAACGAGTTATCTCAAGATCCTAAGCCCTAAACATGGTAGTTTTGATCATCAGTGATTTGAACTAGATTGAAGCAGATAATCATGCAAGACAAGCACAGCAAAATGATGATAATTTCAGTGTGTGTATAAGCTGTACTTATACTTTTGGTTTCCACATTTTGATACTCTTAACTAGCCTACATGTATTTTCCAAAAGCAGCTTCCTCAGAGTCTAATATGGGTGTTTATTTAAACAACTGATAATCTATTTTGCTCAACACAAGAACAGACACAGCAGCCTCCAAAAGAAGTTGATTCATTTTTAATAACATACCAAGATAAAGCAAAATTCAGTAATAATGCCTGCATATGACTAATACTCATCTAAGAGATATTATTGCAGGATGTTATTGTAAAATACTCTGAATAGCACCACTGACACTACTACTCAGCATTGAGAGCTCAATCAGATGATGATGGAATACTAATTCCTTTGATCTGATTAGCACTTAGAGATATATCTTCCCACTCATGTTTACAAGTAACTCCCTTCTCTTTCATTGATGGGGAAATAAGCCATTAAAATTCAAAGAGCTAGCTGAAGAACATAGTGGAAAATGCTGCTGGAAGAGGGGAACAGGCTCATGAACTGGCTGACTCTGAATGTTCAAGCTGTAATAATTAATTGTGTCTTATTAGACATACTTTTTTACAAAAAGCCTTGAATACCTGTGTCCAAATATGCACAGTTTAATACTAGATAAACTTCCCAGAGCTATTTACTCCATGTGTAGAGAATAATTCTCCATGTCTTAATCAATGAACTCATTGAAAGAACATGAAAAATTATTAATTGACTTGCCATGTTAATATAACAAGGTTTTGAAGGTACATAAAACACAGATTCTTCTTTTTTAAAAGTTTATAGACCAGGAGGAATTTAGGACAATCAGTTCTAAACAGCAGTTGAGATATTCCCAAAAGCAAGAATGTTCTCCCATATTCAAGGCATCATGTCCTATTATCTTCAAACTTGGAAATGATGTTTCCTGAGGACAGAAACCATGTGCAATCATTAGAAAATAAAAAATCACAGTGTGACTGAAAAAGAAAAAATATTATTTGTTGAGTTCCTGCCACAACCCTTCACAGAATTAGGACTTCAGGGGCTACAAGTCCTTATAGGAACTTCTTTTTGATAAGGAAGGCCATTATTGAAAGTTTAAATTAGAAAATAAAATCATTAGAAGAAGAAAAAGAAAATAATTGGAAAAAAAGGCTACATCAAAAAAAAAAAAACCTCAACAAAACATCAGATCAGCTATTTCATATTTTATAAGTCTTATACAGATTTCTTCTCTTAGTTTGTCAAGGCATTTATCTGTCTAAAAATCAATTTGCAAACACTAAAACAGCTCCAGTGGGATTTTCCTGTGGCTTATCTTTCTGATTTGTTGGAATCCAGCAAACCTTCGAATGGAAAGCTCCCTTTGAGGCATCTCCCTGCTCCTTGCTCAGGCAACCCTGGCAGATTCCTCTTAGAACAAAGCAAATTCCCATTGCAAATTCCTTCTTTAATTGGTGCAAAGGGAAAGGACACTGGTGATGTCCTGTGGTTTTCTTGCAGTCCTTATGGAGGGCTGGGTCGTATCACACAAGATTTACTAACCTCAAATAATAACTCCATAGTAGCAAGGATATAAAATTCCATTGAGAAGTGCAGACTTTGTCAACACGTATTTCTGCGGAGGGATGCCACAGCAAATCATTGTGATAAAGCTAGGAGACCTAACATTTTGTGATTTACAATAAATTATTCCTGTTGTCCACTAAATCTTGGAGTGTCTCCAAAAAAGATGGATTTTCACCACTCTGACGTTCAAACATCACTGTCCTGGAGACTGAATTATTTTAGATGTGCAGACATACCTGAGAATAGCAGATGCTATTCCCTGAGCAGCTTTTTAACAGCAGCACAGATTTTGTGATGGTTTCAAAACTAATTTTAGAAAATCCATGTGAATATCACTGTTCTGATAATTTGTGTCCCATCATTGCTTTCTCAACCTTCTCATTCTTCGTTGAGATCTGTGTATCCCAGTCAAATACACTGTATCCGGTCACATTATGTACTTCTTGAGGTTTAGTTGGTTTCTAGAGGATGAATGACTAAAAGAAGGACTAATCTGTCCTTTTACTCTCTTATAATGCAATATTTTGCTCTCTTAATATGGATTTCTTTGTGATTTTTCCATATTTTCATCAATATAATGGACAGTTACAGTTTGTCCATGACACATAATTTTTTTTTCAACAAATCCTTTTAAATATTTCTAGTCCTTAAAGCTATGCCAGCATTTTCTCTCTATGTCTCTCTCCCTCTCTCTCTATTTTATTAAAGCATCCACATTTTTAATAAGCTTTCTGCAGACTTAACTACCTCTTCTCCCAGGAAATAACTCCTGTTCTTATGCCCCAATGATTTATTTTAGTGTTTCCATGGAATAATCTTGTAGACATTTATTCATGGCCAGCAAGTCAGTAATGTGTTTTTAACTGCTCCATCCACCCCCACATCAGTGCAGAATATTATTAACACCTGTATTTCTAGTTGTGTACATATTTCTTCCACATCAGTTCCACTGCATTGCTCCCTTAGGATCAGACTAATAAAGGTAGTGTAATGTTTACAAATTCTAAGAAGCTTTTCTCATATGAGTTTCCTAGTGATAAGCTAAATAATAAATGAGCATGACCTTTATGAATTTGAGTTGGCTGCATTTCCTGAAGAACTCCTATGCTCTTTATTGTGTCCTGATTCTTCATGTTGTTCCAATCTGAGCTCCAGCAAATAAAGCAAAGTCATTTGAACTACAAGAGCAGCACCAGATATTGCCTTTCTTACAAATGCCAGGTCAGTGAAGGTGGGTGAGGTTAATGCCTCCAACTACAGGTTTGAATGAGGCCTTTTAAATAAGTTTGAATCTGTGATGAAAGGCTTGCTGAAATTTTTATTTTTTTTTCCCTTTGGAAGAAATTTTGAGGGAAATGAGAAGGGAGACTTGAAATTTCTGTATTGCAATTTTTTGGTCTGGAGAATTCATTAAAAACAGACTACAAACCATTGGCTCACTTGTGATCTTTGCTACAAGACCAGCTCACAATCCCTTATGCCCCACAAAGTTTTATACATGTGTGGTGAATTAATAAATGGAATCTGACCATACACACAATTCTATATCTATCTTGCTAAAAACTATAAACTGTTTTAAACCCACATCTATAACTTCTACTTATATAATTTCTGTCTATCATATGTTTCATCTTCGCAGCCATGTTACTTAATTTTAGAGTGTGTAGTTTTATAGTTACTGACAAGAAATGGTACATATACCTCTTCTTGACTATTTGTTTTCCAAATACATATATAGAGAGAGTAGAAAACCAAGAAATACAATAATAATTTGCCTTACCTATATGATATTTCTGACAGATAAGAACTTGGGTAGCAGTAACTCAGATACAGTACATATAGTAGTATCACATTTGTAGAAGTCAGCATTTTGTGAAGACTAGTGCTCCTCTCAGGGAAGTGACAGATAGAATGTGAGCTGGCTTTTTTTTGTTATTTAATGTGCTATACCTTGGTAGACACATGTCATGTAACAAGATGTGCTATGCCTTTAGCTTCCATCAATAATGGCTCTTACACCAAAAATGTTTTTACCCATATCTATATATCCTTAAGCTAAAATCCATTTATCTACAGCAGCCTGACATTTATTAAAACCCTACAGAATTAGTCAATGGTCCTTAAAATAAAATGAGTCCTAAATAACTTTGTTCTAGTTTCTTTTTAGTAGCTGGTACAGTGCTGTGTTTTGAACTTAATACAAAAATAATATTGATAACACATTGATACTTCAGTTGTTGCTGAGCAGTGCTTGCTCTTAATCAAGAACTTCTCAGTTTCCCACCCTCTGCCTGTGCAGGTGCACAAGAAACCAGGACACAGCACAGCCAGAGCAGGGGACTTGAGCTGGTCAAAGGGACATCCCACACCGCAGAACGTCATGCTCTCCATGCACTGCATTGTCTGGGGGTGGTCACAGATGGGCTGGGGATTGCCCAGCGAGGGGTGAGCAGTTGTTTCTCTCGGGGTTTATTCACCATCACCACCTTTTCATCACTATTTGGATTATTATTATTGTTATTTTGTTGCTCTGTTGGGGTTTTGTTGTTTTTATCATTACTGGTACAAATATCATTATGTTTTATTAAAAGATTATTAACCATTATTACATCAAGCCATGATTTTGCCTTTTTCTTCTTCAATTCTGCTCCCCAGCTGTAATTCATTGCTGGATCAAATTAAGCCATGACAAACTTGATTAAGTTAAGAAAGTATATTGATGTTTGAAGAAAAATGAGGAAAATTCAAGTGAAATTTTAATTTTAAGACTTTTTTCCCTCTTTTGCATAGTTTGATACAGAACTGCAAGAGAATAGCAACAAATGAGTAAATAAATAAAAATTTCTCCATGTTTTCGTATTTTCCTCCACATACTCCCTGATAACTCAGTTTTATGCCCTCTTCTCACAAATAGTAGTTCCTAAACCACCTAGGTTTCTAAGTTAAGGAATAATGTCATAAAATCAAGCTTGACTCAAAAAATAAAGTCCAGATGAAATAACCATGATAAATTAAGAATTTCACAGAGTAGTATTTTAAAGAAAAAGTCCTTTAGAAGGCAGCATTAAGAAAAATTGTCTCAGCTGAATTCCCAGGGAAGTTTTCAAAATTTGATCAATTGCTAAACTGAAAAAAAAAATCACTGAAAATGTTTTTTTCTTGGATGTATATATTGTGATTTGAAGAAAATAAAGCATTTTTCTTAATTCCAAAGTAGAATTAATAAAGATTTACAACTAATGATCTAATTTTAATTAGTATTAAAATGTGTTCTAATTATTAAAAATAATTTCTTACTGCAAGAAATTCTGAAATGGGCACTGGGTCAAAAAGAAATGCTGTTACCTATCAGTGACTTGTCTGAGGCTTGTAATAGCATAGACTTTTAGTTTTCTCAAATCAGATCTTCGTTCAGTGTAAATCATGGTAAAAGGACTAATGACAGGGGATATATATGGACTTATAGATGCTGAAAATCCAGGGGTTTTTTTGTGATCAGAAAAAGCCATACATTAAAAAAGATCTTCTGAACAGTACAAGCCATGGAACATCATGCAATGATTGTGGTAGTTACCTCAACAATTTATTTGTGGTCCCTCTTTTAAAATGTCATCGCATTCAGCCCCATTCTATTTTATTCCATTCTTTCTGTCCTGGGTGTTTCAGACTGAAAGTGCATGAAATACATATATCTGGAATATTGTCCAGTCCTGATCTGGATCAGTATTTTTTCTGGTGACTATTTATTTCTCACTGTTAACTTCACTGCTGAGTTTTCAGTCCCTTTCTTGCTGTGAAGGCACACAAATCATGGAAACAAAAAACATCCTTGACACTCCAGGAGGTTGTTTCAGTTTAAAGCTTGTATTTTTACTGAAAATCAAATCTTGGAAAAAGCTAATCACCAAAACAAATATAATTACTTGTTCTTCTTATATGGCAAAAGCCTCTGTAATGCCGTTAAAACAGCAAAAGAATGCTTTTGTCAGAACTTTGTGTCAATTTCTTAAAACAGTTAATGTATATATCACATTAATTCCTTTTATCAACATGCACATCATACCACATACCACATCCCAAATGCAGCAAAAAGTCTGTTGTGTAACAAGTTTAACAAGTACTTGAATAAAGCAGAAAACTCTCTTCACTTTAATGCATGTTGGCAGAGAGGCTATGCCCTGACAATAAGGAATTCTTTCTTATGCCAGAAATTTTCAGAAAGAAAATGTGACATTTAGCTACAAAATAACAACAACCATGAAAATAAAAACTGAATTCACAATTGCATTGCTACTAGAAAGTGATTTTCAAAATTATTATAATGTTAAAAATAAAGCTAAAACAATAGCCAACAATTTTATGCACTATATCAGCATTCATCAAATATTTCACTGCAGTGAATTATTTCAAGTGGAATATTTAAAGTTTCCATAGACTATTTTGGAAAATAATAGCAAATTTTTCAAGAACAGAAAATTGTTAAATATAATAGTGAAAGAGATTGCAGATCCCAAAAAAGTTGAAGAATAATTATAGCTCCAACAATTAATTGTGAGTTTTTTTCCTTTGATCAATTAATAACTAGATATCAACCTACAATTCTAGGGCATGTAGTAAATATTTTGAGCCTTTAAAAATACCAGCAATTTTGACAGAATTACATAATTTCAAGATGCTTACTATGGAAAATGAACACGTAAATAACTGCTAACTTTGTCTGTCTCCATTTCTTCTTCATTCTTTTTTTCTAAATCCATCTTAAACCAGCTAAAATTAGAAATATGAGTTCCACCATCGTAATGTCCCAGCTCCTTCCTTGTGATGTGTTACAGAGAAATCCAGATCAGGCAGGGATAATTAAGGTTTCAGCAGCACATGTGAAGGCTTGGAGTGTTTTCTCAGAAAATTCACACCTAATTTCTAGTTTTCCTTCCACCCAGCTTACAAATTATTTCCAATTACAGCTCTGGAGAAGAGATTGCAACACATGACTGATAAATTCAAGGGGTACTGGCAGGCCAGCAGAGACAGGTGAGTGATGCTTCTTTTTATAAAAGTGACCCCCCTGCAAGTGCATAATAGAAAAATAGAAAGATTGTAAATGATCCAAAGAATAGCAGAAATATTGTTCGGAATGGCATTTCATCTTTACCATGCTTCTCTCCATGACAACTCAGTAGCCTGTCATGTTAATTGTGTTGATGACCCTTGGGCAAATGGCCCCATTCTATTTAACAGATTGGTTCCCCAATAAACAACCTGAGGTCAGAGATCTGTTTTGATATCCCACAAATCTGCTCTTGAATTTGTGTTTAATTATTATTTTCATGGCCAAAACCACAGGACAAATAACAGAGGTTGAATTGAAGCAAGGAGACGAATAAAAACAGCATTATCTCCACAGTATTTATAAAAACGGTGAGTGCCTATGAATAATCAACATGTTTTTGAAATCAGGTCTAACCAAAACCGAAACAAACCAGCATGAACTAGACTGGTTCAAAAACATTTGGGGTGTAATTCTTTGGGACTCTGGTGTGTTCCAGAGCACTTTAAACTCTGTTTCCTTCGTTCTTTCCTGCTGAGGATGGATCTGATCTCTGACACCAACAGCTGCTCAAAACATTTTGAGCTCATTATCTACCAATTTAATCAGTAACAGAAATGCACCACTGGACCTTGTGCAGCCCCACATGCCATGATCCTTTCTTTGTCCCAACCCAAGTCTCTCTAAATGATGCCTTCATCTGCTTCATGTAATTTTACCCCAGGGCTCAGTGGGTACAGAGGTCCTCACACTGGCTTTCACAGCACAGACAAATGCTGCCTCAAGGATTAAGGTATTTTTCACAGCAGACTGTTAAGCATTGTCATTCTTTAACCTTCAAACTCTTCGTGCTTACTCTTCCACTTTTTAGAGCAGTAGGTCATGAAAAAGCTCGAAGCTGAAATACTGCCTTGAGCTGTTTAATTGTGACTTTTAATGGGTCACTGTGTTTTTAAATTTGCCATGGACATAGACTGAAAAAAAAAAAAAACCAGAAAAAAATCTAGAAATCTCTTATTAAAAAAAGCTTACTTTTCATATGAGGCTATGGTTGGAAGATCTAACTGGAGAGTGGTTTGAAGGAAGTGGCTGATGAGGACAGACAATAATGCTTCAGTTGGTGTAAAGGGTGCCTTTACTGTGGAGAGCCCAAGTGGCTCAAGGGAGGAACGCTTTCTAGGTGAAGAGGAGTGGTTGTTGTCCTAAGAAGAGGACTTTTACATAGTCCTATCAAGAAGCCAACTTGCTTATATTCTGCTAAGTTGTTATATTAATCTTGAATAAATTATTCTCTAAAGCAAGGAAAGATGTCCCTTGATGCTCTTACACAACTCAGAGCTTTTTTTCCTTCTATTTCAAAGAAAGCCCTGTGAGTCACTTGCATGAAACCACATTTTTCCAGCTTATTAAGGCTTCATATAAAGAAACTACCTCAGAACAGCTAACTGGAAATCATTATTCTGAGTTGAGTTACAAGATAAAAGATACATTTATTTGCCTTTAAGTAATAAGTTCTTTAAGGCTTTACACATTCATCCCAACAAACAATTTTTTTTCATTTGCATATTTCTCATAAAAATCCATCTTACCAAAGCATTTAAATCCCTTCTTCAGCTTTTAATGGTTTAATATATTTATTTAAATACTTTGTTTATATGTATTTCTGTGTATATAAATTGTTTTAATATTTTCCTCCATTCCCATTAATACTTGTGTAATGACAGTACAGCAAGGAAATTACAGGAAAGAAAAAAGGTTGGGTTTAGTTTTTTTCAGATCAATTTATCACCCAGTCCAAGGAGCAGGACTTTGGCATGTAGCCTCGATTTCTGTAGAGCCTCACTAGTTTCCATGTTTTTCTGTGAATACAGAAAATATTTCATTATTCTAGTTAAAGCAATCTTTTTTCCAGAAAGAGGAAGGTTTTCTGTTGAAAATAAACAAAATAATTAACTTTAAAAAATTATAATAAGGTGAATGTTTCATTTTCTTCACCACAAAAAGTTATTAGTATTCATCATGGTTTATTTTTTTCTCTTGCTGTAATAAAAATTGACATGGATTGCAGCAAAATGTTATACTCTCTGGTGTTATTCCAGGTTGAGGATGGGTACAACTCCAAAGGAGAATCAGAACTAAACACTGGAATCAAAATCTGCCTTTTTGCCATTCACAGCTGGATGGATCTTGAAAAGCTTTTACAGCTGACTGAATTCAAGGGCATCCTAACATATGCAAACACATCAACTTTTTTTTTTTTTTTTTTTTTTTTTTTTAAATGGGAGATTTTAGTAACTAATTCTGGAGGTCAAATAAATCTCCCTCTGCTGGATATACACTATGTGACCCTGTTTGGACACTGCATAATGACGCTGGTGCTCTTTTGCCTGTATTGAATGAAATAAACTGCAATTTTCAAGAGCTGTCACTTCTCTCTCTCTCCCTCCCTCTTTCCCTCCCATTCTTTCCATCTCTTCCTTTTGTTATCCAAAAAATCATAATAAGAATGTGGGTCTCTATGAACATTCTCCATGTTTTGTTGAATTTCTCTTGTAAATATTAAACTTTTTTTCTGTGGAGATTCCCTTGCCTCCAAATTTCTTTATGCAGTCAAAAGTGTTTGAATTATTTTGTAGAAATTTTTTGCCAATGTGCTCTCTCAGTTTATACATCAAATATAAAATACATTTCGTTTCTTCTATGGAAGTTGTCAGAAGGATCTATTTCAAGGTAAAAATCCAAGTGAGATATTTTCTCCAAAACAAAGAAGTAAGAAAATGTCAGCAATTTCTTCATAACCATTCTTCTAGTTCTGGATTCTGCACGTATATTGGTGTCCCAAAATTTTAGCTGAACAAACACAAAAATATAAGCAACTCTCCATAAAAAATAGACCAAGTCTACGTCCCAGAAGGACAACACAAAATATCTTGACATGCCTTCTTTTTTATACACCTGCTACTCAGGAGAGACAGGGGAAAAATGTTCCACTTCTTGTAACTAGAGTTTACAGATTGATGTAAAATTTACAGAGTGATGCATGGAGATCCCTGGAAGTTTTCAAGGCCAGATTGGATGGGATTTTGAGCAACCTGACCTAGTGGAAGATATCTCTGCCCATGGCAGAGGGACTAGAACTAGATGATCTTTAAGGTCCCATCAAACCCAAGTCATTCTATGATTCCACATTCAGTGGTTAAGGAACTTAAAGCAACTGGCTTGTACAAAACCATGTGTAAGAGATTTCCTCATAAATTTGAATTCTCAAAAACACAGGAGTGTTCCACAAATAAGAAAGAGCAGTAGAAATGCTTTGGTGTATTTGGATAACAGCAGTTGATTCTGTAAGAACTTGTAAGAACTTGTACTTTAATATTTCTAATCTACAACAAAATTTAAATTTTGTATGATAAGCAGTATTTTAGAACGTTACAATACAGAAGAAAACATCAGACTGAAATCTGATGGATGTGTATGGAATTAGCATGGTACTCTCAGGATGTCAGAATCTCTTCCAGTGTCTCTTCCACTTGGGTCAGGTTTAATAAAGGATTAAACAGATGTTAATTTTATAACCTCCCAAACACAATTTTTGTTATGAATCTTTTTATGATGTTTTTGGGGGGTTTGGTTGATTGGTTTGTTGGATTCTTTTGCCATCCTACAAGACTGCTCCTGTCTTTCAGTTTCTTTCTCCAAACTTCCCACTTTCCACAACAAAGTCTCAGCCTGTCACTTCTGATCAGATTTGTTTTCAGTACACTGCCTTTTGTTCTCCAGCACTCAGGCTTGTCCTTCTAAATGTTCACCAGTTTGATTTTATGTCTTTTTCCTTGTCTGACTTTTTGCCTGGCATGTTCAATTCCATTTAAACCATTACCTTCCTGGTCAGTCCAGTCATTCATTATAGGTCAAAACTATAAACTGGTGGATGGAAAGTTGTACTGGTGCTTTAACACTAGCAATGACAACTCCATTAAGAAGACCTTAAAGGTTAAATATTAGGCTAAATGAGAAAGTGCAAGTGTCTGAAGTGGGTATGATGATTTTAGCATTTGACTCAGAAAATTGAACAGAAAATATAATAGAAATATTTCATCAATTTTGTATTTTTAAAAAATCATTATCTCTATATAACAGGAGATCCAGCCTCCAAATGGGACTAATAGTTCATTCATCAATGTTTCTGTGACACCTGCAAGAAATTAGCCAAGCAATAATGGCTTGGTGCAGAAACTGCAAGAAAATATCTGAAAGATATATATAAACAATACATAAAAACTATATAAATAACTCACTTTTCCATCATTACAGTGAATGGGAATATAGGTAGAAAAACATAAATTTATTTTTGAATTAATATTTTTCTCACTAGATGTGTATTTATTGATATGTAGAATCCAGTTCCAATATTTCAGTCATTTTTATTTTAGTAAATTTCATGAAAAATGTTAACAATTTTTTTTCCTAAATGATTACATTCTAAAAGCCACTGGGAAAATGTCAGTTCATACCCATTCAGAATTGTGGCATTGTTTAATTTTCTGCTAGGAAGAACAGAAAAAAGGCCTGTTTGTTCCAGTAATAATCACAAAATAAATTCAACAGGGAACTTGTCTACTGATGCTGCAAGCATACAACAAACTCCTCATCCACAAGAAAAAAAGACAATAAAAATTCCTTTCAATAGGTCAACACCTTTAACACAAAACAGATGAACACATTCAGTTTCTGTCTATCACAGAGTATTTTCTGATGGATCTTTAAAACACTGGCATGTAACACCTTCATGTCCTTAAAATTGTTAAACATTTGGCAGCACGTTATTAGCCCTGTACATACCAAAAATAAACCTTGTTCTTTCCTTCCCGCTTTCATGCTCACATATTTCAAACAAGCAAAGCATTTGTAATAACGTTGCAGAGGGTTAGAGTTTAACACAGGATATTATTGCCAGTATTCTACCTTGTACATATTCCTTTCTGCATTTTGCATCCTAAATGCAGCAAGAGATGGGTGTGCATTCTGAAAGAACAAAACATTCACAAAGTTAAAACCAAGTCATGTTTTGCATTGCTCTTTGGTGACATTTTTTCTGTATAAGGACCTAAAATTTCACACTGAAAATGTGCATATACATTTATTTTTTTGTTATGTCTCTCCATATTTTACTCTGTATGGGAATTGCTCAGAAATAGATAAAACATCCCTGTGATCCCAACACTGTTTTGTCACAAACCCAAACCGTAGCCCCATACAAACTACTACAAAGAAAATTAACTCTATTGTAAAAATAAAACAATAGATTTTAGTTAAATTTTAGTTGTGTTGGATGTTTTTGCACGCACGGGAAAAAGCCACTCAGGGATGTTCCTTGAGCCTTTTTGTGGCATCAGCCTCGTAATAGGTTGAGATAATTGAAAGATGGCAACAGCTCACATCTGCCAGCAGCAGCTGAAGATTTCTTTGTTACAGGGCATTTTTAAAACTTTCCAGCCAATAGAATATTGCTAAAGCTTATAGACAATTGTTCTGGCCAATCACTAAAAGCACATGTACACTGCTTTCAAACAATACTTGCTTACATGATTTCTATTAACAATACACGCTACTCCATTATTAAGCTTAAAACCATTTACTATCCTGCTAAGCATATTTTTCTTCAGACTTAAGGTCTATCCTAGCCAAACCTAAACATCACACTATTGTTTCATGTCCTTGCTTGCTGTACTATTGTAACTTTTCCTACTTTCAAGCTTTGCAGTTGGAGCTAATTCCAAGTTCTTCTGCTCTTTCTGTTTCTGGGGCCTGCCTTCACAACTTTCTGAAAGACTTCTTGCCTTTAATATTTCCCACATTTAATGACTGTTCAGTGATGTTGCTTTGCTGTGACTTAGACCACAGGGAGTCACTGCAGTACAAAAGTCACTGAAATACCTCTATAGCCAATGGATTATGGGACACTAATGCTGAGGACAGGGTACATTCATGGTGTCTTTCTGTAGTTTCTGAGATCATCTCTATAAAATCTCTGTTCACACAGGAGAATCTGCTGCCAGGCTGTTTATTTCCCACCCTGCAATGTAGGCCTGAGATTGATTTATATTTTTCATACATTGAATGGGAATGCTCAAGAAACTGATTAAAAATACTTGCTAATCCTTGCAACATCCTAAAATATTGTTTGATTATGCACAAATAATTATTTATCAAGGTAACAGCTAGTAAGTTAGCCTTTTTAGTATGGGTGTTGGCAGCAAAGCAATACTTCAACATTTACATTTAATTTTCGCTTTTATTTCTATTGCCTCTAATTGTGGTGAGCTGGTAACAAGAGAGAGAAAAAAAATATTAGTTGTAAAATCAATGCTGTAGAAAATGGATTTTAAAGGACAATCTAAATGCAGTGTTAGATGCAGTTAACATTTGAATCCTGAATTTTCATTGCTAAGTGTGATAAAAGTGTATTAGCTTATACTAACCTATATATAATTAGACTAGCAGTTTATTGAGAAATTGTACAAACAGAGTCCTATTGGGGCGCTTCCATATTTTCAAGCTATTGCACTTCAAGTGTAATCTGTCACTTTGTGATTATTTCAGTTCTGTAGAATATCCTGATCATTTTGCTATTCTGTTCTGTCAACCTCTGTCCTAAATGTCTCTGTGTGTCTGTGCTTATGACAGACCAGAATATCTTCATATTTATATCCCTGATAATCCCAGTGGTCAGATTCTTAATGATGTGGAACTGCTCTGCAGATCTCCTTGTAGTTTGTAGTTTCCATGTTCTCCACATGTAGTCAGTTGGTTCCTTATTTATCTGCTACATATCTCACATAAAAGGTTGCTAAGAAATTGCTGGAGGGAAGACAGGCTTCTCAGTTTGCTTTGAGATATGTTTGCAACAAAATCATTGCAAACAATCATCAAGTCTACTACTGACTCCTATCAATATCAAGCAAGGAATCACTATCAGAGGGAATCATGTGTGTGTTTATTAGAGAGCAAGTATTCTAAGATTTTAAGAAACCTATCAGATCACTATTAGAGGGAATTTTGTCTATTTATTAGGGAGCAAGTGTACTAAGAAATCTGTAAAACAAATAAGTAAGAACGTTATAACTGTACACTAAAATCACATGAACATTAATTCTGGAAAATCACGGACTTCATGTTTAGGAAAAGGACATTCCCAGGTAGCACTGTCACCTCTTGACTTAGTTCCCCATTGGTTTGCTGAAGCTTGACATTTTCCTTAGTCAGTGAGGTGATGTCTGTACAGCATCTCAAACTTTCCAGATGTGACTAAGAGTGAGCTGGGAATAGGGATGTATGACAACACTGGACTTGGACACATTTTCGTTGAGTCTTTTCTTTGTTGGTTTTGTGTTTGATTTGTTGTCTTGGGATTTTTTTAAAAAATTTGCTTGCTAATAAAATAGCAAAGCAAGCTCTCATTAGTATCACATACAAATGTTGATAACTGACCTGAAACAGGTTACATTAATACATTAGCAATAAAAATACCCAAATTTAGGACATTTTTCTAAAGTAAGAGAGATGACCAAACTAGAAAATAAATTGGATACTGTGCAGCCAAAAGGAAGTTAACAAGAGCAGGACCATGATCATACAAAGTCAAATTCAGTAATATAAAAATATCATGAAATAATTTCTTCTTGTGATCAAATACATTTTTTAAAATTGAATCCTATGTTTTATAAACATGAGAGGTGAGAAATTGTCAAAAACAGTAAAGGAGTTTGATGATGTGGTGGGCTGATGTTGGCTAGATACCAGGTGTCAGTTCTATCATTCTTCAGAACAAGGTGGGGAGAAAATAAGAAAAAAACTCAGTCCTCATGGGTAAAGATAAAGACAGTTTTAAAAGCAAAAAAGGTCATCTACCTTCCATCTACCTCCCATCAGCAGGTGATGCCTTGTCACTTCCTGAGAAGCAGGGCTTCAGCTGTGTAGCAGCTGCCACAGAAGAAAAATGCCACTAAATTTGCACCCCTCTCCTCCTCTTTCCTCAGCATCTGTATCTGAGTAGACATCTCATGGTATGGAATATCTCTTTGGTCAGATTGGGCCAGCTGCTCTGGCTGTGTCCTCTCCTGGGATGGTTCCCACCCTCAGGTTCCTGATGAGGGGGAATGTTGGAGAGTCACTCTTGGTGCAGTGTGAGCCCTGCTCAGCAGCAGCCTCAGCTCTGGTGTGTTATCAGTGCCTTTCTAGCTAAAGCAAAGCACAGCACTCTGAGGGCTGCACAGATAATATGGCCCAACAAAAAACAACCTGACCAGCCTAGCTCATTAGAGAACAAGAGTAAACAAATCCCTGGGTGTGCTACTGATAGGTCAGGTTCAAACTCAAACAAGGGACCCCAGCCACAACCTTTGAAGTATGAATGCACCCATATCATTAGCCAATGAGCTGGGTGAAGTGAAGATCCTTAACTGATCGTGGGTGTAAGCACAGGAAATTTGCAGCCTCTCTATAAGGGGTCACCTGACAAAACAATTCAGCTGTTGCTGCATGATCTCAGCGTGTTTATGTCACATTCCTATCTCCACCAACAGCAGCACACAGACTCAGTATAGGTGCAAAATTTGGCAACCTAATTTTAGCAATTATTTTCGTATACATCATAGACATTTTCTGTTAAGACAATGAAGACTCAGAGAAGTAAAGCAAAATTCTGAGATGTGATCTCCTCTCAGTTTACAGCTCTGAAATGCCTTAGCATAACAATGCCTCATAAAAATGTTTTCAGAATGAAGTAGAGAATTTTTAGAGAAGCAGTTGAGAGAAATTTGCTCTGATTGCTTCTTCCTAGGCAGGTGTTCCTTCTCCACCCTTTAGAGACAGAAAGAAAACAAACAAAAAACTTTAAATGAAATCCAAATACAATAATGATTACTTATTAGCTGCTGTTTACTCACCCTGCAGATAGATGCTTCTATATCCAAAGTAATTTAGCCCTCATGAGATAATAACAATTAACATTCTTACAGCAGATTAAAATTTTAATTAAATTTTTTTAAAAGCTGAAATGGAAAAAGCAAGCTGAACACAAGTTCTGTGATTATAACTTGAACCTACTCTTTGCCAGTCTTTGTTGCTGTGAGATTTGTGGAAAAAAAAAGCCCTATGACTGTTTACTTTCTGGTTTAACTGTAATTCAATAATTGCCTAGATTAAGTGTCTTTTCCTACCACTATTTTATTTCAAATTGAAGATCAAAATACGCATAATTTTTATATTAGAAAAACAGTGAAAGTACTTAAATAGAGTTTTCAACTCTGTAAGTTAAAATGCTTTCAAAAATACTAATTTTATTTTATCATTACCAAATGAACAAACATATGATATCAAATGTATGTTTTACTCTTTTTTTAATGTACCCAAATGCACCAGAAATAGAATACAGTTTATTAGGTCTGTTCTTTGCTTTTTCTTCTTTTTCTCATCATTATTCTCTTTATAATGCTGAGAATAATTTGTGATAATGACACGAATTTCTTGTTTGAGTTGCTCTCCTTTCATCTAACCATTTATGCATTTCTGTTTTATGAGTGGATAATGAGAAATAACAAGTGAAGATCTGCAAAGATGTGCAAATACATGAAACACTGTACTGTCAGCCTGCTCAGATACAAAAGGAGTATTTTCAAAACTGTAGCTGAAAATATTCAATTTATAATTTTGTATCTGTGCAAAAAAGTGTGCATTTTCTTAACAAAAAAAATTTAAAAAGAAAAGTTGAGGATGAGCACAAAAAAGGTATAGATAGGAATCCTTTAGGTACTCTGCATACTTAGCTGCTGAAGCATTCTGTGTGACTGAAGGACATTCAGGATTTGAGTAATCAGATGTGAAGTATGTATATTTAATTTTGAATGAAATGTTTATGCTTCAGGTTTTTGTTCCAGTTTTCTTTATTCCACTGTATTAAGCAAGACTTATTTACAGTATATTCATGAGGTATGTTGAGTAATTTTCAAAAAACAAACAAACAAAAAAAAGTAAAAGTACCATATTTCCTTTTCAAAGTGTCCCATCGTTGCCATCTTTGAGATTTGCAGATGCTCCTCAGGTTGTAGAATTTGTATGCAGTGCTCTGTGGGAAAAATTGCAATCAGAATAGGAAAAAAAAATTGTATGTGTTTTTAGTGGTGATAAAATTAATTTCTTCATGGTAGCTGCTTTGGTGCTGTATCTGTAATTTGATGAGATGGATGTTTTGGGTTCTGCTGAGCAGTGCTCACAGAGTCGAGGCCTTTTGCACTTTTCACACCACACATGAGTGATCTGGGAGTGCCCAAGAAGTTGGGAGGGCACAGAGCTGGCCCCAGCTGCCCAGCAGGATATCCCAGATCGCACAGGATCCTGCTCAGCAATAAAAGCTGGGTGAAGGAGAAGAAAGAGGGAGACACATTTGGAATGATGGTGTTTGCCTTGCCAACTCACTGTTATGCAGGATGGAGACCAGCTTTCCTGGAGATTGCTGAGCTGCCTGACTTTGGGAAACGGTGAATGAATTGCTGATTTTTCTTTGCTTGTGTGCTCAGCTTTTGCTGTACCTATTAATCTGTCTTTAATGCCACTTATGAATTTTCTCACTTTAAACTTCTGTTTCTCTCCCCATCTCACTGAAGAGCATGCATTGAGCAGCTCTTCTCTGGGGCTGAGCTGCCCACCTGGGGTTAAAATACAAAAATATGATAGATAAAAATGGCCATTTCACAGGGGACTCCAGAAGAAAATTAAGCACATTTTTTAAATTTTAAGTAAGGCTTGAATACATATAGCTTTTTTGGCTATGTATATTTTTTTTTAAAATTTAGCTCTGATGGAAAGTGCAGTTATCACAAAATGCCTTATCTGTTTTTTAATTCCCTGTTCTTTTTTTCTAAAGGAGAAGATAAATCTATCAGACTGTCCCTTTATGCCTGATCTCTTTTTTACTTTTTCCAGCTATTTCCTGACGTTGATCCTCATGATTAATATCCTTGTCAGGAACATCACTGCTGTTTTCCTTTGTGCTGCCGCCCCTTTCATCTTTGGCTGTTTATTCTCCACATGCCCCCACTGATGTGGGGCTCTGAGGAGGCACTCATATCCACTGTCCAGAGATTGCTGAGGTGCAAGTGACCTTATCAGTGAGTCAGACTTCACTTGGGGTGTGTTGGGCACCACACTGATTTTTTTAAAACAGCTGCTCAATCACACAGGCATCTTGACTGAGATGGAAGATGGAACAGATAATAGATAGCTGGCTACCCCTGTGGCATTTGCACTGTGAGAGGATGCTCTGCTTATATCAATATACAGTCTGTATCAGAACATGATGAAACCAAGAGCACTGAGTTACACTCCCATGGTAAACTCTTACAATTGTTTAAGCCAGAGCTTGCCTTTGTAGCCCACTATTGAATCTCTATGTACATAAAGACACAGATGAGAGAGGAAGAAGGGAATAAAAGGGGACAAATAGATTAATGGAAGAAAACAGAACATGCCACAAAGAAAGCAAAAGCTGATGGGCTTTGCTACAGGTATCTCACTTGGTTTTGTTTTGATATATGATATAAAGAAGAGTCAGAGCCAAGTCAGTCAGAGCTTCAGAGCAGAGGATGGTTGGGGATGGACAACCCTTTAGAGTTGCTGGAACAACAGACATCTACCTTGTCTCATTTTTGGCACTGAGGGCAGATGGGAAAATCAGTACTCAGGACTGCACACCCTTATGTAGGTTCTTGCCCTCCTCACTGTGATCCACAAAGGGCCTGCACCTCACACCCTGCTCAGACAGACTCACTCAGGGTGCCAGTTTGACTGTGCCTGGTCTGCTCTCCATGAGATGCTGAGGGAGACAGTGTCCATGGACATGGCTGACAGCCTTTTTGATCCTACTTTATTAATATCTATAAAAAGATTCCAAGGGCAAACATGCACTATCAAGCTCAGAATAAATTAATCAATTATGTCTATGGTACATGTGCTTATCTGTAAACGATGATGATGGCATAAAATCCACAGAGATAATGGCACTCATTCATTTCTCACACACACACACTGCCCTTACACACCTCAAGGAGAACTGCATTAGTCAGTTCAATTTATTTCTCAGAAATCTTAATTTCTTTCTGTCCAATTTACAATATAGCCTCAGAGATTGTTCACAGTAAGTTTTATACTTCTGTGAAATTCCATGGAGAGAGATTAATTGGAGGAGACTCATTCCAATATATTCCCCTGGGAGGAAGCAGACAGATATTTTATTGTAACATCACTGCCAATTCAGAGTATTCTGCTATTTCCAAAATACAGGTCAGCTGAATATGTGGCTATTTATTATTTCCTCCATGCAATTTATCAGCTACATTATACCCTTGGTACTTTTCAAGCATAATATCTAAGTTCAACCACAGAAAACTCACAGCTTTTCAGAAAAGGCCAGCATGAAATTAGCCCATGCTCCGGAAATCTGGAGCAGTTTTCCTATCTTGGTTTGAGAGTGATGGAAAAGTGTACTCTGAGTACTCATGTAAGAAGCTCAGCTTAGATGTCACCACTGGTGCTGCCTCAAGGAGACTTTCAAATGGTTGCTAACCAGATCTAGTTGACTTTGACTTCACTTTGAAAATTTAGGGTAAATGAAAGACAGGATCAAGCATTTAGAGATATTGAGGAAGAGCTGACGGCACATCAGAGGAAATTAAATAAAAATGTTACAAGATCATTTGTATCTTGATGTCACACAAATTTAAGCAAAATTCTTATGCCAAACACGTTAATTTATTTAAGAAAAAAAGATGACATAACAAGATAATAGTGATAAATGAGTAGTAAAACCAAGTTGAGGGGCAAGTAAAGATTTTAAGTAAAATAGTGTAATGCCATCTTCAGTTAATCAGTAGTATTTCAAATCTGGAACATTTTTTAATGATTCAAAGGGAGAAAGACAAAGTGGAATTATATTACATTTGCATATTTTAATTACCTGGTTAATATAACCTTGACTAAACCAGTGCAAGAATAGCATCACTACACCAGAACCCCAATCACATAAATTTTTTTCATTCAAACACTCTATTTATTTCAGGAAACCAAATTCTTATTTCAGATATAACACTGTGACCTCACAAGCTTACCCAAAATAAAAAAAAAAATCTTTCTAAAAAGCAAGTTATACTTCTTTCTTATTATTCCTTAGCTATGACATATTAGTCATTGCATGTTGATAATTTATATTAATTTAATCAGATATGCTTTATCAGTACTTTTGTACTTTTTACTTGGGGCTCTATATATTCTCAGCAGTTAAGTTTAAACTCTGTTCCCCCATCTTTATTTCTATTAAATATTTGTTTTGGATTTCTGAGGCCACACAGCTGTGGTGGCCAGAATTTATTCGGATTAGTTGATATAAAATTTCTTAGTCATCAGGATCTCAGAATAATAATGTAGATTACAAATGGTGTACGATTCAATAATGTTGTGATGGGTGGATGCCAACCAGTAGCTGAGTTTCTACCAAGCCATTTGCTCGCTCTCTCACCCTTAGTGAGATCAAGGAAGGAAACAGGAAGAACAAAAGTGAGAAAACTCATGGTTTGATACAAAGATAGATTAATATGTGAAAGGAAAGGGGAGAGGGAAGGGTACAGACACCAAACAGATGGAACAAAAGAAATCAGACCAACATCTAGCAGGTCTCCAAGTAATGCCCTCCTTGAAAATCAAAATGTTCTTACTCTTTCTTTGTGAGGATGACACCATATCAGGTGATATTAAACGTCCCTTTGGCAAGTTTGGGTTATTTCTCCTAGCTATGATTCCTGCCAGCCTTTTACCCACTCATGCTTGATAGGCAGAGAGCAGAATAAGAAAAAGGGAAAGTCTTGACACTGTGTCAGTACTGTTTGCTAACATCAAAACACTGATGTGTTACCAACACTGTTTTAGCCACAAATCCAATGCATCACACAGGCTGCTGTGAAAGACAACTAGTCCAGTCAGACACAGACCAAGTGTTGCAGATTCAACAGATTTAATTCAAAACAAAGTGTCTTTTCTATGAATTTATTGAGCTTTAGTGCTCATTTGGCTTTGAGTTGTATACATTTATTCGTATCTTTCCATGGATATATCAAGACTCTTTCTAAATAGGGCCTATGCAAAGTCGTCAAAGTATATGCTTTGAAGAATGCTTTCAGTTAAAACTAGTCTTATGTTAAAAAAGATATATTGGAGGATTTTGGGTTTATCACTAGTTTTTAGCAAGTTCTAAGTACAGCAGGTTAATACAAAGCTTGTCTCTTGGTTATCTAATGGCTGTACAAGCAGAACGTTTAATAAGTACAATTACACCACATAATTGCATAAGAATAGCTGTGTGGGATTAGACAAAATCTTATATCAGAAACAATACTGAAAGGAATAGAATGAAAACAGCACCTTATTCTTGCCATATATCCATGAGGGACAAAGAAGAGTTATTAAAAGTGTGGCAATAATTATATGGCATTATTATCTTTCTAGTTGTGTGAGCATAATCTTACCAATGTACCCTGCTTAACCAGCATAAGGCAAAAGAATAAAAAAGTTTTGTAGATTAATCATGGCAGCATAATCATGGCAATCAACATGAGATTCCATTTGCAAGGCATTGCCACTGTCACCATAGTTTCTACTTTTCTGCTTCAGAAGGCAAGATATTAATATTTTTCCATTGTGACTGACACACCAATATGTAAATCACACGACTGACACAGAATCTGTTCCAAGAACAGTTTTTAAGACTACCTTTTCTGTTATCAAATGCACCTGAGCATTGCACTGGGAGTGATTTTTGTTTGTGTGTCACATAAATGTAAACCCCATAGAAACATGACCAAATTTTAAGTAGAACTTTCATTTTAGGGATACTGCATGGCTAGATAACCCTCACTTAAGTAAACTTTGTTTCCTCTTATTTAGTGGGAAGCCCTCCAGGTGCATTACATGCAACAAAGTGGATTTATGCTGGTACTTTTTCTTCTAAATGCAAGAGTTTCATTTAAGGTGTTTCACTCAAATTAGCCTTTTGCCTTTCTCCAGATTTCCAAACCCAGATTTTAATGTCCTCTGATTTAATGTTTAAAGGGGAACATATATTCTACAGTCTCCAAACAAACAGACAAACAAACAACTATTGTCATATACAAATTGCTCATTTTTTTTCTAGAGGAGATAACATCTGCTTCAAAGATCCTGCAAAAATACCTGCATAGGGTGTTTCCTATTAATTATAAAACAAATCTCTGTCATCCACTGAACGAGGAAAAAGAGACAGCAGTGCTCTTTAGTGTTAGTTTAGTAGTTATTTCAATAGTATTCTTGGCTTTTTAAAATTGGAAACCAGCACGATGTTGCAGTGAGTAAACCATTAGTAAATGGTGCCTAAAAGTAGACAGGCAAAGATGATTAGGCAATTCAGTGCTGACAACTCTGATTTATATGTTGCTGCAAAAGCTAGAGGAGGCTAGATATCTCTTTTGAAATCAGAAAAAGGAAATTCTAAAAGTAGATGACATTTCAAGATGTTATCTAAAGAGATATCATATTTCCTCTTAATTTCCTATAGGGATTATCTTTCCAAATCAGATCTTGCTGCACAGCCTTCCTCTTATCCTATCCCTAAAGTAGTCAGCATAAGATGCTTCAAATAGAGGGAGAGCATAACTGGGAAAACTGACTTAGAGATGAAGCTGGATCTAAACTGAATAAAACGTATTCTTCTGATCATGATTTAATGACTTTTAGTTATTTTTTTTCACCTAAATATTTATCAACCATTTTTGTGTCCCGTCTAAACTACTTCTAAGCTGCTGGCTTCAATACCACATTGACTTAAAAATAATATAAAGTTGTATTTATTTTCGCAACTTTTATTTTGCTGTTTCTTTTTCCTTGGGTTTCAGAACTGCAGAATGAAAAAGAGGCATTTTATCATGTATTTTAAAAAAATATGTACCTGGATTTTGAACTGTGTAAATCAGTTTTAAAGTACTTGCATATTTCTACATTTCTAATATTTATCACCAAACTTTTCATCTCATCCACTGCAATATAAAAGCATTCTCATACTTGCATCCATCATTAGAAAGATGTGGTCACTGACGGTCACTGGTTTACACTGATGACAGTATGGACTTGATTATTTCCCCTACTTGATTCAGCTCATTTAACATGATCAATGTGTACATCTTTTGATGTCATCTCTTATTAAGTATGCTGCTGTGGTTTTGCCCCTAGAGAATTTTAACTGCCATTCCATTCATACCCGATTACCATTAGGTGCCCTAGGAGTCTTCACAGCCTTCTATGACTAATGTATTTTTTTGTGGTATACCATTTTGTCAACTTTATTTCTAGATTGTTAATTGCATATTCAACACAATCCCAGCAATCCTATGTAAGTCTTCTTCTGAGGTAAGATCTCCTGGCTGATGTTTGGGGCTTAGGCAGTACTCTGCTTGATAAAGTCAGAGTATTCTCACTGTCACTCATACCAAGTTTCGAGGCTAAGTGAAAATCTCTGGAGGCTCTTCCAAAAGCCTCTAACTCGCTTGTTTGCTGCTTGTCTGCAGCTCTGTGTGAAGTGTTACACATTCAGGTCTGAGACATTCCTTGGCAGCATTCCAGTGGCAATTCCATTCCCTACCTTTCCATTCACAAGACCAGGAGTAGCAAGGGAGTCCTTTACACGCTCTCTATACACACATACACCCAGTGTATGGGGTGCATAACAACAGAAATTACAGGATTGGTCATGGTACCAGACCTTAGAAACCAATTTCATTGCTTTGCTTCACCAAAGCCCTGAACAAGAGCTTGTTTTTGAAAAAACAATGTACCAGAAAGGGATTTTAATTTTGTTCAGACTTTTTTACTCAAAAATTCTTTCAGTGTTAGCAAACAGCAATCATAATTATAATTGAAGACAGAAATGAAATCAAATGCGAGGGTGCAAGGTGTTGCTAAAATGAGTCTGTTTCTTGCATTTAATGGATGATATAAGGAGAACTACTGTAAGAACCCAAATCACTAAATGCAAAAGACTGTGTTTGATTGAATATCCTGTCATTTAACTGTAGTCTACTGATTTCAGTGTCACTTAGAAAGAATCATGAATATGTTGGTGTGTGCATTTTCAACACCTTCTTCAATATAAATACGAATCAAGGAAAGAAATGTAATGCTTGTGAAAATCTTTTACTTGTTCTACATTCTCCAAAGTCTATATTTTCGTCCTCTTTCTTATTTGCACATTTCTTCCTTCTGATGTAATCCACTGATTTCTTTATTATTTGAGTGTCTCTAGACAGTTATTTCTATTCTGATTTTCCCTCCACTGTCTCAAGAGACATTCACTTTTTTTGCTGTTCTGCAAGCGTTTTTCCTCCTTTTATTTTCCCTGCCATCAGTGTGTTTGGGTGTCTCTTACTTTCATTTAGAAAACATTTCTTTTTATTTAAAATAGATTGGATCAGAACCCTCTAATTATTTTTCTTTGCTCATGCTTCCTTCTTATTTTTGTTTAAGGGTATGCAATTCTGTTCCAACTTAATTTCTTCTATACACATCTTTAATTAGCTGGTGTTCTGAGTCCAAGAAGTTAAATTACCTTATGTTTCATTAGGAAATTTTAATTTGCATTGTTACTTGCCATTCATTATCATCTGTTGTTTTAAATTCCCCTTTGGAATGGTTATCTCACAAAGTTAAATTTTGCCATGTCTTGTCTCCATACAACACTGAAGTCAATACTCAAACCCAGTATTTGACTACATAATCCAAAACCCTACACAACTCATATTTAAGGACATTCTCTTTGTGCTCTAAATTATAATAATTCAAGAGGCTTAAGAAAACCTTGTCCATGAAACCCACTATGTGAATGCTAAAAACCCACAAAGAATAGCAGGCAAAGTAAATTGGTTTTGTACATAAATATGATGAAAAGGATACAAATATAAATATACAATGGAATTTTGGAAAGGAGTATGAACACTCAGAATTTGTCTTCTACAAAACTGAGTAAAACCTTTTCTATCTTCACATTATACTTATTCTTGTAATTGTTCTTCTGTATAAAATGTATCAGTCACACAGCCTTCTATGGAAAAAAGGGGGTTTTTCCTGTTTTCAATCTTTTAGTAAAATGAAAATAATTGTTAAGTACAAGCACTCTTTTGTTCAAGGTTCCAAGAAAAAGAATATAGCTTATATATTTTTGTTCTAATCTAACACTAACATAAAAAAATCTCATTTTTTTTATAAGCACTTTTACCTTAATGCTACCTTGAGAGCAACTAAGTTGGTTATTAACTAAGTAAATCTTTCACTCTATTTAAACCCAGGACCATTTGATTACACTGAGTTTCTTTTTAAAATATTGAATTTCTATTTCTTGATTTCTTTGTATTTTTCTGCTTTTAAAAATATTTTCTCACTACTTACTCAAGTAAATATACATTCTAATAATTTAATGGCTACTGTAGCATTATTGTAGCATTAGAATTGGTGGCATTAAGATCAATGCATGGAAATTGAGATTAAATCTTGTGTTCCCAAATAATCACAGAAACTGCCCAAGATTTCTGAAAGAAATCTGAAATACGTAAAGCTGGGGTGAAAAAGGCTCAGTTCCACAGTTTCAAATGTCCACCATAAAAATCCTGACTCACTTCAAAAAATTTAAAGTACACACATTGTTTCCCTGTGTTTTAATCTGAACTGAGTGGACACCATCTTTAAAAAGTAAGCCATAATGGATAGCCAGATAAATATTTCTGATTATATTGGTTATATACATTATATATAATCAGAATATTGATTATATTGATTAAATGCATTCTCAAATTCTATCACCATTGCTGGTTCACGTCAGGACTTCTGCTTTTGCTTCAGTACATCTTTAGACAGAAATATGACCATTTCAGGTAACATGAAATGAAACTTGATCTGGTTATTAAGTCTTCTTGTATAAATGGTATGCACCTACATTTCTTCTTTCAACTCCTGTGCAGAAGTTCCTCCTAGATCAACAAAATCTGAAGAAAATCAGTATGAAATAAATCCACCAAATACTTACTTTCTCAATTTTTCTTGGACTTTTTATAAATGTCTCAGCATTACCTGAGCAAATGATTCTCTGAATTTTTGTTTCTTTGAAATTTTTAATTGTCGTTTTTTTATATATATTTTTAGCAAATCTAAGCAAAAATCCAGACTAAAGAAGGCTGCAAATTGTATTTGTTGTATTTCTCCCACCAAGGTTATCAATAATAGATACCATCAGAAGCTAAAATTGAGAGCATTAACTCTGACACACACACCACTCTGCAAAATGTCAATATTGCAAAGAGAGAATCAAAAGACAAATTTGAATAGCTGTGTAAGTGAATTCTCTCTTCAGTAAATGTAGAGCCCTAAGTGGGTTTCAGTGTTCAGAAGTTAAACACCAAAGGATTTTACCTTTCATAAGTAATTTTCCTGCATTCATTAATGTAAATACATGCAGGGTTGAATTCTTTAATGTAAATACTACATTTTTTCATGGATTTCATCAACCATTGCTCATGCATGCAGTCTTAGCAACATCAGTTAATAAATTGTCTGTGTGAACACCTACATGCACAGGTCTAAACAATTCTGAGTGCTCAAAAGAAGTGCTTCTACCTGAAATAATTCGATATTTGATTTTTTAAAAAATGTAAAAGATTTTTCACAAAAATAAAGAACTGCTATTAAACAGATGAATTTTACCACTGTTATTTATTTCATATCAAGTTTATCAGGTGCCAAAACTGAATAAATTACTCCACAGTATCTTTATATGTCTTTTATTGATAATCTAGAATCTTAAAAGGGTTTAATGAACGGACCAGAGCATATCCAGTAAAAGAAATTATTTTATTAAATGATAAAAATGAATACTTATTATGCCTCTTTGTAAAATCTTATGCGTTTTATTAATTCAAATGGAAAATAAATCAATATGGATGGAAAATATCTCAAAGTCATTTATTAATATATTTGTTTCTATTTCACATAACATAATAGTTTCCTTGTAGACATGCCAACACATTACAAAATACTTCTAATATTAAGGAAGGACTTTTATCAGCAGAATGCCAAGGGATGCTCTGGAGTCTCTATCACTGCAGGTTTTTAAGAATATTTTTGACAAACCTGTTAGGAACAGTTTAGGTAGAATTTATCTTGCCTTAGGCCAGAAGGTAGGATGAGATGGTCTCTTGAATTTCCTTCCAGTCCTGTTTTTGGTGATTCCTAGCACCTTCAGCAACATTATTTCTTGCAACAGTAAGTATATTCCAGAAAGTGGAATGGCCTATATCAACAATTTCCAAAATCCTTTCCAAAGCCTTTACTGTTTACTAAGATTTCATTTGCTTGGAACTGCAGCAAACAAATTTGAGAATAGATTTTTTTTTATATATGTACATATGCTTGTGTAGTTGTCAGCAGTTGAGGGCACTGAATTTATTGCTCTCTATATTTTTAGTCTTTTCCTTTGCCTTTCAGGTGTGAGGAGGACCCACTAGAAAAGAATGTCCACTTACTCTCTATCGTTATTAAATTTGGGACGGTGTTAATAACCATGTACTCCAAATTGTCTTGGAGGGCTTAAAAGGCAATGTTTATTAAAAGGCACATGGTTTTTATACAGTGTTTTGGTACAATGAATATCATTGGTCATTTAGAACAACACCCCCCCTTGACCATTCTTAGAAGTAAACAACAAGTTAGAAAAAACACCTGCTAATGGTTTTTCACCTTCCAAGGATTGTTTTTGATTTCTCCTCACAATCACAGGCCAGTGTGAGAAAGTAAACTTCTCACAGGCTGCCTGAAGCCTAGAAATTCCTCTTAGACCACTGTCAGTTCCCACAACTCTCCTGTGGCTTTTCAATACTCTGGTGCTCAGACTGAAGGTCTGCTTACCCTGGGGGTAAGTTTTGGTGACACAGACTCAGCCTCAAAGAGAGGAGGCAACTGGCACACCGCTCAATGGCCACTATCCTTCCCAAAATGTGCTGTTTAAGCCTCAGCCACCAGCCTCTTCCCATCTCTGTGGCCCTGTCCCCCATGCAGGGCCACTCATTGCTTGGAGCTGCAACATCTTCCCCCCAGCACTCAAAATGCCATGTCTTTTCTTTCATGCAGTGCAAAGGAATAGGAGGGAAGAAGCAGCTCGAACTCCATTATCTTACTGTTCACATAAAAGTCCTAGCACAGTTTGCTGCTCAGTGACAGATTTCTAATCAACCAGAAACTTCAACTGCTCCATTTCTTTTCTATTTTATTCTGCACTAGCCTGTTCTTCTCTTAATCTGCCTTACAGAAATATTTTAATGACGCTTTTTCAGTCTAAACATTTCAGACTCACAGAAATGTATTCATTTCAACTCAAATGTGGTCTCCTCCTCCCTTCCTTTTTTTTTTTTTTAAAAATTCATTACTCTATCAATTAAATGATACTTTGAAACTCATGAGTGGTACTTAGTCACTAAGCTCCACTGACTTTTAATTAAAGGTGGGTGTCTAATTGCCCAGAGTGCAACTGAAAATTGCCCAGAAGCATATACTCATTATATATACTCATATATATATACTCATTGCTTTATCAATCTCAAATGCCTTCTTCTTGTACCATAAGTTCAGAACATAATTTTCTCTGAAAAATCTTTAATAATTTTCATCAAAACTAAACAAAAGACACAAGATCACAGAGGTCAACAAGAACTTCACACTTCTCCAAATTTCTCTGTCAGTGTAGTATGATATTCATAGAGGAGGTTTGCTCTGCTCCTGTAGATATCATTGAAAATATTAATTTGATTTGAATAACATATAGTCAGTCCCATAAAGGGTATAAATCCTATCAGAAATTATAATAATAATTACTTCAATATTTTGTTCCTACTAACTATCTCAGATTTTCTATTAACCTTATTAGAAGGTATTACTACTGTATTTTTAATAAAAGGCAGAAGCATACCTAAATTCATCATGGATATTGAGAAATTATGTCCAGTTCTGCCTTACAGATGACCTTGGGTAAAGTGGCGTGGACTCTCTGCTCCGGCTAGCAGAGGTTCTCAGCCCTTGCTCACTAGATAGTTGATGGGTTTCAATCCCTAAGCAGCCGCGTGGTCAGGGACTTGGCAATGAAGAGACGGATTCTGCTGTGGTCTAGGAAGGTGTTTATTCCATGGAGGTGGAAGGCAGGAAGCAGAATGAGGGACTGGACTCAGATCCAGCCCTTATCTCAGTTCGGGTGTAACCCGAACCGGGGGGTCTTTGATCCAATAGGAAAGGTAGGGGGAGTGGTCCGAAGACACTACAATGGGTGAAGGTGGCACCTTGGCACCTTGCCCAGATAGGGTGATTGACAAGAGGGTGGGATAGGGGGTATCAGGGAAAGAGGGGATGAACCATCACAATATTATACATTTTTGATTATAAACTGCAACACTTGGGGATACACACTAGTATGGACATAAAATGACACAAACAAGTTTGGATGAAACAAAGATTTACGGTTTAAGGTTTATGTTCCTCCATTATGTTCAAACCAGGTTATATAATAAAAGGAGAAGAAACTAATTTTCCATGCAAAGCTTGAAAGTTTCTAGATTATAGAATCCTAGAATCATTTAGGTTGGAAAACACCTGTTAGATCCAACCATTAACAAAAGACTACCAAGTCCACCACTAAACCATGTCCCTAAAGTGCCACATCTACAGGTTTTTAAATATCTCCAGGAAGGTGACTCCATCACTTCCCTGGGCAGCCTCTTCCAGTGTTTACTAATCCTTTTGGTGAATATTTTTTTTTCCTAATATCCAGTGTAAAGTTCCTCTGCTGCCATCTGAGGGCATTTTTACTCATCCCATCTCTTGCTTCTTGGGAGAAGAAGCCACCATCCTCCTCACAATAACCTGATTTCAAGTAGCTGTAGAAAACAATTACAGCCCCCCGAACTTTCTTTCCTCAATTCTCTCAGTGACCCCTCACAGGACTTCTCTTTATCCTTCACCAGCTTCATTTCTCTTCTTTGGATACCACAGAAAATGACACATTTTCTGATTGACCACAGAAAATGAAATTGCTTTGTTCAGCGAGGTTCCACTAAATGTTTGGAAAAGATTGCTGCCCAGCTTCTGCAGAGGGTTCCTCCAGTCTTTGAAGAAACCTGTCATTTGCTAATTGTGGCCAAAATAAAGCTCGATTAGCAATGAAATTCTCAGTGCTCTCTGAGTTCTTTGAGTGACACCAACCAATTCTTCTGTCAGTTATCAAGCTTTGCTTCATATAACTATGATGAAGCATAGTCCCTGCAGGAAAGAATTAGGAAGTAAATGCCATGAAGGTAAGGAAAGATGACTTAAACACCAAAAAGTATTCCATAAGTTCAAGACCTAAAAAGAGGTCTTGCAAAAAACACAACTGCAACTACTCAAAGAATATATATATGTATATTTGTTTTAAAACAAGAAACCAAACCACCAAACAAACAAACAACCCCCCAAAAAAAACCCCAAAAAACAACTCAAAATACCACAGATACAGTGCCAGAAGGTTATTTATTAGACAATTCTTTTTTTCTCAAATTAGTAGTAAGAAGCTACTACCACATTAGTAGCTACCACATTAAACAATATTAATATTTATTTAATAGCTGTTGTTAAGAAACTTATTTTAACTATCATAAAGCAGCTTTTCCACTACAAGTTGTTACTTTTTCAATGAGGAATAAGAATGGGTTTTATTAAATTGAGACAGTGGTGGAAAATGTTGAATGTCAAAGAGAAGCTGTAATTGGAAGGACTGAATGATCAAAACAGCCCAAATTTATTAGTGCCTTAATTTTTCTGACTATAGTTTTTCAGTGAAATATTTGCCAAATTTCAAATTGTCACATATAAACTTGTTAAGTTAATATTGCAGAAATTGTGGGGGTTTTGTAAGGGAAAACCAATTTTTGAAAATTTCAAATTCCGTGTATATCATAGTCAAAATAGTGGAAAAAAATGCAAAATCCAATTAGTATTAAAAGAACCCAACATACCCCCTGATCTGTTATTTGCATATGACAGATTTTACTAGACATTTATTTATTCTATTCTTTCATTAATTTCCATCTCATTAGACGTAAAAATGATGACTTCTTTCTCAAGTATTTAATTTTATTTGGATTTAAAAAAAATGTAGCTTGATAGGTGAAAACAATTGTGAGACCAACTTGAGAATTTCTCCAGTGCCTACAGAATCCTTGCTTTAAAACTGCTGCCTGAAGCACAAACCCCTTACTTTGTTTTACTGTAGCAGAGATGGGTTTTTTTTTGGTTTATTGTACCAGCAATGTGTTTTGGAATTAAAAGGATGAAAAAACTCAACTGACAGAGCTCCTTTCTTTGGGTGAACAATTTTGTTTGGAACATCTCTTTTCCTATAATGCGACTGTGAAAACTTCAGTCTAGCTAAATATGTATAAAGTTATCAATCTCTACGCTCTACAGATTTTAAAACTAATAGAAAATCTTGCGTATTTAAGGGTTTCTTAGAACTTTAATATTAGAATGGGATGAATTAAAGTTTAAATTTTTGCAATACTTAATTTAATTCCTCCCAGCTGCCTGGGATTTAACTTTGGTAGACAGGTGAGCCTCACACCACTGCTTGCTCATTCCCTTATGTTGAGATTGGGGAGAGTACTAGAGGGGCAAATTTGAGAAAAATTTTGCTTTGATATAAAGACAGTTTAATGTGCAAAGGAAATGCTGAGTGCACAAGCAAGGGAAAACAGGGATTCATTCATGCTTCCCATGGGCAGGGAGGTGTTCAGCCATCTCCAGGGAAGCCAGGATCCCTCACATAAACTTGGTAATGATGCCTGGGGAAGGCTGTCCTGAAACAGAGACTGGACAGAGCTAGAGAATAAAATAGGTATTGATTGAAAGGCCTCCAGGATCCACCTTGGACAGGACAAGAGCCTGACCAGGGCTACACTCAAGGTGGATTAAGAATGGTGACAAAATGACTGACCAGTCATGAGGTCTTATATTTTTTATAAGTTTTGGTCCATTTGTGTATTGGGTTTTAATTGTCCAATTACAGCTTCAGGTTGTGAGGTCCCATCCTTCTTATTTTCTCTCTTCAGTCCACCCTTGTTTATGCTTTCGGGCCTGAAAACTTGTAACCGCTGTCCTTGGTCTCCATCTGGGAAAGGATTTGTTTTTTCTCCCTACTCTATGAAGAGAACTTATCAACACTTAATATGAGGCTCAGAACTGCACCCCTAAGCAGCACAGAATCTAAAAAACATGAAAGCTAAAATGTAAGGCATCATTTCCCCCTTTAGAGGCTTGACAAGTCCTTTTCCCTGTTGACTCTTTATTCTAAATATCTACTAATAATAGGTGTTGAATAATAAATAAATATCTAACAATAGTAAACAGCTAACAATAATAAATACTGTAACTCTGAATCCCCTCCCCCATTTTATATTTCTCCCAGCTTTTATTGTGGAGCATGAGGCCATAGGGTATGAGATGTCTCTCTGATCTGCAGGGGTCAGCTGTCTCAGCTGTGTCCCCTCCCAGCTCCCTGTGCACCCCCAGCCTGCTCTCTGGTGGATGTGGTGAGGATCAGAAAATGCCTTGGCTATGTACCAGTACCGTTCAGCAGTGACTGAAACATCCCTGCGTGGTCAACACATCACAAACCCAAAATAGAGCACTTCATCAGCTACTATTGACAGAAAACAGCTCCTTCTTAGCCATAACATGTACAGTAGAAAATGCAAACATGATTTTTAGCAATTTGTTATCTACTCAGACCTTCCAAAATTATTTATTTCTTACTGAAATGAATGTATACACCTAAAGATCTCATCATTTATAAGAACTACTGTGTGTGTTTCATTACCTTGTTTTTAGTACGGTGTTGAGCAACACAAAATAGTCTCCTTCTATTTTGTATATATAATTAAAGCCCAGATCAGGTTGTTATGCAGGGTGTTTATGTACCACAAACCTTTCTGGTTATCACTATATTGGGCCAAAATTGTAATGTGAGGTGGTGCACATTTTATTCTGCTTTGAAATCTTGTGGTTTTTAATTTCTACTGACATCCATAAGGTGATCATCCAGCATATGATGTTCTTGCATATTCTTAAGAACATAAATTGTGATATTTCTTAAAGTTTGCCTCCATCTTAAATAATGAAAATTAAATTAAAAGAATTAAATTACAATAAATTAAATTAAAATTAAATTAGAATTAAACTAAAATTAAAAAAATTAAAAGGTTTAAAATTTTAGAGTTCCCCTTTACCATCCCACTGTAATGTCTCCATTTTCTGCTGCACTTGCCACTTCCTGTATCTTTTTATTCATTTGAAAGGGGAGAAAGGACTCACTAAAGGTGGAAGTCAGTGGAGCTGTGTCAACTTGCAAAACTTTCTATTTCTGATTACGACCCATCTAAGCAGGAAACAGTGAATCTGCAAAGAAACAATTATTGCTGTTGTTATCATCTATAATGCCTCACATGGTTCTGGTTTCAAATGATAGCTATTGACATCTCTGCTTCCACTCCTAATTAGTGTTCCAGATATAATTGAAGTGTCTCATTTCTCTATCAGTATGATATAAAGTGGTTATTATAAGTAAAAATACTGTTTAATACGTTATTGTATATAAAGTACATTTTTGCTTTTCTTGGGGCTTGCTGGCAGATTGTTTTTTATTCCATTCCACAATTCTAATTTGCCTGGTGGGATTAACAAAATTATTCTAATCTAACACACTGGAGTAGATTAGGGCAAAGTACAAAAATACCTCTACTGGGTTTGGTTCTGCTTTCCTCTGCTGGACCCACATCCTGATTCATCCTTTCAGAACACAGGAAAAGTATAATATGAGCTGGGATCTTTAACATGCATACTTTTAAGAAAGCCAAAGTTGCTGCTGACAACTTCATCATACTTTGTATATTGATGAAACCTGCTTGTACTAGGAGTGTGAAATTATTTTTCATTTCATATAGCAAAGTGCCAAAGCAACACAGATGTTCTGTTCAGGAGTCTGGGCTTGAATTTTCTTTTCAGAGAAGTGCAGTGTTAATTTCATTTTATACAATGAAGAGGAAACATCTGTCATATAACACATTTGTTTTAAAGTATATGCTGCATTTTTTAATGCATTTCCTACAAAATATGTAATCCAAGGTTTAACAGAATATACACAAATAAATTTATTGGGTAAGAGTAACATAACAATTTCCTAAAGATGAATCCCTGAATTCTCCTTCCAAGAATTTAGATGATTATAGGAAGCACACGTTTTCTTAGTGGCATCTTAATACATTCTTGTGTACATTTTTTTGTTTTACATATCACTACTTTAACATATTGCTACTGGTTTTCTACTGTCATATTCGAAATATCATTCCCTACTTTCAATACAGTAATGTACTTGTTCCTGATCTAATTAACCTACTTCTAAGTGCTGAATTGGCTGTAGCTGTTGCAGGTAGTAGAATTCCTTACGAATGCTGTTTTCAAGAGAAATATTGACCTTATTAGTCAATATTGCCCAAATGGCCTCCTATCTCTGGGTCTTAATCTCTTTTTTTTTTTTTTTTTTTTTATTTGTAAGGGGCACTGTGTAAGTAAGAGGACCATTAATGTAAAGGCACATTAGGTGGAGGTGCTGCTCATAATGTGCTGAGGAAGTCGGTTGGAGTGCATCTTAGAAAGGAAACAAATAACTTGACCTGAATATTCTGACCAATTTTCTGCCTGACAGTCTTGACATCTGGGAAAGGTTTCTGTTTCTGAGTAAGACTGCTAACAAAACACTACAAAACACAGTCTGTCTGTTGGAAATATTCCAATCTCCTTGACTTTTGTCTGTCTAGGTTTACCCAGTAACTTTTCACTCGTTCTGATTTTCCTCAAAATAAACATCAAACATAAGTTAGAATGTAATTTGATCTACTGAGAAACTTTGATGTCAACGACCCTCAGGCACTGCTGATAGTCTTTAGCGCTTTAGTACAAGTAACAGCTGTGACACCAAGACTGTAGTTTCTTGGTCTCTTGAAAAGGCTGGGAAATAATCAGAGCAAATTATCTTGCACAAAGCAGAGCAGCCTCTTTAAAAAAAATCAGCCTTTTTGTACAGTTTTTAGGCAGAATAGCTGGCAGGAATAGTGTTAAATATGAGTTTATTCTACAGTACTACTGTTTCATCTATTGTTTCTTCTGACTTCAATGGCTTGGGAGGATTTAACTGTCAAAAAATGGCTATGAAAGAAAAGCTATTGCTAAGCAGCTCAATAGGAAAAATAAATGGTGATCAATTTAACTAAATGGAAATTGTTGACCATTAGTTACCAAAGTCTACAGTTAAAAATAATATTGATTTAAAATATATTAAATTACAGCAGTTCAAAATATTTCTTTGCATGTCTGCATGTCTCTGTTCTCCTTGATGTTCTTTACTCTCTATTATTTTTTCCCCTTAAGAAACTCTGAGGTGCCTTTTCACAGAAGGAATGGTAGGGATGGACATAGCAGACCCATGTAATGAGGTAGGTGTTATAGTACATGACATAGTGAGTGCATGAACACTGGAATGATGTGGATTACATTTCCTTTTTCTCAGTTTCCACACAGATGTCAAACTGAGAAACCTCGATGTCTCAAAGTTTATTCTTTCACAATCGGATATAATTAGAGATCCAATTGTTGGAGGTGCAGGGGGAGAGAATCTTTTCAGGAGAAATTTGCTTTTGTATTTTTAGTGTGATTTTGCTGACATTTGGCTTCTTGTCTGGGAAGAGTACTCAAGTGTAGGCATGTGAATTTTCCTGCACTAGAGTATTTATCAGGCAGACGATTGTGGCACATCATGACTTTGATTCCTTTATCTGGGATATTACAATTTCAAAAAGCTCATAATGTAGCAGTTCCCTTTTTAAGGTGTGCTGGTTCTTTGGATCCCGTGATGATGCCTGAAATAGATGGAATCTCCTTTCACTGCACCTCCCATACAGACATGTCCCATCAAGTATTTTGGCACCCTTTTATCTCCAATTTGTCCTCTCTTGTGCTAACAAAAGCAGATGCTAGTAGACAAATTTTGAGAAAAGTCTATTTATCAGGAGAACATTTTTTTTCTCAGCCTTTTCTCTGGTCAAAAGTTTTGTTATATACAAACATATCTCTCTACTGTTCAAAATCCAAGAAACAGCAAGACAATGAACTGAAAAAATATGGTTCAGCAACTTACAAAAATAAAAGAGGGAAGAAAAAAGCAATGAACTTTTTTCCATCAATCAAGCACATTACGAAGAATTTAATTAGTTAGTCTGGCATCTTTCAGCTTTCACATATTTCTCTATATTTATTATGACTTTTAAATGCTTATTTTCTGCCAAATGATTCATAACAGGTTTAGAGAACAAGTTCTGTCTTTTTCATGTAGAATGTTTAGAGAGAAAGTACTGAAGAAATACTAAGGGAATGTAAAAGAACCTGCTTGTTTAGAGATTTATTCAACTAATGAAAGAATCATGTTATAAATTGATAGTTGAAAGAGGCACAAAACATATTGCATATCTTCACTGTTCTCAGAAATATATATTTCTGTGGTAAAACCTTGACATCTGCTTTGCTTCTTGCCCTACATTTGAAACCCACACAGACATATTAATGGTGACCTCAAGAGACTCCAGTTGTGCTGCAGGTCAGAAGATTCTTGCTAATGCCACATAAGGGTTTGGCACTGTCAGACAATTCAGCCAAGCAATCTCTCCCTCCCACATGGGCAGCCACTATAAAGGGTGGCATCCTTACCTGAAATCTGGGGGATCACTTCTAATTAGAGCTGACAAAACTTGACACAATCAGCAGCACTGGGAACTGAAACGCAGTTTCTTGAGCATAACAAAGCCTCCAGTTCTTTCCTTTCAACATCATTAAGAGCCCTGAGGATAACAACAGAATGTGAGGGAAGGATAATATGATCAAAAAGATGGAATCCTCCATCATCTTTTTCTCTGGCATGAACCAGGTTTTAACAAAAATAAATTTCAGGCATTGATACAGTAACAGTAGAAATGAATACACTTTCATAAAACTGAGGAAATACTAAACAGAACGTTTCAAATGCAAATTTCTATTAAAAACCAAATTTTTAAAATATTTTAGAAACATAAGAAAAGAAACCAATACATAGTTGCAGTTTGGATGAAGCAAATACGCTATTTCTTTAGAATTATTCATAAAAACATGCAAAATATACAGACAGTCATGTATTTAGGGTAGGTGCTGATTTTCAGTCAACTATTCCAAGACTTTGGCTTAGTGCTCCAAAGTGAAATACTTTTTAATCTGTATTTTTTAAATGAAAACTACTGTGCCAAGGCTCTCCTTGTCAGTAAGTGCTGGCTGACCCTGCTTGAGCAGAAGATTAGAGTAGATGATCTCAAAAGATGCCTTCCAGCCTCAACAGTTCTGTGAATAAATAAATAAATGTAGTGAAAGTAGATCAAGGAGTTAAATAACTAATCCTTAAACGCAGCAGTATGCCTGTCTATTTGATCTAAAATGAAGATGAATTTGATATTCACATACTTGTACTGCTGCCCATGAAGTAAAACCAACATACACAGGTGGATGCATGATGAGCATGTGTTATTTTGCTTCTGACAGGAGTAGAGGTTGTCAACAGTTGAAGCTTTCTGGAGAGCTCTATGTGGATTGATAAGAAAGCTCAAGGAAAGGTCAGGACATGCCATGGACTCACTGCCACGAGTTTGGACATGTTTGTTACTAGTGTTGTTTTAGTACTGGTGCCCAAAGATTTCAAGATATCAATCTGAAAAAAACACTTGACTCAAATTTATTGCTGGTAAGGATATGATGGATTAGGGAAGAAATGGCTGAAACACCTTGTCAAGCTAGTACTCCTTAGTACTTGGGTTAAGGTAGATGTGATTGAATTCAGTTGTACCTTTAAATGAATAGATAGAAGCTAAAGATAAACCTGTTTGATAAGTGCTACAAGGTACTCTTGCTGGACTAGAACCTACCAAAATTAAAGTGTATTGGTTTCGAAAAATCATGCAATTTGAAAGGGAATTGTCATTAGTAATCTTAAAAATAATCAGTTTTTAATTATATGTGGGTGACATGGCCAAAAGTCAGATATGAGGCACATGCTTCCATCCACATCATATACATAGTTCAATATAGGATTGGAGAAGAAAAGACAGGCCACAAGAACCTCCTGAACATTAAAGTGTCTGTAATAGCAAGCAGCTATAAAATATGCATCAATTCAGAAAGGCCCATAGTACTATATTAGTTGGGGGGTTTTTTTCAGACATGTCTTCTGTATTATTCACAGACCAGAACAATCAGTTCAGGGTTTAGATTGATGCAGTGAGAAGTAAAGTTTTTGACATCCTCTGTGAAAGACAGAAACCTCTGGAATCCTTTGCAGAAGGAAAACAGAAGCTAGTCTCTGAGTATAACTCAAAACATTCTTTTTTCACCAGGCAAAAATACAACCACTTAACAGATGGATATAGTAACCATAATAGGATTTACTCCATGGAGAAAGCAGAATGTCCTAGTCTGCAAGCCAATTAGTCTATCTTCACTTATTCTGTGTCTCAGAGGAAGACTGTTGATTCAGGAATCCAGTTCCCACTTGAGTTTATTTAACTTCAGGCCATTTACTAAGGTTTGACCATTCCATCAAACTCCTTTAAGACTAACTGATATTATAGGATTATATATCATTGTGGAAAATATATTATTTCTATCTGTGCAAAACTCTTCTATTTCAATTGCAAAAGCGCCTCATGACAGAAAAACAAAACAAAACAAAACCACCAAACCAAAACCTTAAACCCAAAGCATTTTGCAACACATGGAAAGTGAATATATTGTTCCTCTAAACAACCATAGGGAAAAAAAAAACCCTCACATTGTTATGGTTTTAATTTGGTGAGGAAATAGCCTAAAAGAGAGGGAACTTGAAGGAGTTTATCATAATAGAATGAAGGCACCTCACCAAAATTCACAGCCCATGACCTATAGGTCTGTGTCAGGTGAATCTGTGTCAGCGTCTCTTCCCAGTAGAGAGAATCTCAGTCTATATCAATATTTAAAAGTACACAATACTGAAATGAAGCAAAGTAAGTGCTCACATGTACTTCAGGATAAACACACAAAAGCTGTTAAAAAGCACTCCCTAATAGTTTGCTCATCTTGATTCCCTGCACCCACCACCTCTACGGTGCTTCACTTTCCACCTTGGTATCTTAGCACTGGCTCTTGCCAAGCTGCTCTTTTTCTTCTCTGTTCTAATCCTTTATCTGGTAGCTCTAGGCTTGCCTATGATTTAACCTTGTTAATATCTTTGATACATGCATTTAGGGTTGACAAATCTTTGCAGAACCTTATTGACAACTTAGATTTTCAGATTTTGGCTCTTTCTTCAGGAGTAAATGGAAGATTTTTTGTCACCTGGAAATAAATTATCAAGGTCAAAATATGAATGTAGAATCATATATTCTCTAAAAAACCCAAAATAAACAAACCACAAATGAAAAATACATGGTAATTCTAAGCGTAGTGTTTACATTAATATGAAATGTCGTGATGCCATTCAAATGAGGGCACAAAATTTTTTTGAATTGGGAAATGTTTGGGACTTCTTCAGTACATTAAATATTTTGTCATTCCATAAAGTTGAATTCTTCATCATAAGAAGTTATTATTTTTTTTTCCAGCATACAACTTGCTGAGAAATGTAGGCACTTAGAGGATAAAAGGAGAGATTAACTATTAATACAATGTGTCATCAATATTTGACACTCTACTTAGCATGACTATTATCTACTACAATCTACAGAAAATATTCTCCATGCTCCCACTGCATTGCTTGAGTGCCATATGGCCATGCTTGTTTTTCTTCAAATAATTTTCACATAAACAGCTGGTGAGCTGTTTTCTTTGTAACGTGACACATATTTTTCAAGACAGTTAGGAAGGACTGATGTAACACCAGTGTCTGCAGTGCTTTTTCTCTCAGGGTTGTAAGGAACCTCCTATTTATTATTCAAAAATTCCAAGTTCATGCTGTGTTTTGGTTGATTTGGGGGAAGCCTCTTTTTTTAGGTGACTGCTGAGCAAAAAGACTAAATTTTCCCACTTTCTGCTGATATAATCTTTGAAATAAGACTGAGTGTAAGTGAATGCTTCATCACACAATAGACAGTCAAATTATAAAATCTTGTGGGAGCTCTTTAATATCCATTTAATTAAAAGTGTTGTTCAGCTAGCCTAGAATTTGACCTCTGTCACCTTAGATAAAGGTAAATCTGAGCTGACTGGCAGCACAGGGATTATTTCACTTACATAATACTCAATTTATTCAATTTACTGTTTTATCCTGTGCAGTTCTGAGGGAACAGTACCATGTAAACAATAACAAAAACTGAGTAAAAGATGAATTTTAAATCTTTTCCTTAGATATCAGTGATGCTTTTTGAAGACTATGCACCAAAGTCTGTTTCACCCAGTGATATTAGTTTGCAACAAGCTTTATGTGAAATTTAATCTTCCCAATGTATTCACTTGAAAAGCTTTTCAGCAATCCTTCCTCTCACTTGTAAAGACAAAATATAAGAGTTTTTATTTTATAAAAACATGTATATATGTATAAAAGAAAAATCAAAACTTTTAGAGACAGGACTAAAGGATAAGAATATTCCTTACAGATTTTCTTCTAAAGGCTTTCTGTTGTTTTCACAAGTATAAGGAGTGATAAATATTTTATGTTTTACTAATGGCCAAATAAACCATTTGTGAAGAAAACACCACATGGTAGTTGACAACTGTTGAAAACACTTTATTGAGATTTGTGGAGAATATAAAATTTCAGGTGAGCCAACTGCTGTCAGAAATGTAGGGTTAGTTTCCCTCCCTCATGTCATAATGTCACAGTGATTCACACGTGTAGTGGTTTAAGTGTCTTTTCTGTTGTAAAATAGGATTAGGAGAAAAAGGCAAAACAGGGCCAGTTTAAAAGTAAACAAATAGATTTATTAAAACACACAGTAGACGAAGAAAAATAAGAATCAAAAAAATGAAGCTTTTAAAACACTCTTCCTCCCACCACAAAGTGTTCACTTTCCCACAAACATTAAGAGATAAAACCTGTGATTTTCAGTTGGTTCACCATCTAAAAATAATCTTTCATCAGCTCTTTAGGAAAGGAGTCTCTCTTAGTTTACCATGGAACTTTCTCTTACTGGCAACCTGGAACAGTTCTCTTGTGGGTCTCAGCTCTCACTGAAGCAGCCGCCTTTGTGAAGTTCCTATCATTAGCAGCTTTCCCAACACTGCTTATGGGTCATGTCTGCTCATTTAGGGTACCATTTAAGGATGCCTCCTCTAGTATAAAACAAAGATTCTCCTCTTCCATCTCCAAAATCATCTTCATCTTTAAAACTAAAGATCTCCTTTTTCCCTAGGACTGAAGGGCTTCATATCACTTTCCTTCCTCAGTTAAAAATTCTTCATTAAATCTCAATTATATCAGTCCACAAGCTAGAACCATGCATCCTCCCAAACAGCATTCATATGTTACAGGAAATAGTCCATTTTCCATTGTTTCACCAGAACAGTCCAGCCGGCAAGGCAATTCCTCCATCCTTCCCCCAATTAATCTTTCACTCTCTCTCCATCTGACCTCTGTCTCATGCCATGTCTTCTCTATGTTTCATTCTGTCCTTTTCCTTTCACTCAAAATAAGAATTAGAGTTTTAAAAAGGTCTCATTTGTGTCAGGAAAGAGTTAAACCTGGCCCAGGTCCTCTCCCCCTGGCTGCTGGCTCAGAAATCTGGGTGTCAGGCCTCACCCCTGAGGGGGAAACACACCAAAAGATTGGAGCTGGGAGGGGCTGGGCAGTCAGGGATTAAAAATGCTGTAAAATGCTTCTTTGCCCACCTCTTGGTGACAATTGGCCCAACCAGGCCCATACCTGTTATCAAGGGGCCTGGTGGACCTCTCTCCTGGCTCGGCCTGCTTGGGGTAGACTTTAACATTAGCTGATGTTAAGGTGCAGCCTCCCCCTTCCCCGCCGGGAGCCGATGGAGCCCGGCCATGCCAGGCCGGATATCTCCCAGGAGAGGGGAGCAGTGGGGCCTGGCCAGCCTTGATGTTACCTACTGGAAATCCAGAAGAAAAAGGGAGTTCACCGGGCTTCCCAGGCTGATTTTAAGCCTGTGTGATCCAGAGGTATGTTGCTATAGGACATGAAATGAATGACACGCACACAGCAAGGGGTCAGGGCAAAGAGAGGGAAGTTTATTTTTCTACTTCTCTTATATAGATTTCTGACAATGACCATGGGTTGGAGGATCAGGTTGCCACCTCTCAAACCTCACTGGCCAAACTAGCAGTCCATCATTTGTCTCCTCCTTAAAGAGAGGAATGAAAACAAAAAGGAACGGTTACAATAACATTACTTGTTTACAAGTAAATCTGTGAGAAACTCCATTGCAAAAATGCAAACATCAGAAGGCTGAAAAAGATCAGGGCGACAGAGGTGTACACCTATATTTAATTGGCCAATCTGGTTGTCAATTTCAAAGTCAATCACGAATTGGTTTTTACCATCTGTGCTAAACCAACACAACATGACACCTGAAAGATTTCTGAAGTAATACAGAGGGATAGGACTACACTGAAATTGTTACTTGATAGCAGGTGAACAAATTAGTTCCTGACAGCAAACACCTATAATAAATTCTTCAGTTCGTGGTACTTGATTTAGCACATTATGTAGGTTTTCCTGCATGTTTCAAAAGACATTATCTGCAGATTAAAGCAGTAAACTGATGGATAAATTTGCATGCTCGCAAATTTTACAGGGCCTTGCAAACACATCTGAAAATTAATTGAAATGCTTGCCAATAGCAAACAGTTAAAAAAAAAAAAAGATACTTCTTGTGGAATGCTTAGAATTTCTTTTTGGGCTTGTCCCTGGGTTTTTTTTTTCTTGTTTGCCTGATTGGTGGATTTTTTTTTGTTTGTTTGTTTTTTTGTTGTTGTTTTGTTTTGTGGGGGTTTTTTTGGTTTTTTTGTTTTGTTTTGTTTTGTTTTGTTTTGTTTTGTTTTTGAGATGTGGGGGGTTGGTTGTTTCGTTTGGTTTAGTTTTGGTTTGGCTTTTTTTTTTCCTGTGGACTAGCTGTTGAAGCAATTTTCCATCTTAAATTAATTTCAATAATTAAAAGTTAATTAGCTAATTTTACCTAAATTTAATGATTTTTAGGTATCATCAGTGACAGATGAATAATGTGTCAAACGTGTTTAGGCAGATATGAGTGGTAGTTATTCAACAGTTAGCTAAAATGAATGAAAGAATGAAAATTTATCAATTCTGGGGTGGAAAAATAAATGTCCCCACTGCTATTCTTATTCATCCTGCTCCAAATCCAACATTCCCTGGTAAACACTTCTGCACAGAGATCCATATCACTTTTTGCTTGTCAAAGAAACTGTGATTTTCTCTAGACTGAGGCCTGAAGCATGCTACCAGATGCTCAACAACTGGTAGACAAAAAGAAGAAAATCTCCTGTATTTCTGTCCAAAAACTCTACCAAATAAAAGGAAAAACTGAGTCTATAAATGGCCAATCTCTCCAATTGCATGTATTCCCAAGCAAATGAAGGAATACCAAAGAGAGGCATGAACACCAGGAATAACACAGAATGTCACCATCAGGACATGACACAGACCCAAATGAACCTTCTGCTCAACGGGGAAATGTTTGCAAGTTCAGAGCATAAGGGGGTCGAAGATGCTGACTGCATACTCAACACACATATTCCAATTTTCTGTATTGGTGCAGAACATTGTCATAACCACTCAGTTTAATTATGCTGTGCTGTATTTGATAATGTGTTGGCCTATTTCCTTTTTTTCCCCTTCCAAATTACTTATTACATATTTGCTATATTTTTTAATTGAAATTATGCAGTTATACTGCCTTAGAGAGGTAATAATGTTTATATGGGAGATCACTTTGCATTGTTGAAATTGCTTTTTATGGGATTGTAACTGGTTTTTTCTGGTACTCGTATTCTGTGGTTTAACTTGTGTTTGTAAAACATAGGTGTTGCTTCTTCTGTTATACCATACCAGTTATGAAAGACTTAGCACTCAAGGGATCAAAAGTCTGTCAAACTCTTTATTATAGCAGTAATAAAAATAATAATAATGAAAGTTGCAATATTTCTTAAGAAATGGAAAATTAGGACAAGAAATGTTTGTTGAGGGAATTAGTGAATACAGGAACACTGAAGAAGTCTCTAAATAATGAGTTTTCGACTGGGTGTGATTTGTATCCCCATAAAGAAATTTATTTTGGAAAATAAAGGATATTTAAAATTTGAACATCTGCTGTATCTTTACAAGGTGTTATATTTTAATGGTTAAGAAGTATTTTGTTTCCTTGAGTCTTTTAGTCAAAATCTAATTGCTCCTGTAGAAAGTAGGGAAAAAAATGGGGAGGTGATCCTTTAGCTTTGGTTTTTATCAGAGAATATGTGTATTAAATGAACCTTTAAATGTACTACTCTTACAATCCTGTAAACATTCACCTTTTAAACAAGATGCATTCACTTGAATAAATATTTTGACACATCAGTCAGACATTGATTAAATTAGTTCTCTAAATCATCATCTAAATATTTCACTGAAACAGAGTAAAGTGATTACATCTTCCACACAGTAAATTCTCATTTAGTTCCAATACTAAAGGGAAAAAAATCTTTGAGCTGGAAAATTTGAAGCTAAGGTAAAGATTAAAGGACTTATCACTGAGCTAATCTTTTCTAACCTTTTACTGGTAGGCATTGGAATTGATGCTATTTAATATTGTTTGAAAGGAGATCTGACTTTGATAAGAAACAGCCCATGGCTGTGAGAAAAAAATATGTATTTTCAGAGACAAATGAAAATGTTCCCTCAATATATCATTGAGACATTTATTTGCATTTTTAGTTGTGTACAAAACTTCAAGACAAGGAGAAGCTCATGTGGACACAAACACAGACACAAATGTATATATAAGTTCCTCTTTAATTATGTGATCTATATTAAATCATAATGTTAAATCACATGACTCAAGAGATTTCACTATTTTTCCTCTAAGAATCTTTTGTGAAGATAATTTATTGTTTCCTTGATATACATGGAACAGCTTTTTTTTTTTTTTTTTTTTTTTTTTTTTTTTTTTTTTTTTTTTTTTTTTTTTGTCACAGGTCTTTACACTTGGTCAAAGGTGAGAAAAAGTCTCTGAAGGAACATGTCCCTTGTCCCCAAGACATTTGAGAACATTTAAGGGACATGATTCCATCTAGGATGGCTTTTTAGATCTGATCTTGATAGGAGAATTCTCCTGTCCAATAGCTTTAAAAATAAATTAATTAAATATATAAAATAATTTAATTTCTATCATAAAAAAACCTGAAATTGAAAAAAGGTGTAACAATCTTATTAAAAAGAAACTAAAATAATATTTTATTCTGAAAAATTATATCAGATTTAATAATTTAAATCCAAGTTTAAATGTTGCTGATGCTCAAAAAAGTGAGCTAACCAAGTTTGTCTCAGAAATGTTTCAATCTGTGCATGTTTTACTTACACCATATGTTCTTGTAGCTGAAAGATATTCAAAATTTAATCAATGTTATAACAGAAAATTAAGTTTTACCAGCTTATTAGGCAGTAGGAAGTTTGGTTTCTAAAATCAACTCAAAGAAAAGTTTCACATTAAAAAGGTCACATCATGCTATTTGGCTACATTAAGTACAAATTCACTTGTGTGATATAGTGAAAACCACCGGGTATTCTAAACTTTGCAGAAGTAGGGACATGGCAAAGTCATTGAAGTAATAGCACAAGAAGATTCTCTGATCTATTGTGCAAAATGTGATGCTCCTGTTTTTCATAGCTCTCAACTAAAACGCTTTTTATCCACAATTTCTACTGCAGCAGAGGGCCTTTTGCTGTGTCTTTTGTGCAGACAACGCCCCACGTGACACCTTCAGCACAGGTACCTGCGGCTGCCACTTTGGTGTTGGTGCTCCTCACATGAGCTGTATGATGAGCTAGAGGAGCAGCTGTAAGGGCAAGGACCCTGTGCAGCTTGGACCAGAAGTGAACATCTCCTGGCTTCTTGAAGAAAAAAAAAAATTACAAAACCCACATAGAAATGGTAGACTGTTCTTTTCTACAAACATTTGACTCTTGCAAGGGGGCTTATAAGCATGTACATTTTTGACATTGGTGTTTTTATTGCTGGCAGAAGGAGGCAGCTCTCTTTATCCTGAGATCTTTGAAAAATAGATGAAATAGGCGAGTCACACCTTGTGATAGGCTTGTGAAAACCAAGAGGAGAGCAGCACTTAGTTTTCTTCTTAGTGAATAGCATTCCTTCTCAATCACTCTGTGAGCAAGACGTGTGGAAAGAAAGGCTTGATGGATCAGCTTAGGGCGTCTTTTTGTGAAGACGAAGCAGGACTGAACCATCTCTCCTACTATGGCTTTCAGAAGCTTCTAAAAAAATCTTATTTTTAATTTTCTCTTTTAGTATATGTGTATGAAACAGCTTAGGGAAAATGTCTCTGAATTTAGGGATTTTATGTTTGCAAGATCACCTCATCAGTGTATTCAAGAGTCAGAACAGCTGGATAAGCTTTTCTTTATGAGTATTGATCCAACTGAACTAAACAGTCAAAGAAGATGGAAACAACTCCAGCAGAAACCAACAGAAATTATATGATTAGTGCTATTTTGGACACAAATTATCCCCTTTTCACAGATCTACAATACTTCCAGATAGTGTTTTGGGGACAATTCCATAGGCCTACTGTAGAAAACATCGAACTGGTTTTGATTTAATTCCACAATTTTAAGTCTGGAGCAATACATCAGTTGATTTAAGTCTGTTTGAGAATCTAGTATGATGTGGTTTTATATTGGACTATAGCTATTTAATTAAAAAAACCTCAGAATTTGCATATCAAAATAACACCCACCCCCTGCCCCCAAAAAAAGACCAGGAATTAAATTAATAAAAAAATTAAAATTAAAATACAAGAAAACATAAATTGTGTAAGAATAGAAATTACAAAGTCAACTAGTTTGGAAAAGAGCTCTGAGATCATTGAGTCCAACCTGTGAAGTCATTTAGCTTTCCAAGAAGAAGAAATAAAGTTTTGGACTAAAATGTCAGGGTTTTGTTTTATTGTTAAGATTGATTTATATTTTGTGAGTAGTAGAATTTTTAATTTCTGTCTGCAAATATTTTCTTTTCCTGCTAAAAACGTTAACTGTCTAAACATAAACACTCATTAATATATGCAGGAAAGTAGAGGACCGAAGTTGTACTTGGTCATATAGTTTTAAAAAACTTGGGTTATACAACATCTTTCATTAACACTATGGTTCAAGATACGCTGTACAATACATCAACGAAATTGTCACTCTAATCAATATAAATTGGGTGTAAAATTACACGATGAAGAGAGGATCCTTAAAAGGGCAATTAAAAAAAAAACCAAAAACAAACCAGATAAGATGTGTAAAAATACTTTTCCAGATTTTATGTTCTGCATTAAGATAATATTATTGATAATGAACACTGTCAGTGTTGGGAATAGGCAAAAAAAATAAAGAGGATGTCAGATGTAGGTAGTTGTAGTTACTGTCTTTAGAAGCAGACCATGCAGTTTTTGGAAGTACAATATTAAATTTAAGAAATCGTGCACCAATGACTTCTTTCTATTGACTGTAGTATAAAACTCCAAGCATCAATCAACTTGAGAGATTTTCTTACATACATTCATGAAATATTGTTGTAGATTATTCACTTAAAGTTTACAACAGAGACTCAATAAATGGAAACGGTGAGTTCTGAGTTCGTTCCTAGACAATTAAGAAAAAATAACAAAAGTTAAGCACCAATAATGCCAGGCTTTTACAAAAAAAAAAAAAGAAAAAAAAAAAGTCAAATAGAAATGTATTTTTAGGGGAATCTTTCATATACAGAATAAAACAAGGATCAATTGGTTGTCATCTATTCATTCTGAAGTAATCAAGAGGTTGATGGTTTTTCCTCTGGCCAAAGCCTTGCCATAGCTGCACCCCTTGTGCAGAAAGATGATCAGAGGGATGGAGCACCTTTCTTTTGAGGAAAGGCCAAGAGATTTCGGCGAGTTGTTCATCCTGGAGAAGAAAAGTCTTCAAGGAGATTTTACAGCTTCTTCCTGTACTGAAAGGGGGTCCACAAGTGAGCTGGAGAGGGACTTCTTACAAGGGCATCAGTGATTGGACAAAGGACAATGGCTTTAAACTGAAAGAGGGCAAGCTTAGGTGAGATATAAGGACGAAATTTTTACAATGAGATTGGTAAAACACTGGAGCAGGTTGTCCAGAGAGCTGGTGGATGCCCTACTCTGTGAAACATGCAAGGTCAGGCTGAGTGGGGCTCCAAGCAATCTGACCAAGCTGAAGGTGCAGTGATGCTCATTGCAGGGGTTGTGTACTAATTGACCTTTAAAGATCCCTTCCAACCCAAACTATTCCATGATTCTATGATTGATGGAAGCATTCTCAAGGGTAGTGAGTTAAATACATAAAAACTGTTTTTGTTGTGGCTGAAAGGGAAGCTCTGTCTCCTTCCTCTTTTCTCTCTTTTTGAAACATGACAGATGGAAAGTAATTAATCTAATTGTGAATGTCTACAGAGAGATGCTCAGTTTTGAACCAGACACCTCAGCTCTGTTATCCATTCTTTTAAAGTCAATGGAGAGACACAGTGCTTTTACAGCACAAAACACATGGAGTAATCTAAATACCTATTTTAGATTTAAATAGTCATGCATTATGTCTTTCCACTGCTTACAAAGAGAACCTGAGAAGATTTTTATAGGTCTTAGCCCCATTTATTCAAATTAGATCAATTCAATTATGTGCTAAGTGTGTGCACGTGATAACATCTTCATGAAGAAACTTTATGGGTAAACAGAAAACACCAAGTTCTTTCTTTGAAAAGATTTATACTACTCAGTGGTGTGTGGTAGTTATGACATCAAGAAAGAACTTTTACTAACCTGAATTGTCTTCACTTATTGCTGAATATAAAAGTTCTTAGACATTGAAGTTGAAATATCACTATTACTTGCTGGGGTAGTAGGAAGAGATGCTGTAACATGAAATGGGATGTCCTATTGAGGTAGCAGGAGGAGAATGTGAGCCTTACTGATATCACAGGCAAGGATGGATGCATACAGGACAGACACAAGAGGAGAGACCCCAGCTGAGTCCTTCTTGTTTCTCTTTTAAGGCAGTACTTTACTTTTTTCCATTTTCCTTATATATTTTTCCTTTTTTTTTTTTCTCATAAGTTTACCTCTAGGTTAAAAATAGAGGCCACAAACCTCTATTGTGGAGCCCTGTGTTGGAGGGCTCTATAAATAAACCAAAGGGAATTGTAGGGATATGGAATAGTTCCTTCTGAAAGAGGGGATCATCATTTTGGGGTATATGCTGAAACCCTCACAGAAACAAGACAAGCAGAAAAATACCTTCATTCTGACTTTAGCTCATGGGTCAGGGGCACAAACTACCTAAGAACTGCACTAGGGAAAAAGAATACTCTAACTACAGCAAGAATGTCATGCAATACATATGCAAATACGTTAATGCTTCCAAAACCCATCATCATCTCTGCCGGTTTCTGTCACTGTTCTATATTACATGCATCTATTTTGCCAACACTGCCCCAGGCATCAATGACAAAATCTTTATTTTGTATGGCTATACTAGGGCAAGCTTACCTATATATAGCTAACTTATAATTGCAGAGAATGCATACAGCAGTAAATATTTATTTTTGTGTTCTAAGATTTAGATACTTTTTAGTTTCTATTGAAAATCTGAGTATTTTTATTCAGAATAAATAGTGTATATCTTCAACATAAACATATATACACAGACTGACAGATCCCCTTTAATTAAAAAATTGGCACATGAATTTTCCACCAAGGAGAATATTTAAAGTTCTAGGTGAGTTTTGACCCATCACCCATTCAGAGTGACAAAATCATGTAGACTTGTAGAAAACATGTAAAATACTAGGATCTACAGAGAACAAATATTTTGCCATGAACCAGGGAGGTGGGACTGTATGATGAATAATTAACTTATTCATAGTTCTTATCAAATATGAACACTTTATTATAATTAGAAGAGTAGAAGGCAAGATAAACAATTTTCAGCACATCTTTCATGTAACATGGGAACTGAATGAGTACAATTTAACCACAAAGGGAACAACAGTAAAAAGGAAATATTAGTGTTATAACTGAAACTGTGTGAATTTTTTTCTTCTCAAGACAATAAACAACTTCCCCTACAGGTGTGGGAAAGGGAGATATTTCATACTGAGGCTTAGCAATGAGAGACTCTCCACACAGCTCAAGGAAATCTTGACTGGGAGAAATGTTTCCGAAATGAAGGTTTAGGTGCTTCAGAAGGACAAAATTGCTCTTTAGGGAAAAGAAATTTCAGGCAGGATTTCGTGTACAATTGCTTCTTTGCCAAAGGTGGGATGTTGGTTTTATTGCCGAAATTGCAGAGTGACTTTTGTTGTTGTTGCTTACAACATCCTCTAAAAATCCATCTTCTCCTTTTAAGTGCTGAATCTGGAAAAATCTGCAGAAATAAGCCACAAGACAGGTTTGACACTCTGGGATTTGGCTGAAGATACCATGGAGATGTCAGTGGTGATCTTTGCAGGTCTGCTGCAGTTGGCACACAGGGGCCCTTTATGATTAAGGGGAATTAAGACACAAATTAATGCCTAGAAATGGTGCCAGTGAAATTACAAAAGAAGAAGAAAAGCTTAGACCCAGGAAAACTTAAAGAGAGGTGGAGAATTACATACCACAAACAAATCTGGTAATGCTCCAGGAGAAAAGGCTGAACCACCAGTTAAAACTAACATTTGTGGTTAGTTTATATAGTCTGAAGGAAAGGGGGATGGTCAGCACTTTGCATAATTAGATGTATTTCAAATAGCCCATCTGTAGTCTTTTAAAACTGTGAGGAATATTTGTGCACACAGTGAGCTTCTGATGAATTTCAAATTGAAATATTTGTTCTTGGGATAACCACTGTGCTCCTATCTTGGCAATTTATCTGATACAGGCTCTTTGCAATTCATCCATGTAATCACAGTATAACAGGTGAGAATTAGTGGATCAAAGGGAAATGTTCAGGATCACACAACCCATCTTTTGAGAGAAATAAAAACAAACTGCCTCTCAGTTTACCACTAGCAGAGATAGCTGCTCTTTGTTTACTGCCCAGTGAACCACATCCAGTATTTAGCAAAGAAAATAATTTTTTAAAAAATACTGCTCTTTGAAGCATTATTTGACTATTGTTTGATTTTAATTTCCTGAAATAAATAGCAATGACTGCTTGAAAAATTCTTACCACTGTCTGCTGATGTCTTTGTAGTGCTGGCTTAAAAAAAAAAAAAAAAAAAAGTTTTCCTCAGTGAATTTTGCTTTAAATTTGCTACATAGAAATGCACTTCTAGAAATTTGATGTCTAATATATTTTCTTTTGAGAGAAGGACTCTCTCTATGAAAAAAAAAAACCTAAATCCCCAAAACCCAAATAAAGAGCAAAACAAACCTACACACAAGAACCCGAACCCAAACCAGACCAAAATAACCAATCCTCATTTTAAATAAAGACAGACAAGGAAAGCAATCCTAAGGCATATGTCTGTTGATGAAAAAGGAAAAGTAAATAATTCAAAATATAATTTAGAGTTTCCAGTATATGTTCAGTATATATTCAGAATCTGATTTCTGGTTTAAATATTTAATGTGATGTAGTATGAGTCAAGTGAAAGGTATGATAACTAACACCTTACACATATTTTCAGAGTCTCTGCAGGTATATAAAATAGTATGCACATTCATGTAAAAGTATTTTGCATTTTCTATGAATTACTTTGATATCCAAGTGTGGTATATATTCATGGGAACAGAAGTTTTAAATCTCTGGTTTTTTAGCTTCAAACCAGCCCTTTATACTAACAAATGTTAGTGGCTTTAAAAGGGTAAGCAGTTTCATTGGATAGAAAATATGTATTTGAAAATCCTCTAGTGGAAAACACCCTGCAAACTGAAATATTTCAGAGAAAAGAAAAAATGTTTATCAATTTATAATGAATGAGAAGCATTTTAAAAATTATAATACTTCATATAAGGAGTACATGTTTGGCCTATTAAATAATGTAATAAAAGCATGTAACTGCACAAATGAAGTATAGAAATAATCCTTCTGCTGCCCACAGTCTTCTCCAAAAGCAGACCTCATTTTCCTTAAATTTGAAATAGAAATCAGATAAAATAGATTTTTAAGTTCACCAACAAGGTCTTCTCCAAACCACACTAAGCTAACCATCACAGACATGATTTTTAATGTTACCTATATCCTTCTCTGTTTTTCTTTAATTCTTTTGCACTGAAATTAAGAAGAAAGGAATAAATCATAATGCTATCTTAAAATAAAAGCCCAAACAACAATAAATTTTTAAAAGTTATAAAATTACCCCTATAACCACCTTTTTTTCTATTGAGTGTGTCCACTCCTATTTAGATTCCCTATTCCTTCTGCTTATCCTCATCCCCTTCCCCACTGTGCAGCCTCACAGATAGAACCTCATCAGCTGCTGTTTATACCCAAGCTTCTTTCAGAATTCTCCTTTCTATACATCTAAATCAGAAAATAGAGGAAAAGTATTTAATATATGAAGAGGGCTTTGTGGAACAAAGGTGTAATGCTGGAGCCGTGTTTAATACTCAGCATAGCAAGGGCTCAGGAATTCCCTTCTTGCTTCATAGCTGTCACTGGAGGTGAGGTTATCTCCTGGAAAGACATTTCCTCTCTGATTTAAACACTAGAGAAAGTGAATGTCCATTCAACTAGCCAGCATTCCAATCTCAGATTGCTAGATTTAAGGTCAAACTCAAGTTTTCCCTTGCATGTCATCCTATACTCATTATACCGAATCCTGTTATTTTTCTACTGGTATAGGATTGTGTCAAACTGTCAGCCATAAGTGCAAAATACTAGACAGGAGAATATAATTTAAAGAGGAGATTAATCTTTGGAGCCTTTTGGGCTCTTTTCTTCTATCAAAATATCAGAAAGTGCTTGATGGCTTTGCCCTGGGAAAAAAAATAATCTCATACTGGTATCATGCCTAGAAGACCATCACTTCTAAATCCTATATACATAAAATGAATTCAGGCTTCACTAACCCCATCCTGCATCTCACCAGTACTTATTTTCTAAATTTCTTCTGAAATTACCTATTTTTGCATCTCTACACTACTAAAGGGGGAAGGAATGCTATTTCAATGGACTGCAGCTATTGTCATGTGCTATTACAATGTATACCATAAAATCCTACTTTGGTAGAACCCATGGATATTGTGATATAATGGAAGGGTGCCAAATGTGTGCTTTTAATCCTAATGACTTCTATTCTTGGTAAAGAACTAAACATCTGTAAAAAGATATTAGAATTTTATATGAAAGAAGAAAAGAAAATGTAAAAAGTCTTGGTGTAACTTTGCATTAGCATTTAGTGAAACGGTAGATTTATAAAAACTTGGAACACATGATGATTATTTAGTCACTTCCAAAATTTAAGAAATCTTCATATATTGAGAAAAATTTGGCAGTATCCACAGCTGGGACTTAAGAAATGACAGGACAGTTAGAATCAATGAACTGTTTAAATTTTCTGTGCATTCATGTGGAAATCATTACAGCGCTATTTTTGTAATACAAGACAGTGGCAATTAAGGAAAGGAATTTAAATACAGAAAGAAAATTCAACCAATGCAATTAAACGAAAAAGGATGTTCAAGAGAACATCCCACATTAGTGCAAAGTTAAAGTATGTTTGCTAATTATTAGAAATATAAAGAAGGTGGGGTTCATTTATATCTTGTTTTATATTTAGGTTCTATTTGTGCTTTTTACACTCTACACTAAGCTAGCAATTAGTACCAGAAGTCAATACAAGTGCTTGAAGACCTACTCACGTTAACTAAAAATAGAAACTGCAACTTTGCTTCTTTACTGATATTTAGAAGTTTCTGGTAATAATCTTAGCAGCTGGCATAGAGAATGAAAATTCATAAGGGAAAAATAACTTGAGAAGAAAATAGAAAGGACATAATTCATCTTCAAAGAATGCTGTAACGACAGTGATGTGACAGTGAGAGTTTGTTTGCTTTCCCTCATTGCTTTCTCCATGCCAAAAATCTAGACTTACCCCTTCTGAACAACTGATAAAAATCATCAGTCTCTGCTGTTAATTCCAGTAAATTCTGAAATCAAAACTTTGTTATTGCCTGTTATTACAAATCTTGGCAGATTTTTGCAGAATTAGGGCTTTTCTAGTCCTCGCTGCACATACAAGAAGCTAAGCGCATGAAATCTGCAATGCATTGCTTGCGCATTCTGAAGTAACATCACTTACTTTTTGCTCAGAATAGATAGACAGACAGATAGACAGATAGACAGATGTATATCTTAGGTATAAAGATAGCATGAGTTTCAGTTGTTTTCTCTGTCTTCTGAGATAGCCTCGCAACAGGAATTTTGATGCCTGTATTTGACAAACGAGTTCAATGGCTATTTTAGACTTTAAACTATGTTTTATATTTCATTAATCTTGGGAAAATGAGTTTTTGCCTTCCTTTTCCCTAATCTCCATGCTTGTCTTCGAGGTAACACTCATCCTCTCCTAAGGAAGCTGAACAGATCTGTAAAAAAAAGGAAATTTCAAACAGAATATAAAGATGTCTGACTCTATCCCAGCTCTCAACACAATTAGTTATGCTGAGTTCTGTGGCTATGCTAATAGCTAGACAGTTACATGTATTTTAAATGCCTTTTTTCCTAAAGAAAAAATCCCTTATCCTGGGTTTGAATTTAAATATGAGCAGAATTAGGTGAGTCAGGTAAGTGGGGAGAAACTTTTTTCAGGACAGAATGGGTTTTATGAATGTCGTTTCCAATTTATGCAAATGTAGGATTCAAAAGTTTCCACCCTATAGATTTTAGTAAGTGATTGGAGTCTTACTATCTTTTTTTAGCTATATTACCTAAAAATTACTAACCACTTTTCTAAAAGCATTAATTATTTACTAATGTAAGGAATTAAAGAGCTTATCTTATGTTTTGCTGTTTCAGGTTATGTATATTTAATGTTGAAAACAGGTGAGTTAAAAATGTTATTAAAAATATTTTTGCTGTGATTTGTATAAATTTATTTCTGAAAGGAAACTGTATCTTAATTGTGTGGAAAATTAATCTAATATTTGATTGCTTTTTTTTCACTATAAATTAAAACTGTTGTATAGAAACCAAATGCCAAATATATGTTTTCAAAGAACCTGGAGTACTTAAAATAAAATATTAAAGAAGTAATTTCTTATTGAAGTAGATGGGTTATTTCATTTTTATCAACACATAATTCTACAAACATCATGCCTCAGCATTTCTAACCTGCTTTTTATTCATGGATCAGGAAAGGAAAGAAGCTTCCATATTTTGTCTGTTAACAAGATGGTTTAAAGCTAAAAGGAAGCAAAGATCATGTCTTTATCTGAGGAACAGTCTAGAGCTTTCAAAAACTGGGTTGTGTAGTCAATAATATTTTTAATTTCCACAGTTTATGTCTTCAAAACTACGATGGCGTTTCTTAAATAATATTCTTGTTAAATTTAAAATTTTACCAAGGACATTAGAATAATTTTATACCAAAATACATTTGGCTTGTAATTTATTTTTTATCTTGACATTTTGGGTTTTTTTTTAACAAGAAAATATATGTTTAATCAAATTTAAAAAACAAAATGATTTTCTTTGTATTCCTCTCCATCATGTATATTTCAAACTTTTAATTAGAGCACATCGATGAACATGTTACTTTTGATATTCTGTTATCTTCACTTTTCCATTCTAAAACCATTCTGTGAATCATTTTCTATTGAATGGAAATTATAGAAAAGAAATCCAGAGAATAAAACATGAGTTTAACTAGTTGTGACAGAAAGGAAATACCCTGAATTTGCAGAAATACATTTGCTATTTTGTCACAGCAGTGAATCACCCTTTTTCCTCCAGAAATATGGCGTCTGGATCAAAATAAATGAATGTAGGTTAAAAAAAAAAAAAGGTATAAAATTATAGACACCTTGTAAATCCATATTGCATCTGAGTGCCAGTCTGACTATAAATGTGGAGATGGGTAACACTGGAGAAGTTCAGGTTTGAGCCCTGCTGTTCACTACCAAGTCCTGCCATCTGCGCTGCAAATATTGGAAGGGAGTGTGCAAGACTCCTCTTGGATGTGCAGGGATGCAGCTGAATGTGAGGGAGCAGCACAGGGAGATGTGGCCCAACTCCTGACATGATGGGTGCCAAAGCAATCCCCACACCACAGAAAAGCAAGCCACAGATTGGAGGGCTGGAACAGCTTCAGAGCTGCACACAGGTTTTATCTACTAGGTTCTACATGTTGGGGTTTGCTAAGGTTTTGAAATGCTTTGGATCACTTACACATCTTCAGTTTTTAGACGGAACATGTATTATCACCAGTAGCTTCAGAAATGAATTTACTTCTATGTGTTGTGAAGAATAAGAATCAGAAATGTACATTTCTGTTTCTTTTTGCATACCTTCATGATAATACAGACGAATAATAGGCCAAGCCTTTAGTCCTGTGCCTGAGTAATATTAAAATATCAGGGCTTCATAGAAATGACAGGATCCTTTGCTCTATTCTTCCATGACACAGTGGTTTAAACATCCTTCTTGCTTCCACACAAAGGATCATATATCTTGAGAACAGGATGCAGAAAAGTGGCAAGGTCCTGGAACAGGCATTCCAGAGGCTATCCAGGTCAGGATAATAATAAATAATTAAACTAATAAAACCTGGTTACTTGTGCTCTGTCCTATCCATATGTAGCCCCCACAACTGTACTCATGAAAATACCAGTCATATTCAAAAGACAGAACAGTGCAGACCCCCACGTAATTTGTCTTCAAAAATACAAAATTCTACTTACAGAATGTTATAAAATGACTGCAAGTTTTGCATCTTAGTGAAGATTTTACTCTTTTTAATTTGCAGAATGGTCATTTAAACTAAGGTTGATTGGTTCTGGCAATTTAATTGCAGCAATGTCTTTGGCCAGGAAAAACAAATAGATAAATACTTGTTTGTCTTTGTGTTTTACCTCCTGTAACTCTTGTAATGTCTTTTGTGGGTAAAAATATAAAAACACAGGTATGTAGTGAATAGTTCTAATAAACCTCATCAGTGAGTAACAGGGATTTAATGTCTTTATAGCAGAATAATTTTTTTTCTGCTATTATAATCGATCAACTGGAATTGTAATTATAGTTTTATTAGCATGACTATAGTTTAGATAAGTCAGTTTTTCCATTTAATAAATAAATATATATTCATACACACACCCCTGTTTTTACCAGGGTCTACAATTAAACCCATGAAAATAACTTCAGATACAAATTTCAACTGAGTTGTTTTTTTTTTTTTCCCTCTCCTTTATTGTTCTTGAAGTCTCATCATTTTGAGCTTACTTTCAGACATTCTGTCCATTTCTACTATAACATGGGCTTTAAAATTTAATTAAAACCTCCACATTTTCATTTTGTTCTAGTGATTGTGTCTTTCGAGAATACTTTTTTTAAAGCTAATTAATATCAAGTAATTTTTATTGAAAAAGTATTTTCTCCTTCTATTAAAAACTTGGTAACAAAGTAAATTCACTTCAAGCAATCAACACATCACTTCATTTTGAAAACTTTGTCATGATTATTAGTAAACCAGATGAATGCCTGTGGGTAACACTGTCCTGGACAGAATAGGAGTGTCATAACAGGACCATAAAGAATAGAAAAAAAATCACGTATTTGGAAAAATTTCCAAAGAGCCTTTGTGATCATTGCATCAGAAAGAAAAAGCCCAATTAATGAATCAAAATTTGAAAAACCCACCCCAAATAAAAAAACATTATTAAGCATGCTTGAAATAATTTCTGTTCACTAGTAGTGTCAGTCATCAATGTCAGTGAATATATAAGTTTTCTCACATGAAATCAGACAGATTGGGCAAAATCATTTGCTGAATTAGAAGTAAAGACAGTGGAGTCTGCAATGTGGAAAGGGGCTTCCTTCTTACATTTAAGGTAAAAATAAATCTGATAACAAAAAATTTCTTCTTTTTTTTATTTTTAAATTTGGAAGCTAGGAAGAGTCTTGAGAAAATGTTATATTCAGCACTGCTCTGACATATATTATGAAAGGTGACAACCTCAACAGCTGTAGGTGGAATGTAATTAGGCTTTATTATCCCCATTTTACAGATGGCAATCTGAGATATATAGCAATCAAAAGCTGCACGATGCAGAGCTTACAACACAGAACCCTTTTTTCCCCCCTCTTTTTCCTGGCATAAAAGAACTTGCAGTGATTTTATTAAGCATTATTTGTATCTCACTGGAAAAAAAAACAAAACCCCACCAAAAAACCAAAATGAACAACAAAAGCAAACATAAAGAACTCTCAATTTTACCAGTCCCCAATCCTACACTAAATCCTCCGGCAGTTCATCCTGCCTTGAGGCAGGTCGCCTTGCTGCAGCCAAAGCAGAGTGTTAAAGACACTTTACAGGGGTTTTAGGTGTTGTGCTGTAATTGAGGTGATCAACGGGGGTTCCCTCTGGGGCCTGGGTATCCCACAGAGCTGAATTCCTAAAGGACTGAGTAATTGCAAGCTCTCTTCTGTCTGGAGGATCTATCTAGGTGTGAGAAAAGGCAGCTGAAGTGCTTTGTGGTTCAGTCAGTGCGGGCAGATGTGTTCTGCAACCTTAATGAACTGATCAGGGAGTCTGAAAAGGACGAGGGGGGTGTCTAGCTGCATTTTTAAGGAAAGAGGGTGCTAGAGAACACACTGTACACCAAGTTGTACTAGACAGCTACATATAGCAGGATTTTGGTTGAACAGGGTCTATTTATTTCAAAAATTCCAACGACTCAAACACATCTTAAATTCTGGAGGGTGCATCTGTGATAATTAACACCCAACTCTGGCATTCTGAATGGAAAAGAGAGAATATTAAAAACATTGAAACTACCTTATAATTTCACTGCTTAAGACTTGTGTGTGTCTACCCACATATTTTTCCTGGTTGTCCAAAATACATGTTTTTTAGGGTCTTTACAGGAAAAAGGAGTAAAAAAAGGACAAATAAATGCTAAATCTGGCATATGGAAATTATCTATTTCTGTGAAGCTGCAGAAGACACAAAGTATGCAGATGCTGCTTATAAGTTTATTTCTATATTCTTCTGACTTTCAATGTCTCTAGGTTTTGGATGATTTTTGGTTTTACAAGGAAATATTTCCCATATTTATACAATATTTTGTGGGTACACAGTTACTGTTCTTTGCTTTGTTTCACCCAGAAATATAAATTTGTGTCTGTCATCAGAAAGTGATGCATCCATTAAAAAACACACTTCAAACTTTATAGTAAATATGTTTTTACATGGTTCTTTAGAGTTACAGTCCCAATAAATGGTATGTCCTGTGTAAATGAAGTGTAATAACAGGATCTCTCCATTCACTGGTGAAATGCAGCCACCCTCAGAAGGCAGGAGTGGTTCAGGAGTGCACAGCAGGACAGTTCCTGTTAGCTGGAATTCAAGGCAGGCTGTGTGTAATTACTTGAGCAGACCGCCTACACCTTTTGTTTTGCAGGACCCACATTATGAAGAGCATCTGAAGATCATATTAGCATTTCTTTCTTCTTACTGCTAAAAAAAACCCCAAACAAAACAAACAAACAAAAAACCCCTCCAAACCCTAAAGGTACTAAATTCTTCTTACCCATAGCATAAACTGCCCAGTGCAAGACAAAGCATACTTCTGGCTGCAGTAGGTCCTCTCTGTTCTGCTGAACTGTCACAGGAATCCTTGAATTAAAACTGCAGTCATGACACTTAAGGGAAGAAATACTTCGTTATCACTGGATTATTAACGAAAAAGTTTTGAGAAGCTGAGCAGCGTTTAATGTCAGTTGCCTGAAAATGTCTGGTCACTTTGCAGTCACACTCAATTCAGTCTAGGCCAATTAAAAACATTTTAAAAGAAGTCCTTAAATCATATCTAAAAGTGTCCTTTCCTTCTAGATTTACTTGAGCCTTCACTAGGTATTTAATTTAAATGACATTGATTCAGTCTTCTTACAGTTTGACTGGTAACCCTACATGTCTGAAGAGGCAGACTTGTTCAATTCCCAACTCAAAGATTTAGGAGTGTCCCTACATTTTGGGGGTGCTCAGACAGGAGGTCTAATCCACTGTTCCAAGGCTTTTTCTCTTTTGTTCCCAAAGTTGTTTTCCCCTCTTTTTTCCTAATCCATCTTTATATATTCCTAGTGGCAAGTTGGCCCTTTTCTAGCTTTCCCAGCAGAATCTTTGAGGCTGACATGGCCCTTACAGTTTTCCTTCAGGCTCAACATCCCACTCAATGATGTCATTGCGAATGGCAAATCTGAACAGGTTTTTTGCTATTTTGGGTCCTCCCATGGGCATTTTAAATGATGGCAAATACATGTCCACAGTCATCCACCGTGAATGCCCCTTAAACTGGCATTTGTTGTCTGAATGACTATTGCCTCGTATGCTGATGAAAAAATACTTCTCTCTTTTCCCCTATCCAACTTATGCCTGCATATAATTTACTCTTCTATCACACACAAAAAAAAAACAAACAAAAAAACCCAAACCAACTTTGCTGATTTCTGTGTTTTTCTTGATTTCTTGTAGTAATTTGTATATATTATATTGTACAGTATTAGCAAAATTTAAATTTTAGTATTGGTAGTAAACTCCCTTGTGGAAAGATGTGTAGATACACATTTCTTCTTAGGTGGGTTTATAAATACTGTTTATTATCTTTTTCTGTGTATGAGCATTATTGCAATGTCCTCAATGGCAGCATAACTTAGAACCAGCTCTGCCAAAATCTGATGGTACCCTACACAGTCAATGAGATATCTGTAAGAATTAAATGTTTTATACAAAATATAGGTAAGGAAAGAAATTTTGGAGACAAGCTTCCAGCAGCTCTTGTGATTTGTAATGGAAGTTTATATAATTGTAATTCTAATTTTCAATTTAAAAATTTTGTCTTTTTGGGTTTTTTATTGGTTTGATTTTTTGTTGTTTTTCTTCTATTGTTGTTTTGTATGGTTAGTTTGAAATATATTTCAGTATGTGGATATAGAATTCAATTTACATTTGGTAAACACTCTTGAAGTAATCAAGCCAAGGAAAAAAAATTACCTCACTTTTTAATTGTTCTAAAAAATCTCTCTCATTCTAGTCTCTTAGATTCAGGTAAAAAATCTTTAAAGTTTGTCAGTTGTATTATTAATCTAACCTTCCAAATGGAGTAATTGCTCCTATGTCATCTTTTTACATCCATTTTCTACCACTGGTAATAAACTGATTTGCATTTTTTTATATATATGTTCAGTTTCTATTTTTAATTTTGTCTTCACAGTTCCCAGCTGACACAACTTAGGGCCTTAAATAGATCACAAATTAAACTATGCAACTTCAAAAATTACCATTGTTTACTCCATGAATTTCTCTGTGACCATCAAGCATTTGATTAAAGTTGATTCAAGTTAACAATGCTCTGCAGATCCTGGACAGGGAATGCTGTGTCTGTCTTGTATGTTCCTTGCTTTCAGAGTCTTTATTTCCATTTGGAACCCTATTGCTTTTATGCATTTAAGGTTCCTGCCACAGTTATTCTTAAAAAACAAATAGAAAATAAGGAATGCTAAATTATGTATGTAATTAGCATATGATAATAATGTTAATAAGTTCTTGTTAACAAATTTTTAACAAATGTTGAGTTTCAAATATGAATTGTGGTTTTGGGAAATAGATTTATGATAGTATCCCGTTACTAGATTATGTGAATAGTGTCCAGAGGAATATGTTCTACCCAAATTTCTTTCTTTCATTGGTTTGCTAGCTCAGTAGAATTAAAATATTGCTCAATGAAATCAAATAATTCCTTCAAGGCTTTTTTCTTTTCTGATGCATACATAAGTTGAGACTGTCAGGATATATAAATACTGAAATACAAGAAAGGTGTCCAAATATATCAGTCTGATGCCGAAAGAATCTAGCTTTTGCTTTGTTTTTGATGGAGTCAAGAAGAGCCTTTGGAAGTTCCTTCAAATATTCTTATGACAAGAAATTGATAAATAAAGTGATTGATGAACACTACAATGTCAATGATCCTGTCAACAGTTACTTGTGGTGAAGAGTCTAAGTCTATAAATTATAGGTTAGATTCTTGAACTGGGGACTAAAGACAGAGAGAGAATCCTGCACAGTATTTTTCCTTCTTTGTAATACATTGTAGATCAAGAAGACACAGCTGATGGGCATCAGATTTTGGAGAGCAGGATGTTCCTTGAGGAGTGTCTGCAGTGTTCAGGCACAGAGTCCTTGAGACACTCCTCCAAGTATTTTGTTACAATACTTTTCCTTGAACAGCTTCTCTACTCTTTTTGGTGATGCCTCTTCCACATTGAATTCTGTTTTCTTTGGAAGTAATTTATAGCATTCTGTCAATTTACTGTCACACATGATGAAAATGTATTTATTGAGTGTGAACCAAGCTCTACCTACACCACTCTTCAGCAATCATGTTCATACTGCTCTGAGGTCCATGACTGGAAAACGAATTGCAGCTATTCTGTGAAATCCAAATAGATAATGTGAAAACATGTCTATTACTGCAACACATATATTTAGATTAATTTTTGCAACATTTTAAAAATAAAAATCAGCTTGCTGATACAATATTGAGTAAAGATTTTTAAAACTTCAACTTAATGGAGAATTATAAATAAAGAGGTGCTTTCATTTTAATTTGAGATGAGAAAAAAATGCAAATTACATTATCATATTTCTGATATGCATGCAAAATTAATATAGGGTAATTGGGCACAGAAGTAAACAGATTTAGAATAAAACTGTGATGAGTTTGAGTGGTTATTGTATTGTATTACTTACCAGAGCATTTTTTCAGATTCAAGAAAAATAAATCGCCATCCATATATTAAAATAAAGAAACAAACAGACCATCAATCCAGTTGAATGAGTAACAATTCCTTGATTCATTTACACAAGATGTTTAAAAATGAATGATGCTACATTCTGTGTCTTTGGGCATCTTACTTTACTTCTTTCAACATTCTTCAGTTTATCTGTAGCCCTGTGTAAAACGAATTCAATGGAAAAAATATGCTTTATCTCCATTATCATTCATAGATATATAAAATTAAAACGGGTGAATGGTAATGATTATGTATTGCTTAAATATGAAAGAGCTATGCTAAGAACTCCCTGTATTGATATATAAGCATTGTATTTACTCAAACTAATGGCAGATAAGCTTGGTGTCACTAAGGACACAAAGGAATTTTTAGCCATTGCAAAATGAAAAAGACAAAATATGGAAACATTTTCATGAGAGTTTCCAAATAATGATTTTTATATTAATAGGAAAATTAATAGTGAATATTGAGAGAAACTTTGTCCTTGCATTGGAGAAGTTAATTAGGCAATTAGAGCTGTTAAAAAAATGACATAAGACTAACCTCAGAGGAACAGCATCCCAAATCTCAGAAGGAAAGTGTAGAAAGCATAAGTTATTTTTAAGAATGATTTTTAGTTACCTCTTAGAATATCAGATGAGGTCTTCTGCCATCATAGTTTCTGCATTAACTGCTACTTAGTGAGCACATTAATAATTGAACCAACACACAGTTTAAAGTTCTGAAATACCACTTATATATCTTGTCAATATGATTTCATAATGTATATATATATTTTGTGGAGAAATACTTAATTTGCTTATGTTGTATTTCAAAAGCACCATGAACACATTAATTTTATCTTGGTTACTTTTTTATTTTCTTGATTTTTTTGATACTGCAGAGAAATTTTTCTTTACTAGAACTAAATGTCTTTATAATCGTACCTGAAGTAGAGACTTCAGACAAGAATGATGGACTATGTCGTGTGTCTTACTCGTACATTTGAACGATTTTTGGCTCTGAGGCTGGGATTGCTGGCCCTGATGTGTAGAATGACATTTAGCACCTTGTCTGGAACTAAAAAAATGCTGGGTTTTTTTAATCCAAGACCAGTTAAGCATCTATTTACCCCATCTAAACCCACATAGTCTTTCTGTGTTGGAGTATTTCATTTTCTGGCCAGGTGAGCACTATGGGGTTTTTTTAGTGAAAGCTTGGTTAAATGCATCATTTCTGGAAGCAGTGGAGGTTGGCTGCCCCGTGTGACAAGGGGAGATGGGTGCCAGGCAAGACATCAAGCAGCAACCTTGCAGGTACCCTTATGAGGGTGGGAGAACACGTTCATGATGACAAATGTAGGAGTGTACCCCACAGTAGCAGGTGTTCCCATAGTAGGAAAGGATTGAGTTTCACCCTTTGTCTTACTTATAAGGCAAAGAACAAGAAACTTTGATGGTCTTATCACCATAATTGGCCAGGTTCCAGCACAGAGGATCCTGTTGGAGGGTTTGAACTGTACCTCAAGACCAACATCTATTTCCATTGGGCAGGATGCCAAGAGCTCCTCCTAGATCGTTACATACTTAAAGGAGAGCACCGAGATTTTGGGGGCGTTTTGGGGGGTGTCTTAGCAGGCGTAAGGGCCCTCCTTGTCCCTTGCACAGCTTTTTCTCTTTTGTTTTGTATGGTTTCTTATTTTTGTCTTTATTAAAACCTTTTGCTTTTCCAAACACCTCTGATCATGCTGCCTCACTATTTTTTATAAATCATTTCTGAAGCTGCAGGCAAACCTCAGAGGTGACACACCTCCATGGAGTTAACAATGCTCTGGCCCCACTCAGATTCCATCAGACAAGCTCATACAAGTTTGAGCAGAACTTCCAGGTAACTCCAGTGGGAAGACAGCAGGCCAAGGACCATCTGAGAAGTCAGCCTGTGGTCTGGGTCCAATCACGCTGTGTTTCAGGTAATAAATTTCCAACTCTGTGTTAGCCATCACAGTTGTTGATTTTCCTTTTGGAAGAGTTGTGCAGAGGGCCTTTACCAGGCAAACCTGAAGGAAAATGTTTACCTAGCAATGAGTCATGGAAAAAGGATACATAAACAGAAATAAATATTTTCTGTAAAAACAGTCAATATGTTTATTCCACGTTTAATTTCTACTCTTCTATTCATTATTAGAAACAAAATCTCTTTGTTTTCAGGACTCCTCCATCCCATTCAAATTATTTTAGAAACTCTGAATGCAAGACTGATGACTTCCTTTTCCCTATGGGTGAAAAGGTTGCTCTCAAGAGGATATTTCTAATTATTGTTGTTTCTACTAGCTTTTAAAAAACTGTATCCCATATTCTGATGACTCTGACCTGTCAAGAATTCTCAAAGTATCTGAATAAATCTGATTAGCTGCCTGTATTATTATTTTAAAATCAAGTTCATATATGTGCTAACACCCCAAAGCACCCAATCAAATGTGAAATTCATTTCACTATTATATATTCTTATCTATTTTAAGACAGATCCACTTTAAAATAAGCACCAAGTACTCACCAAACACCCACTTAGCAGAACCGGGTTCTTGCACTGAACATACTGTGTACTGTATAAAATTTTAGTGCACAAAATCCTAATTTGAGTTGTTGTTGTTGTAGAAATTCAGTCATTTTTTCAGTGTGAGTGTAGTAGATGTGTATTGCATGCATGAAGTGTATAATGCTAACAAATGAAGATAATAATCACTTTGGCTAGTCCTTAAAACTGAGTGGAATACTTATTATGTACATTTATTTTTCCTCTTAAATGTAGGCTATTACTCTAAACAGTCATAACCATCTTTTTAGCATTCTGTTATCAATGTAAGCTACTTAATAAGCACAAATTTACTAATAATTATAAATTAAATGGAGCCTGTGATTTCATAGCTTCTAAGAATATCCAAATAATTGCATTGAAAAATCAAAATGTACACCTGATTTTTAAATTCCTGGGAATTTGAGTTTTTTAATAGAATCCCCAATAAGTGCAGCATTTAAAGGCCAAGAAAAGTGTTGGACAGGTGCCACTAAACATCCAGGGCTACTACACTAATGAATTAAAGAACAAGAGTTTACAACCAGAAGTTTAAACAAGGTCTAGTCTGCACACATTTGAGGAGAAGCTGTACCCAGATCCTGCCTGGAGCACAGGGTACACTATTAACAGACTGTGTTCCAGCTACAGAAGCTAGAAGTGTGCTTATCACTTTGGAACAGACACTTTTGTAGAGAACTGAATGCACAAATGTTTCTGGTACATAGCTTATTAGAATAATACTAAAACTAGCCTGTCAGTATTTAATAAGAAAGTGTTTATTTAAAATTCCTATCTTCAAATGCTACAAGCACAAACCAGTGAATCTTCATGAATCTTATGATGCAGCTAGTTAAGCATGACTACAATCTTTTATGCCTAAAGTAATGCTCCTGGTGAAATTCAGTGCCTTGACATGGGCCACCCCTAAAGAATCAGTATTGGAGCTGATGAGATTAAAAATGGTCCCTTGGCTTTGTTCATGCTTCAGAACAATTTTGTGCTTCCCTTGTCATTGTTTTTTAAAATTTTTTTTACCCATGTCTAGCTGAAACCATAACTTTCTGTATAGCTGCTGATTGACTTGCAGTGCTGTATATCCAAATATCATCCTGGATGAAGAGAGAATGGCAAAATCTCTGTAGGAGAGCACTATCACAGAAATATTATATTTTCCTTTTGTTGTGGTCTAGGACTAAGTTCTATAAACATGGTTTTTATTTCTGTCATGAGAAACTATAAGTCTCTGAAAGTTTTTTTCATTCTTTAGTGTCTGAGGGATGTTGCATGTATCATGGCCAAAGGGAAAGAGCTTGCACAACCCTTTATTAAACAGGGAATGCCAAATTTTCAAAAGTACACAGAAGCAAAATATAGTTTCCTTGGGTAAATATTTATTTGGTTTAGAAGAGATATCTTTCAGCATCCAATAAAGAAGCATGTTCTGGAAAATATAATCCTTTGCTCCTATTGATTTATTTCATGAAGTCTGAGAACAGACTTAAAAATGACTTGATGCTGTTGACTGAAATAAGTAAGTTGCAACTGGTATTACAAATAGTGGTGGAACTGAGAAAAACGAAATAACATTGAGGAATCATAAATATGCCATTCAGCCAAGGATGGATATTTCTGGAATTGCGTTGAGTGGGGATTGCTTCATCGTAAAGCAAAATGGTTCCTTTTGGAGCCCTGCCCAGACTCACCTAACTGTGTTAACTCCAAGCAGACATTGCTGCATAAATGTCAGGCCAAAATGAGCAATGGTAGACTAGACAGGCCTCTGAGACAAGTGTTTTAAATAAGAAGTATTTCCACACCACCACCAAATCTGACTTAAGGGAGAAAATTAGATACTTGGATATCACAAGAAAAATGTTCATAAATAAAACTTTGATCAGAAGCATTATCTTGTGTGGTTTATAACAAGGAGCAAGATTTTTCTCACAAAAATGGACATTTCAACAGTTTTTCCAAAACCTGCAAATGCAATTTGAAATATTAGAAATGTTTTGGAATTGGAATGTCCTCTTTTAAATAAACTTATGATATTTTATTAGGAAGAGAGCAAAAAGAATGTACAGTAAATATAGTTTTCATTTGGGATTTTTTTTGTGTTAAATCTGATGGAAGACATCATTCAATTGCAGGGTACTGAGGATAGAACTCCCTGCAAAAATCCTTATTCTAATACATACCTTCTAATAATGGAAATCTTTCACACCAATTCCTTCCACAGGGTTTTCCTCAGGTGATATTTGATGTAGTTTTAGTTATCATGAGAAAATCTGTGTCGTAGCTGTACTCCATATATGTTCCACTCTATATCCAGCACTGATACAAATACTCAGTGCTTCAGATACTTCCATTGATGCAGAACTACACTTTTTGACTCAGATGCAGGAACACAAATCTAAGCTTTTCAACACATTTTGGTTTATTAAGGATTTTAAATAAGCTGTCCTATTTCTCCCTTGTTGTCATGGTTTGACCCCATCCAGCCACAAAATACCATGCAGCCACTTGCTCACTTCCTCACCAACAGGATCACAGAAAGAACTGAAAGAGTAAAAGCTGGAAAACTTGTGGATGGAGATAAAGACAGCTCATTAGGCAAAGAAATAGCTACACACACAAGCAAAGCAAAACAAGAAATTCAGTCACTGCTTCCCATGGGCAGGCAGCTGTTCAGCCACCTCCAGGAAATCCAGGATCCAACTTTGTAAAAGTGACTTGGGAGGACAAAACACCATCCACTGCAAACGTCCTCTCTTTTCCTCCTTTCCCCCACTTTCTATACTGAGCATGATGTCTCATGGTCTGGAATATCCCTCTGGTCACTGGGGGTCACCTGTCCTGGCTGTGTCTCCTCCCAGTTTCCCACCAGTGTGGCAGAACAAAAAGCAGGACAGGCCTTGGCTCTGTGTAAGCCCTGCTCAGCAGTAACAAAACCATTAGAATTATCAACCCCGTGTATTGTGTGTGTTAATACAAATCCAAAACACCACACCACACCAGCCACTGGGAAGAAAATTAATTCTACCGCAGCCAAAACCAGCACTCTTGTCATAGGGAAAAAATCAGTTCCATAAAAAACTGAATAGTAAGAGTAAACAAAGAAAAAAAAATTGCTCAATTCATCTTAGCTATGTTTGGTTTTAACTTTTTTTTTCCTAATTTCAAATGAAGGTTGGAACACAAAAAACCTCCAGAAAAAACAACAAACAAAACCAAATATTTCAATTTTTGTGTGCATGTATATCTATTTTTTAATCTTTTTTTGATATGTGATATGTACTTTATTACTATGAAAGACAGAAACTTCCTTCAACCTTTATAAACTTTGGTAAAGTAGAAAATCTTTATTTTTACATTCCACACCTATTAAAAATATGGAAAATTATTCACTTAAATTGATTTATTAAATATAATATTCTGAAGTTTAGAAAGTACTGAGATGGCTATTTTTAGGATTGATTTATTAAACATGTCATACATTTCCATGATACATAGACTGAATCTTTAGCACCTTAATATAAAATACAAAGGACACATCAAAAGGAGAGAACATACTGTATAACTATTCATGTGTGTGAAGAAAAATTATTTGTTAAAGTATTTCTTCATGAGACAGGAGACTGTTCTAAGAATAGAAGCAGGTTTACAAGAGCAGAAGCAAAGGTCTGAATCTGAGAGTTGAAAACCACCATAAAGCTTCTGAGAATTAGAAAAAGTAAAAGATGTGAGGAAAACATTTTATGCATTGGAAATAAATGCAAAAAGAATGCAGGGGCAGTTTGATTTATGTCCTTGATGATCAACAAACTTGCAAGGTATAAAACAAATTTAAAGAATGATGTAGGACTGACAAAGAGCAAATTCACATATAGTATTAACTAATGATAAAACCCTTCTGAAAGGAAAAATTGGTATTGAAATGAAAACTGAAGGCAATGTTGTATTCTTTTCAATTGATTCTCAAACTGAAGAAATTCTCCAGCAGCAATCCCTAACTTATGCTAATTTAGCTTAGGTATAAATGACATTAGGTATAGGTATAGGACATTAGCTTAGGTATAAACAGCATTTCTGACCAATTTATTTGGGAATCAATAAGTACAAATCACAAATAAGCAAATCCATGAAATGCCAGGCGTTGTTGATACTGACCGCTATCTGCAAATTGTATTTTGCCACATATCCATGGATTATTGAGCTCAAATAGGAGCTCAAATCCATCAAAACCTGGACATTCCAGTCATGTTGAATAATTTCCAAGTATTTTACCATTGGTGAGACATTTCCCAAAACCCCATAGTCTTTTCTAAAACTATTTATAACTAATTCTCCAAGATATAGAAAGAAGTGTTGTTGATCTCTGGGATTGAAACTCTTCTGCAAGCACAGAAAATGAGGCTTTTTTTTCTGACTAGTAGCTCTGCTTTATATGAGTAATTGTCTCGTCACCAGTCCCACCAGTGGCCAGGAGCACAAAACAATGAAAGAACTCTGTCACATTGTTTTCTCTGTCAAACAGTGCATGCCAGGGTACATTAATAAGATACAGTGAGAAGTTACGCTACTCAGATAACAAATCATATCTCTGCAACTTAGGAAAAATATTATTTTTAAAAGCAACAAAAGTAAGTGGTTTGTCACTACGGAACAGGTCTACTGACCTCAAATCTGAGGAGGATCCAGATGTGGGTTCCAGTGAGACATCTGGGTTAAGTGACCCTGAGCTGTGGTGTTCCTTCAGCAGCAGGAGGTGAGGAATAATAGTGGGTGAATTCCTGCTGCAGGGCACAGAGGAACCTGTCTGCCAGCTTGACCTGCTGTCTAAAGAAGTTTGTTGCTTATAGATGCCCAGATCCAAGAAGGTGAAGAGAGACTGCTAAAGTGTGTCCAACCCTCTGAATATTATCCCCAGAAATCTTTTCTTGTGGGCAACAACAGGGATATCTGGAGAGTAGCCACAGTGGCTGCAGAGCTCTAGGGGTCTAGGTGGTGTTCTCAATCCTGAGGCTAAAGGGGGAGAGCTGATACTCTATGCCAACAATTGTTTGCAGGGCTGATGCCAGAAACAGGGTTTAGTTTTTATGACTCCAGAAACTATTTAAGAATGAGCATCTACTTAGGGTAAAAATAATTTTGCGGCACATGAAGCACAACAAGGTCATCAGAAGCACTCAGCTTCATCAGGGGAAGCCATGACTGACCAACGTGAGAAACTTCACCAGGGAAATGGCAAATATCAGGAGAGCAGTGGATTTGTTTACCTTGATATCAGCAAGGAATTTGACACTGTCTCCAAGAAGATCCTCATAGACAGCCTGTTGATGCATGGACTGCCCAAGAAGACAGTGAGGCAGGTTGGATATTAATGGTGGAGCCTAGAGGGTGGTGTTCAGTGGCACTCAGTCTAGTTCGAGGCCATAAATTAGCAATATAGACCAGAGCTTAATCTGGTTCCATCTGGATCTTCCTAAACTATCTGAGTGAGAGGCCAGAGTGCACCTGCAGTAGTTTTGCTGCAGACACTAAACTGGGAGGAGTAGCTGATGTGTCAGAGGGTTGTGCTGCCATCCAGAGGGACCTTGACAGACTGGAGAAATAAGCTGGACTCTTCAGAACCTCATGCCATTCCACATGGTGAAGTGTGGAATCCCAAACTTGGGAAGAAAAGAACCCATACACCAGTAAATGCTGGTGGAGGTCAACTAGCTGGAAAGAACTTTTGTACTCCTTTTAACTCTTCTGACTTATTTTTGGTGTATCAGAATAAGAGTATCTAGTAAATTTTAGATGCACTCAAGTCTGATACATATATTGAGTTCTAAATATTGTGTGTGAGTCTCTCAATGACAGTTGAAGAGCTACAGTAGATCTGTGATTATTTGTAATGCAGAATATTATTATTGTTTAGTATTTGAGAAAGAAGCTTGTTGGCTCGAGAAGTGACTTGCAGAATTTCTACAGAAATATGCACTCTACTTTCTTCTATCTTTGCCCTGTCAGCACTCAACTTTCATGCTTGGATAACCCAAATCTAAATGAGAAGGTCCTTCAGTGATCTTGAAAGTGTATCCTACCAGGGTTTCTCCTTCCTGCTCTCTCTCTGTTAGTAACAGATGAGCATGAAGACAGTACACAGACAGGAGACATTCCCATATCTCTATTTCTTTGGCCTAAGAAAGATCTGATACCCTTTGGACCTTGTCCCTACATTTGGGTAAATAAATCTTCATCCCTGTGGGCTGTGTCCTCAGTACAGCATTTGCACATGCAGTATCTGATTGCTGAATTTCTCTGCAGAAATCTCACTCAGATCCTTCCTTATGATTCATTTCTACATACTCACAGCTATAGAACTGCTGTAATTGTTCAGGGTGGGCTCTGGGATTTCTGGGGACAGGTGTCACCGTTCAGCTGCCCTCATCCACTCTGGTGGTTACATTGTGAAGAACCGTGGGAAAATGTGCCAGTAATTCCAGAACACAGACCCACAGAAAAACCTTCACTGAAATGCTCTCACTGCCTCTGTGTGCAACCTCCCCCAAGTTTCCAGTTTTCAAAAGGCGAGTTTTTGATAACTGCTGCTTTCAAGAATTTTTTCACAATCTCCCTCTTCACTTAAGCTTTGCACTTAACAACTTTCATGTAACTGCAATCTCAAAATTGTAACACATCTACTCTAATTCAGTTTATGAATATGTTTTTCAATGCTTGGCAAAGCTTACACCTTCCTAGAAGCATCAATCCTTTTTTTTTTACTTTTTTTTTTTTTTTTTTAATCTAAACTAGGATTTTTACCCCAGAACTAAGATATTTTACTGTAACACAGACAAAGCACTGTCTTTTTTCCCCCCTTTTCCCTCAGTCTAGCTATGGTGTCACTTGTGTCTGCCTAGAGTGACAACAAATTCACTTCATCATACAGCAAGAGTAGCTGCCTTTCTCTGTGTTGTGCTATCAGTTTCTGTCAGTGACATGGAATTAGATTCAGTTTTCTAACTAAAAGCACCTGGTACCATTTTAGGTGTTCTTTGACCTTCATCTACTGGTCTAGAAATGTGCAGGTATCTTGTAGGTGTTCTGTGTCACAAACAGCAGCTACATGCACATGTCCCAGGCATTTTGTAGCTTTAAAAATATCAATTAAGGTGTGTATTTATGGAACAAGATAGTGCCCAAAGAGTCATACTTATGACATGGCAGGAGATCTCACTCACAGAATTTGCCTTTATGGCACCCCTTGAAATCCCTGATTTCTTTTCAGGTATAGGTACACACCACTTCATCTTCAGTAAGACAAAATTTAAAATAGCTAGCCTTGCTTTGCCAGTATTAATGTGTAATTCTAAGAAATATATACCTGACTCCAGAGAGTTTTATTTGGTTTTTAATATTTTTCATACTGCTTCCTCATAACTTATTGAATTGAGTATGACAATGACAAGCTGGTGCATGTCTTAATCTGTACTTTGCAAAATGCTTGAACTTAAAATTCTAAACTTTTCTATTTTTTTTCAGATATTTTTTGCTTCAGTATAGTGCTTCTAGAGAAAAAAAAAAAAAGCCCACAAACAAGCAATAATAGAAAACCTTATATAAACACACAATCTCCCCTATTTCATATGTACAGTATTGTGTTTAGTTCTAGTATCCTTCAGTATAGATCTTTTCAGAAGGTGAAAATGAAACTGGGAGGTAGGCATGCTTCCCTTGCAGTCAATAAAACCAAAGCTACCCTATTCAGCTACAGGCTGACATCTTTGATTGCTCATTGATTGCATGTACACATTATCATTTCAGTACCACTCAAAATATCTCTACCATTCATTTGATCTTTTCAATTGCTAGTGACCTTCATGTTGCTGATTTTATATATATTATCCACTTAAGCTGGTCTCTTCATTTGAGTTGGTTTTGGAAGTAGGGAACAGGTTCTCTTGCTTGTGCATCTGGCACCCACAATGCTTAAGCAGGAGAAGTTTGTTCTTGAAAATATTATAAATATGCACAATATTTTTTTTAAAGATTTTTCTTCACTGCATATTTTTTCACTGTTTTGTGTGGTTGGTCAAAGTCAAACTGTCTCCCCTTACTTTTTATGACATTTGTCATATGAAACTAATTTCTTGATATTCAGCAGACTAATGAAATCTAATTTTCTATGAAATTTTCTTTGATTCTCTGCCTGCTTTCTTTCTATGCACAGCCATGACACACAGCACATGAGCCAAGGCTAATCCAGGCTGTAAGTCTGCGGCTGACAAACATTGCAAATGAACTGATCTTGCACCTGTTGGTTGGCATCTTGTTTCATAGCTGAAGAATTTTGCACTGATTCTGACTCACAGCTGCCTATCAGTCTAAAATGTATATTAGCATATTTTTAATCAGATTAACAGAAATTCTAGACTGAGCAAGACCTCATTAGTCATGTCTTTCACTTGCAGATCTTCTTTCGAGGGTTAAGAAATATCAAGAATGTTTACTTTCTCCAAACACCAGCAGGTTTTGATGCAAAGGCATTCACAGTGTTTCTGGACCTCCTCCTCCACTTCATGTTTTCTAAATGTTGCAAGGGGTTTTTTGTGACATAGATGGTAAAAAAAAAAGCCAGTTCCCTTATTTCCATGATAAATCACAGTTATTTAAACAACAATTACATCTAGATTTAAAGACTGCAAAAGTCAGCTTTTGGCATTTTTAAACAAGGCTTCTTCAATCAAGAACTGGCTTAGGTGAGAATTCTTCCATCTAAAACAAATCTCTATATAATAATAATAATAATAATAAATTAATAAATATTAATAATCCCATAAACCAGCTAGCTGTTTCAGACTTTCCTGGGTATCAGTCTTTTAACCATAACTATTTTTATCAGAGCTATCTGTCTATCTTCTGTAAGTGTCTATTTCCTCAAGAATAAAGCATCCATACTTGGTCCTTGATATGGGAGTTCCCCCCAACTATCCCCAGCAGGCAATACCCACAAAAGCTCTCACACAGAGGTTCACAGACAGGGACTTCTCTATGTTGGAGTCCATCAGCCTGCACTGTGTTCTTCCTCACCTGCATGGCCCAGGATGTGGAAGCCCCACTGTGTCCTGTAAACTTCCAGACTGTCTCAATGGGAGTTTGGTCAATAGCTGGAAGTTCTGACTGAAAGAGATCACATATAATGTCTGAAAACCCTTATACTTGAATCAAAAAAATTGAAGTAACCGTGGATCAGGAAAGAGCACTCACAGGTTTGGGAGCTCCATAGGATACCTGAGGGCAATGCATGAGGAGTTTTTTTACTGCCCCCTCTGCAGAATTTCCTTATATCCTTTCCATACTCACTCACAGAGGATGACAATGGTGAAATCACATCACTGAGATGCTGGGCCTGGCTAGCCAGTGGGACTTACTGTTGCACTGAACTTTTTCAGCCTTCTGATGTTTGCATTTTTGTAATGGAGTTTCTCACAGATTTTCATGTAATCAAGGCCCTTGTTATTGTAACTGTCCTTTTTGTTTTCATTCCTCTCTTGAGGAGGGACAATTGATGGACTGCTAGTTTGGCCAATGAGGTTGGAGAGGTGGCAGCCTCATCCTCCAACCCATGGTCATTGTCAGAAATCCATAAAAGAGAAGTAGAAAATTAAACTTTGCTGCTTCTTGCTGTGATGACTTTGTGTGTGTCATCATTTTGTGCCCTATAGTGACAACTTATAACTAAAATCCAGAAAATAATAGGAGCAGGAAGCACAAAGGGGAAGCGTTTTGTAGAATATAAGGACTAGGTAATAATTTTATTGTCACTTGAGCACTAGGCTTGGCTCTCCCAGTTCTTACCTAGGCCAAAATCTGAACCTGCACTATGTGGAAGAGGAACAGGCACTTTTTCTGAGTGTAAAGGTGATCGGAAAAATTTGCAGAGCCAAGTATACTTTTTTTTCTGTAAAGATCTCTGTAAAGAGCTCTACTCAAGATACAAAGAAATTTTTATCAGAACTGAGCGTCCCAGACACTATGGTGGGGAGGTTTCCATCAGTATGATGGAGAGAAATCCCTCTATTTGCAAGAAAGCAGTGAGAGTTGAAGAAATGTGCTTTAAAGGGGAAAGGGGCCTTGTGGGTAGATGTTCATGGAGAGCTGTGCTGTGGAATGAAATGAAGACAAAAGTGTGAAAAATGTAAGTGGGATGGACTTTGAAGTATGTACGTGGATGGTGTCAGATAGAGCTGTCACTTCATAGAAGCCACAGGAACACTCCCAGCAAATTTATTTTGAGACTGTTCAGGGGTCTTTTCTTGCACAGATTTGTGCACTGATTCTGCTCATTACGTATATTTATGCTGATAAGAAAACAGGTCCCTAGGTGTCAGGTTATGTGAGAAAAGTCTGATCTCTGTACACATTGAGGCATAAAGGGAAGCCCCAGTCACATTTGGGATTATGGATCATCAGCCTCCTCACCTCAGCCAAGCTACCAGACCTGGCAGCTCCCAACACAGAATCCGCAGCTGACTCTTACATGTTCAATTATTAGTTCAATTTCAGCAACTGAGGAATGCACAAGTTCTACTTTTGGGGATAGTAAGAATGATAGGATAAATCATTATCACCAATACTGAAAGTAATTAGACACCTCCCAGTCCCAAATTTTGATAAAATTTCGTAGAATTTCATAGAATATTGACCTGAAACATTAACACTGTATCTTTGAAACCACTGTCAATCCAAAAGACATTTTAGCCAGCACTGGGAAGAACAAATAGCTACTACTGACTGACAAAATACTGAAGCCCAGTAGAGTGCAGCCTATAAAGCCATTTAAAATAAAAAAAATTGCTGCCCTGCTTCTGTATATAAGGTTTTGATGGTTTTAAAGTGGATTTACTGAGGCTAAACCATTGTTTCAGAAATCTGTAAATGTCTAATGAATCTGGCTTTCAGAAGGCACTGATTGCTCTTTCCAGGGCTACAATAAGGTAATAGAAAGAAGTACACTGTCCTGCTTGTGCCAGTTTACCTCTGACACCTGACTTCATCTGTATTTCAGTACCCTGAAATTAATTGTGGGCTGTTGCTCATGTCACCTTGGTCAAAAACAAGTAGAAGCTTTGATGCATGACCTGAACTATGAAGGCTGTCACTCTAAGCCAAGTGTCAGCAGCATCCAGCAACTTGGACCTACTAAAAAGCTGAAGAGAAATGCTGCTTTTTATTATGGCAATCACAATTGGTAGAAGAAGAGCATGGTGAGCAAGGAAAAAATGAGTTAGAAGGTGCTGTTTGCCAGATTTACTTTCCTCTCCAGAGTTCCCTTTTTCCGTCCTCCTATTTTCTCAACCTTGTAAGGTTTTTCAAGGACACTGGCATGTGTGGCCCATTTTGAAGGACTACTTGTCAAAGCTAAAGGCATAAATGAAGTAAGAATTCTGTCAAGTAAGTCTCCCAGCTCAGCTAAAGCAGCGGGAAAGCCTCTTGTGGACATCACTGAGTGCTCCAGCATGAGGAAGCAGTTTTTTGGAGCACGCAGACAGGATTATGAGGTTTCTTAATTTTATAGCCTGTGATATTAAGCAGTGAAGTTTGCTAAAATCTGACAGTTTCACAAGCTATGAATAAGAAATTCCACTTGCCCACACTGCCACAATATCTGAACAGCCTGTTCTATATATTTCTGCAGTCCTTTGTACTACCAGGTGCCATACATATATTATTTTGGAAAAAAAAGGCATTCTTTTTATAGAGGTGTTTCCCATATTCTGGCAGAGTTAATTGCATTAACACAGCATTCATCATTTATTTAGAACTTGGTTTAATGTGTTTGTACACTTTTTATGGGCACTGGTTGCTGATTTTTTTTTTAAACTGGGAATATTTTCTTTCTTCATCATGTTAGTTTTAGTACTTTTATCTCCATACGTGTGTAGTTAACATGACATTTAACATATTTTCTTATGCAATGGTTATAACAGACAATGCATGTATCGGCAGGACTAAAATAAGTTCCTGTGAAAAGATCTCATAAAATAATAGCATGATATGGTAAAAAATATTTAAATGTACTGGAAATAGGATGTACCTACCAACCTTTTATTTAAATGCTCCACAATGGAAGATCCTGTGGCTTAAGAGGTGATGTATTTTTTTAATATCTTCTCTTGACTCATTTAACCAGATTTGTTGCTCTTATAAAAAGGTTTAATTTTACTCTTCCTTTGTTGATGTAAATATACACTTTCCACCATGTTGCCTAAATTGAATCAATAGAAGTTTTAAAAATCTCTTTTAAATATCACACTTATGCCTTTCAGCAGCTTTTCCAACAAAAGTGTTTATTTTCCCATATAGCACAGTTCCATGATTTAATAAATGTTAATTGTAGCAACTCCAATTAATTTCTTGGCAGGAATGTCATTTGGGCTAGCAGCTTCCATTTTCACTTTATATCTGTGCCATTAGTATAGAATTAACTGAACAAAAGCTGTACAGACAATGCACAAATATTTGTATAAAAACAGTTACAATTTTCTAACATTTGCACTCATAGAGCTATTTCAATGTAATTTTACTAGAATACTCAAACCAGTATTAATAAATTAAATAGTATCATCAATTTCAGTTTTATAAGGAAAAGAGTTTAATATAAAATATTACTATACTACTTAGGATACTATTTATTCATTTGCAGTTAATGATTTGATAAATAATGGAAAAGGAGACTTTTTTCTCATTTATGTGATACTATATTTTTCCATTTAAGAAGTTAAATGGTAGTATTTATATAATACTGTAACTTGTTTTTATAGTTCAGGCCCAAAAGCTTTTGATTTGACTCAATCTAATATCTTTTGCTTATTTTTTCCCATGACTTTGACACACAATCTGAATTCCTGATAAGGCAATATAACCTAACCAGTAGAACAGAAATACTGAATAAAAATGTTACTGAGATCTCGTGACTGAACCTACCACTATTCTTACGAGAATGGAACCAGGTCCGGTGGTGCCCAGTGACAGGATGAGAGGAAATAGACTGAAACTAAAATAAATAAGCTGAATATAAGTAAAATAAATAAACTGAAATAAACTGAAACACAGGAGGTTCTGCCTGAACATCAGGAAACACTTTTTGACTGTGAGGGTGATCAAGCCCTGGCACAGATTTTCCAAGAAGACTGTGGAAGTTGTAGATACCCAAAGATTTTGGGGTATCAAAAGGGATCTGGACATGACTGTGACACACTGTTAGGTGGCCTTGCCTGGGCTGGGTGGTTGGACAACACGGTCTCCAGGGATGTCTTTCAAAATCAGCTGTTCTGTGATTCTCTGGGTATATTCACAGGACATTTTTTCAAGTGAAATGCAGCATTAGCTTGGATTTGGAGATCAGTGCCCTCAGCCTCAATTTTTTTTTTCTCTAAAACTGCCTCAAATGTTTTTTTCTAAAGAAGACAAACTGAATAGAAGTAATTTGTAATGGACAAGTCTAATTTAAGAAGTCATTGTGTCTGTCATCAGTTTTGAGGACAGAAAAGGGTAATGTAAAAGTCAGGAGGCTTCTTCTACCTGCAGAATGCTACATCTTTGTTAAAAACTGCATATTAAAAAGACTAAACTAGTACTGGTTAAAAAAACCCCTTAATACCAATAGTAAGGTGAAACTTTTAGTGTGTCTAGCTTTTCTGTCTTTTTTTTCCTTCTTTTTTCTTCAGTGGTAAAGCTTAAAGTTTTAATATTTTGTTACATAGCCAAGGGAATTGAAGGGGATTTTTTTGAAGGTATAAGATTCTTCATAAATTCTTCAAAAAATCTGTTCCATGTTTCTGCAAGCAACCCAGTGAGGAGAGGGCTAGGATGAATCAGTCACAATCACAGTCACAGTCACTTTCTGTCCTTCACTTTGCAAATTGAGGTAAGTCTCAGCACCATCCATCAGCTGACATATCCCAAGTGTCTCAGTGCTCCCAGGTACTTATCCACTTACCTTTGCTTTATTATTCATCATCTTAGCTTTACTGCTTCCTCTTGCCCTATTTCCTTTTCAGAAAGTTCCTTCTAACAATGCTAATATTTTGCTGTAGTATCTTGCTTTTCTCCAAAATATTTAAGGATTTTGTCTATAACTCAAAATTTAAAGAATCATTTAGAAGACCTTCTGTTTAGCTGAAATCAATTTCATTTGATCTACTTTGTTTATGTCAAGCTCATAGCATTTGCATACTCTGGGCAAAACTCACACTTTGACTTTTTATTTTTACATATTCAAAAACCTTGGAAAGAAATGAAGTTTTCCTCTACCAAAAGTTTTCAGGAAAAAGAATATGATGAGGGGTCCACCATGGCTGCCTGACAATGGAACTGGAGCCAGTCTGTAGAGGTTCAATTCTACACATTTGTGCACATCTTCTATTTTACTTTTTGTTCTACTGAGGACTGGGTGACACAGTAAACTGTTAAGTTGGCCTTTCCACCCTCATATGAGATGTGAACAAAATTCTCTGTAAATAACAGCAAGAAAAGTTGGGAAGCTAAATAGAAACCCCAATGCATGACAGAGGACAGCAGGATTTTTTGAAGCAGTGTGAGGAGACAATGTTAGTAACAGAAGTCTGTTTTAATAAAAGGCATTGACAAAGATGGAGTCTCCATCAGTGGGAAGAATGGGAAATCTCCACAAGGAGGGAAACTAATAAGAATTCCCTGCTAATGACAGACTCAAAAAAAAAAAAAAAAAAAAAAAAAAAAAGGCACAGACAAGTATTTCAGATGATGTGCTAATACGAAGGAAAAAAAGGAGGTATTGAATTAACACATAGTGGTTCTGTAGAGCTGAGTGAAATAACAGTGACTGAAACCTCTGAATTCAGTTTTATCCAACAACTTGAAACTTAGACTACCCATACAACATTCTTTTATTCCCTTGCAGCCTTTATACCTTATGAGTCAAGCACATAATTTGACATAAGAGCCATAGTAGAATTAGCTCCTTTTCCCTGGTTATAATGACAAGAATATGTGTTAATTGGTGTTAGAGTTTTATTTAAGCTTCATATAGTTTAAAATGTCAGTAGAGCCAGTGGTGTTCAAGCAAACCCATTATTTTAGGATAATTACCTTCTGTGGTCTCCTATTTGAGATAAAACAGAAGAGAGCACAGCAGGTTATTTTGGTTTTGGAGTGCTTATGTTAAACAATTAGCTGTTATTGTTGATTGCCCTCTTGGAAATAGTCAGGTACTGTTATCTTATGACACATTTCTACAGTTGTTTTCATGTAGGATATACCCCCATGGCTTTACATCTTGGATAGAGAAAACCTGGTTTTCTGCCTGCTCCAATATCATTCCTGTTTCAGACTGCAATAGAACTGCAGTGTGTGCCAGTACTTGATGTTGTGCTGAGCTTTGGAGCACAGTTTGTGCATGCCTGCAGGAACTGGAAGATGGAGATATGTAGAGTCAAGAGCCAAAAAGTCTCTCCATGAAAGCTCTTGTATGACTGAGGCTTCTGGTGTCATAAGGAACCATGTACATGAAATTATGGAAATGTTTGCCAAACCTCTCTTTTATTACCACTGAAGAACAATAAATCTTCATTTAATCACCACAAAATCCTATGGCTCTCTCTAGAAGCTCTTAAATGGCAAAAAAAAGGAAAAGCCATATATTCACTGAAATTGTGGTTATATATTCAAATAACAGGACAGATCAGAATGCCTTGCACATACAATCAAGTAATTATGTTTATTTGAGGTGAAAAAGGGAAATCTGAAGGTTCCTTTGAAAATTTCTGTATGCTAAAGGCTTTTCCTCATTCTGTGATAAACTTGGGCCTTCTATGAGGACACCTGTCCCCCACAAAATAATAAACTATATTGTCCTTATATATATGGAGACACTAATAGTGTTATAGTTACAGAATTACCAATGAGATAATAGACTCTTACCTTAATCAGTTCCTGCCTGTGATGTGGTCACCAGAATAGTTTTTAATGCAGAAATATTTATGCTTATGTATATAAATATATAAACTTTTTTTCCTTATAGTTTCATACAGGAATCTCTGTGGCAGTAACTACCATAGTATCTGACTCTGCCACATTTAACAACAGATAGATTAGTTATGGCTTTTATAGAAAGTCTAGAAAAGCAAGAAAATTTCCTTTTTTTTTTTTTTGTTAAATGCATTTTGAACAAAAGAATTCCTTTTTTTTAAAGCAATTGGTGACTATTTTTTGTGGAAATAAATACTGAAATAGTGAACACTTTCAGGCTTCAGATTCTTGACATATATCCTAAAAAAAATCTAATTAAAAAAGTTTAAAATTAGTCAAACTAAAAAAAAAAAAAAAAAAAAAAAAAAATCCCCACCGGGTCTAGAAGGAGGGTTTAGGCTATTTCTCCTTTCCTTTCACTCAAAGTCACAGAAGAAATTTTGGTAATAGTTAAATTGATTTCCAGGTTAATCTGAATGGAGACTTTATATTGCTATTGTTTTTAATTCTGAATGCTGACCTCAGTAAAAATAACAGCTACTCTTAGCAGCAGTTTCAAGTGGTTCTTTCCAGAAGTGAAAGCCTTGCACGCTTAACCAATGACACACGACACATCTTATTGAAAGACTTTTTTTTGTTTGTTTGCTTGCTTGCTTTCGACATTTTACCACTCTGCATCTCTGACAGTTTATTTTGACTTTAGTTCTGCCATGTATGCTCAGAGGAAGACAAAGCATTGGAAGTAGAAGATTTCTTCCTCAGATAAGAAGAAAAAGAGAAAGTTAGAGAAAAAAGATGAAATGCAGAATTTGCATTTGAATGTTTAATATCTAACAAATCAAAATCATCTTATTCTTAACTTCTGCCATTTCCCTTCAGAAAAGGGTGCAATATTTCCTTTTATTCCTTGCCTCAGGTCACTTGTATACATTTTCTTTGAAAAAAATTGTTGGAATCATTTAATACTGCTTAATTTATTTGCTTTGGAAAAAAAAAACAAAACAAAACAAAACAAAAAAAACCCAAACCAAAACAAAAAAGCCAAGAAGGAATAAAACACATTTTATTATTTTTTATTTCTTTTACTAAAAAAAAAAATCCATCTTATACCAATTTATTATGCTTTATTCCTTTCCCAGCATATTAATGTTTTTTATGTTTTATGAAAACTAGCACGTCTCTGCATTTCCTTCTGGGTGATTGAGTCAATGACAATCTCTCCACTGACCTCACTTGTGAAAGCTGTAGCATTCTTTCCTGGTGAAACTTTCATGGGATAAAGAACATCAATTAAAAATCAAGAGCAGAGGGACAAAATAGCAATATAACAAACAAAAACTTTGATTACTGAAGAATTCAAGCTGAAAGGTTTAGAATTTCGTGGTCACTTAGAACATTTTTGGTTCTGTCATAGAACAATTGCTCAGTAAATTTGAAACTGTTTTTCTCTTAATATGGATCACATAATAGGTTAGTTGTGGTTTATTTCCTCTTTCTATTTCAAAATGACATTTTTAAAAAGATTTGCATATTTTGAAAACAAATGTCATGCTCCCTCTCTGTCACTTTCTCTCTTTTTGTGTCACAATAAATATTTTATAATCACACGAGATGTTATTGTATTGCCTGGTGGGTTACTGTCTCCTCTGGAGTTATTCTCATTTGTCCTTATAAACTCTGCAATGTCAAAACAACAGAGAAAAACTCTTATTAATACTGCATCATCCTTACCAATTTTAGCATGAACCTAATTTTAAAATTTGATTAAGAATCAATTAACTTACTCACGGTAGGATTGTTCACTTAAAGTGGTTATTTTTGAACCACTTTTCAAGAAAGTTCCATTTTCTAGGCTAGGTAACCATATATATCTGGCTGAAGCCAGAAAGCAGGACACTCACTTATGCCTTTAGTTTTTCCATGATTGATAATTCATCCACTTGTGTAAAAAACTGGAAAGAAGAAAAATCTGTTTTCATTTTGAGTTGGCACTACTAAGTTGGCACTTCTGAGAGATCAAAATGGCACCAAGTAATATAATGGTGTTAGAGTTGACTGACATGAATAATATAATTTTTAAAATGTTGTTTCCAGAAGGCTAATATTTCACAAGTAATTTCCACAGGAGTTCATGTTGTCACATAGTGAACTCTAAAATCCATTATACAAGGGAAACATAGAAGTGATTTCCAGGAGTGGTAGGTCAGCCACCACCCTTCATGATAACCCCTTGACCAAGGAATGACTTGTGTACATGTTCCTGCTCACAAAAGCTAGCAGTTTAAACTTCTAAATAATAACAGGACTTCTTTTTTCTAGCTTTGTTTCATGTCTCCATGTCAAGAAAATGTCTCCTTTGTTCCATATTGAGATTTAATTTGAGATACTATGAAGTGTTAAAATCCTCTCTCTACTGTGAAACATTATACTTTTTATTTTTTTAACAGGCAAAAAGAAATAAAATGATAGCATTATTGTTACTGTAGACAACTTGCACCTCAGCTGTTTCCCTAAAATTACTCTAGTTTATTGAGTAGTTCAAAGACCTCCCCCTTTTAATTTAGTTTACTTGATAACTTGGAGTGGCAGAGGCTAAAGCAGAGGCTAGGTAGATTTAGAGAATAAAATAGATATTTATTAAAGGCCTTCAATAGATACACCTTGGGCAGTGCAAAAACAGAGCCTGGACGATATAAGTTTGGTCTATTTGCATATTGGGGGTTAATTGTCCAATTACAGCTTCAGGTAATGAAGTCATATTCCCCCAGTTTGCTCTTCCTCCCAATTCACTTTTGTTTGTACTTTTCAGGGCCTGAGGCTGAGGATGACCTTGGTTCTCAGGCCTGGAAGGATTGCTTTGTCTGATCAAAATATGAAGAGAGCTTACTAACAATCTATAAGGAGTTCAGAGGCAGACACTAATGCAGTACAGGATCTGAAAAACATACATCTGAAAAAATATAAGCTAAAAAGGCATCATTCTCGAATGTTAGGTTTATAGTAAAACCTCAGAACACCTGGATTTCAGGTTGTGATCTCTTGTCTCTCCAGTTCTTTTAATACCAACCACAGGAAAATTATGAAATAGCATGTATGTGTCCATCCTGCACTTTAGCAAGTGGGCTATCACAAAACCACCACTGAAAAGTACTTCTGTGATTATATTGATCTATATCAATCTGTTACAAATTAATACTGCAATCAATTATGTAGTCTCAATCAATATTATCTAGCAATGAATAACAGCAAAACGAAGGAGGTATACACTTTTCTACAACAGCAAAACCCAGAAGGTATATTACAGGTTACTACAAATTTATTGTTCATGAATCAACTTTATCACCAATATAACAGCACATATCCTCAAGTGTGTGAAGCATGGGAAGTTCCCAACTTTGGATAAAAATCTAGTCCTTTTCAAATTGTTGTTCTACAACATGATGTAGAACACCGCCACTTCGAACAGTCAATATATGCTGTTATTTTCTATTTTACACCTGTCATGATGTTTTCTATTCTTTCAGACCCATTGTATACTCCCAGATTATTTCCACCTTTTCAGAAAGCAAGCTGTCATTACAATTCCTTGATTTTGCACTTTTTAGTGGTATCTGAGGATATCTCTGGTTTCCAGGTAACCCAGCTGTACTTCAGAGAGGCCAGCTGTACTTTCCAAATCTCTGGCTCTCAGACCTGGGCTCACAGCTTCCAGGCTGGGAGACAACTTCTCTATCACTGTTTTTCAGTTTGCAGTTCCTTCAGTACATTTGTCCTTCTAACAGGCCAAATTTAAGGCTGTTTACATCAATCTCGTTTTACATATTTAGTGACATCTCCCTATAAGTACATCATTGGCCTTCAGTTCAACATTTTAATAACATTTTTTACTTCCGTGACTTAACATGCAACCTCAGGAAATCTTAGCAAATAGTACAAAAACCTATTACTTGAAAATGTAGCCCCAGACTTGGTTTCTAAACACTATAATTTACAGCTCGATTTTTTCATATTGAAATCTAATTTTAAAAAGAAAACATTTCAAAACACATTCTGTGAGTTTTAAACACTCTGTTGTGCAAAAGAGTAGCGTGATTCATTCAGTGTATTCCTTCCTGGTATTTGAAGGGTGGGAGGTTGATTACTTGTTTAATGGATCTTCAATCATTCTGCACAGAAAGCTTGAAGACATGTTCTGTTTGTTACTATATTAATGTCTTTCAAATGTATCTACTGCTTGTTCTGCATACACCTCCTCCTCGTTCCTTTCAACAAAATTCTGGGTAAACAGGAATTGTTGAGTATATAAAGCACACAGCATATTAAAAGTAAAATGTCTTGCACTGAACGAGAGTAAAAAGGTTCCTCAGAGTACCTGAATGACAAGTTTGCTGTATTCTATATTCTCTTATATGTGCATGACATCCTATAATTTAAAATTTTGGTGGAACACTGACTCATGACAATGATTGTTCTATATTGTCCTCTAACATGTGTTCTCACGATAAGAAATGTGATACCAACACAAAATGTTACTCTTCAATTTCTAATTTGATGACAGGAAAACGAGGTTGGGATTATAGCCACAGCCAGAAAAAAAATTTGCATTTGGGACAGGAAGAAAAAACTCTCTGGATCAGCAGCAGGGTAAGGATGAGTGAAAGCCTCTGCTTTTAAATATCTACACCTTTTAGCAGCTGGGGTTTTATGAGGACTGTTTGTACCAGTAAGTGTAGCTTGTCTCCAAACAGCACGAACGGTTGAAATGCTTTTGCTACGAACTGAGATTTCTCAAAGATGCAGGTTGCCAGAGAATCCATGCTCGAGGGTTTTGAATAATCAAGTCAAGAAAGATGCTGAAAAGTCCTCTGATCTCTACTGATACACCTGCACCAGGTTCACCTCAAAGACCATGAAGTTGGGGCAATGAAAGGTCAGACAAGAACAGTAAAAAGAAGACAACAAAATTAGTGAAGATGAATCAATCATGTGAATCAGAATGAACAAGAATTTAGCTCTCATAAGGGAGCTCTTAACATTTTAAGCTACTGCAATCTGGAATTCCTGTTTGGGTTTGACCAGAAATCCTATTTCAGTAAAAAAAAAACCTATTAGAAGTGTCAACCAGACACGCAGCATGTTGTCAGCAGCTTCTCTTTTGAAAAGACAACACAATCTAAATGAGAGACATTTCTGTTTCCAAATATCAGAAAGATCCCTGCATCTTTCCCCCAAACGAAAAGGAACATGCAAATTACAGGGAATGAATGCTCAAGATGGCAGTGTGGTTTTCTTTTCTGAAGAATTTTCCCCCTAGTAGTCACAGAGAATGATGTGGAACATATTTCTCACAAGGTATACCTGATGATTATACTGCACCCATAACAGTACACACAAATGGTATTGCATTATTCATGTGAAAAGCACATTTCTTGTCTTGCAGAGTACTAGCATTTATTTAAAAATACTATTCTTTCAATTATTTATCTCCTGTTGTTATGCTTCCTCCTTATTAGTCCACAGGAATAAGTCCAAGGACTGTCAGTGACAGTAGCAACACAGCAACTGAAGAACCAGGAGGTTCATTTTTGATTTAAAAGTATCATGTCAAACCACTGAATCAATGAAAAAAAAGAGCCATGTTTTCAGTAATGTCCCTGTTGAAAAGAAGGTACCTTGGAACTGAAATTATCTGGCTAGAATTTAACATAACCTGCGAGTAGACATTTCATTCGAGATTTAAGATCACTAACTAATCTTTTTCCTGCTGAGTGTGGCCCTAATCTTGTATTCTAGGCATGACAAGGAAGGCTGTTACTCTGCATGTCCTCTCTGGGTAAGTTTTCTTACACTCTGTAGTTGCCTAAGAAGTTAATAACATGTTGTGCTCTGTCCCAGAGCCAATGCAGAAATTTAACTCTTTAGTCACTAGGATCAGAATCCTATCTGCAGTAATTCAGCACATTTTAATTGCAGTGAAGCAATATTTCATGAGCTGTTGATCCAGCATGATATAACTAGGTGTCAAGAAAAAGTGTTCAGACAGAATTACTCTTTATGCTACACATTGGTGGTCTGAGCTAAACAGATTTTTTTGTTCTTCTTTTCCATAGTACATTTTGCTCTCTGACATTTTCACATGTGGACTTTACACTGAGATACTTCAGCTAGCACACTAATGGAGAATTTACAAGCCTTGATTTCTGCCTGCTATGAACTAAAATAATAAGGTCATAACCTGATTCTTATCAATCTCTTTCTTTTCTTAAGAGATAAAAATCCCACACATTTTCTATCTCACTCATAAAAATATGTCTTGGAAATTCCCATAAAAATTATCAAAAATATTATTGTATTTGCAAGAAGAAAAAGATAAAGAAAGCAAAACCTAGCAATAGAAGTAGCATGAAAGAACAAACATTTTATCTGATCTTTTGCCTTTTAGAGTTACCTGAATAAAGGCTAAGCAAAACTTTAAAATTTTATTTCTGTAGTTGGTCCTTGTTTAATTAGAACATGAGATCCAAATGCCTGAAAATGACATTGACACCATAAGTGTTAGTTCATTATATAATTAGGCATAATTATAAATTTTGTTCCCTTAAAGCGGATTTTACCCTGGAAGAAGACTGAGAATGGCATATTTGTTGCATCTGTCATGTAACTATGGCTACAACAAACTTGGTCTGCTTATGGGTGATGTTTTTCAAAGCTACTTCTACCAATTTAGACAACATTTCTGAAAACTGGATGCTTTTAATAAGAACTGGAAATGCTCTAAATGACAAAGGTTCATCTACATTAGTATTTTGTCTTGTAAAATGTGCTATTTGAAGCAAATCACTTGGTTTCCACACTCACCTTAGTACACATCACAGGGTAGTCTCAGAATGCACTATTTGGATTTCCTTGGGATGCAAGTAAATCAGATGTTTTCCAGCAGCACACATAGAGCAATTCCACTACTCATATCTATCAAAAGAAGGCTGGAAACAGCAATAGTAAAACTCTCAGTAATTCTGATAACATGAATGTCATGTCATTAGCATCAACATTTTGCTCTCCAGACAGTTTTATTGGTTGGAACTAATTTTCCTTATTGCCAGGTCAGAAGTAAAGCAGGCATGCAATTTCTTAACGGACAGTCTAACTTCAAGGGAAGAATGTGTTTTTTATATGAATACATGCAAGTTTTAGCTGTGGCCATCTCCCAGTAACACAATGGGAAATGCTGATCGTGGTTTTTTCCCTTTATCAGAAATCTGTATATTTGAATAATAGAGTACTTTGAAATAACTCCCCGGGCTCTCTAGAGTGGATGAACCACCTTTCGTATAATTTCGTAGAAGCAACATTATTTCCCAAAAAAAAAAACAAACCAACCCAAACCCAAAAACAAACCAACAAGAATAGTGTTGATGTTATTGTTGGAAGTGATTATTTTTTGCTTCTGTATTCATTATGTTCATGTACTGACCAAATTCCTGAAATGTTCCATGCTGATAATGTGTATAAGCATTTTTTTTTTCCTTTTTTTTTGTGGCAGGGAATGGGTTGTTTTGGATTAAGTTGGTTTGGGGTTTTTTGCTTGTTTTTCCCTTTGGGTAGTTTTGATTTTCCTAATTTTTATTCTGTTTTCTCCATGAATATTCCACTCTGAAAATATACCTGCAGTCACTAGTCGCTGCCAAAACCTGGCACATTTTTATTTTTTAAAAATACTATTGCTAAGTCCTTCATACTGCTGAGCAGAAATGCATCCATCCTTCTGTGCAAACCTTTTATCACTCACATGGTTTGACAAAACCTGGCTAATCCTATAATGTATCTTTTAGTGCTAAACCTAACCTTCTTAAGTTGTAAAAATAATACTGTTCACTTCTTTTGTAGAATGACACTTGAAACGGTTTGTTATCCTTAAGAAATTAGGTTTTCCAAAATACCTATTTTCTTGTTACTTACAAGAACTAGAGGTCTGCTTTTCAGTAATCAAACTCTATTCACACAGAACTAACAGCTTTGAAGTATTTGACAGAAAGATAATTGTAAGGGTAGTTTGGCCCACTTGCAGTAATCTGGGAAATTTTTTTTGAGGCTGTAATTAATCCAGTCACAATCCTCTGTGTTTTTTCAAAATCAAGAAAAAAAACATGGAGAAACCTTTTTCATTTTTTTTTTGTTGCTCAGAGAATGAGGTTTTCTTCTCTGTAGAAGAGAAGCAATAGCAGATTACCAGCACAAATGGAAGGATGTTTGAAGAAATGTCTTTTCATCAAAATATGCTGAGGATAAGTTATTGAGCTTTAAAAGATCATGATCCTCAAGAGATTTAAGAGAGAAAGTGACTGAGACTCAAATCTATATCTCTATGTCACTTCTCATGAAAGAACTGAGTGAAAACACTGGCCTTCAGTTGTTTGTTTTTGTTAATCTGGAGGTGTACACTTCAAATATATTCCATTTTATGAAAATATAGGAATGTTAGTTTGTGTTGGCTTGGTTGTTTTTAGAGGGGCAAGGATGAAAACAAAAAAACAAATAAACAAAACAAAACCAAACCAAAACAAAACAAAAAAACCAAAAACAAACAAAAAAAAAAAAAAAAACAAACCAAAAAACAACCAAAAAAACCCCAAACCAGCCAACCAACCGAAAGCTTCAAAACAAACACTTTCTTGAAACAGTGAAAGGAAACATCCTTTTCATTCTCTGGCCAGTTCTAATATATGGAAATTTTTAGCAATTTTTTTGATCCGTGAATGAAATTTCCATATAAGAATTAGACCATTGGATTGGTTTAGATTGCTAACATTTGTTATTCTGGTCCTTAGAAAAAGCCATCCCTCACATAAAAAGTTTTAGGTGAAAACCATAGCCTACAGCTGTTCAAAACAAGTACAGCAGAGCAAAGTTGAATAACAGACTCTAAACACAAAGGATGGTTACACTTTCTCTCTCTTTCAGACCTACAGAAATAAACAGGTATAGAATTAAAGACAATTGCACTGTGATGATTTCATCTCTGTAGCAGACATTTAAGGGTGATATTGCAACAGTAACTCAAAAGATTTAAGGCTAATATGATATTGCTGTTATGTTATTGCTTTTTTTAAGAAAGGGAAAAATGACATTGCTTGCAAATAGCTGTACTTAACAATCACCACAATAGAAATGGTCAGAGTAAATAAAAATGTGATTATCTTTCAACAGATGTAACAACAGACAAACATATAAAACACAGTTCATTGGAGAAAATTACTTCTTCATTGCCAAATCACCTGCAAAACCACAACGCATATTATAAAACAGTTTGTTGGGGTTTTTTTCCTGGGAAAATAATGATAGCTACTTCTACACCAGCTGTTTGATACCTTTCCTTCTCGGAAATTGATTTAACTACTCATACAACTAAAGCTTTCCCTTTCCCAAATTTACATACATGAATGATGAACTTCCCACCCTCAAGTGGCATCTCTATTTACTTATTATTGCATCTATAGCATCCAGAGATTGACACAAAAGTGGAGACTGTTCTGGATTTGGTTTTGTAGCAATAAAAAAGAAAATATTTTTTCTGCTTCAAAGGGCACAGCAACACATTCTGGAAGAACAAAAATTATTAGAATAACAGCAACTACGAACAAGGAATTGGACTGGCTCTGTAATCATGTGAATTTGTGTTGACTACCTAAACATACATACATACATATATACATGAATATATATATATATGTACATATTTCACTTTTTTGTTGTGGTAACTATAATTACATATCATTCATAGGGGTCAAGCATGAGCAGAATAATGAGCAGAGACCTCTCTGCAAACAGGGTTTCATGCAAAATTCATTCTAGACTAAGGAGGTAAGACCGAATGATTCAGGCTGACAGCATTCACCAGAACATCAATTGTAATAAATATGTTTAGTAGACCATTTAATCTAGCATTAGAAATAGAGTTATGGTAGATGATATTAGACAACAAAATAATAGAAGTCAGGTTTGGATAAACCTGTATCTAAGATCAGCAGGAAAAAGGAAGATATAAGAGTACTGTGTCCAGTTCTGGGCAGCTCACTAGGAGAGAGGCATTGAAGGGCTGAACCATGCCCAGGGAAGGGCAGCAGAGCTGGGGAAGGGTCTGGAGCACAGGTCTGGTGAGGAGCAGCTGAAGGAGCTGGGGGTGCTCAGCCTGGAGAAAAGGAGGCTCAGGGGGACCTGATTGCTCTCTACAACCACCTGAAAGGAGGCTGTGGAGAGACAGGCCTCTCCTTCCAGAGACAGAACAAGGGGAAAGGATCTCATGGTAATCCAGTGGAGAGTTAGGTAGGATACATGAAAAAATCCTACCCTGAAGGAGTGGTTAAGTTTTGGAACAGGCTGCCCATGGTGGTGGTGGAGCCACCATTGCTGGAAGTGTTCAAAATTGAGTAGATATGACAGTTCATGGTACGCTTTAGTGAGTATGGTGGTATGCAATCAAAAGTTTCACTTGATGATCTGGGAGATCTTTTCCAGCCTCAGTGATTCTATATGGACAATTGTGCAGTATTCACATGGCTGTAATTTTTTGTCCCAAATTAAAAAAAAAATCAATCGGCAGAATTACTGTCTTCATAGCATTTAGGACTTCTGAAGAGTGTGTGTGAACCAATGCAGCAGCAGCCAAAGAGATGGATTGTCAGGGAAAATTACTGTGTCAATAAAGACAGAAAGAACCACACAAAAATGCAAACTGAGAACTTTTTTTTAAATAAATACCATCAGTGTTTTCTTTTTCGCAATGTTAAATTTAACTTCCTCAAGGAGTCTCCAGTGCCAAAAGTGAGGGGATGGTTGGGAGGCTGGAGGTTGGGAAGCCAGAGAGTTGGAAGGGTTCAAACAGATGTAGAAATAATATTGAAAAAATGATCAAGACAATATCAGCACTCTCCTATCATCAGAGAGAAAGTCTGGAGTGGGGACTTACATCACACATGCAAAAGAGATACATACATTAATTAATGAGGACTTTTATTTATCAAAATAAAATTATGATGTACAGTTGCATTAAGACAGAAATTACTTCTGATGAGAATTATGTGAGATTCTCTGTTGTGAGACAAAAGGTTAAGGCTACCCTGTGTGTGTATCCAAGAATGCAGGCAGGCATATGTGCTCCTCAGTGATCCCATAAATATTTTCAACTCAAATTTAAGAGTTAGAATGCACACATTAACATTTACAGCTGACTGGTTGGAATTTACTGAGATAACTCTAATTTTTTTTTGCTTAATAACAGTTCAGACATGACCCTAGTGTAAAACAATGAGTTCAATCACTTTTACATCTGGACATCCTAGTCCAAAACTCAACAAATGAAACAATTGTAATTGGTAATTTCCTGTATTACTTGGCATAAAAATCCTCTGACCGTTGTATCAGTCAAAAATTCTTTACAGAAGATGGCATTTATTGCCAGTTAAATATTCTAGGCCTTGTGAAATATTTAGGAGAACACCAGCAGATGCACTGCAGCACTCACATACCCACCAGGTCTGTTCAGGCGTGCAGAGAGAAACTTCCCAGGCAGAATACACCTAAGGTAAGAGCACAGAAAAATACACAGAGCTAATGGGACAGTGAGCTAAGGATTAATACTGTGACCCAGTGAGGTTGCCATGGAGCCTTTGATAGCCAGGAAGTCATCTGGGAAAGAATTCCCCTTGAGATATGCTGAGATTTGGTGATGCTAAACTGCCAGCTTTAAATTATACTTTTTTTTTTCCACAATACATTTCATGTCTGTATTTTTCCCCTTGAATCTGTAAGGACCTAAATACCCTCTCAGCAGCTGGATGTATTTGTGGTTTCGTGTTTTTCCATTATGCCAGGCTTCAGCCTGCTCACCTCACACTGCAAATATAATTTTATCACAAAAACTGAGCCACAGTTGAAGAGCTATATGGCATCAAACTAAACCTTTGATCACCAGGACCTGAATTATGGGGATAAAGATTGCATCAAGGTTTTTTTGAACTCTAGAAAACAGAGTTTTGCTGAAAACAATATTTTCTTAAAAGAGAAATTTCCTTTTCTGATACTCTTTGTTGTTGTTCATTCTAATTCCAACAAAAACTCAGTAATTTCCCACTCTTCTCTCTCAGCAGTAGCTTCTCCATCTCCCAAAAGCGTAACACATAAATTTGGAGCACTTTAGCTAGAAACAAGTAAAAAAAAAGTCTCTCTATAGCTGCAAGTTCATTCTGCCTGATATAAATATTTTCCAATTTTTAGACTGTCTTTTCCTCCATTTTTAGATTTTGCTGCTGATGCATTTTCCTTAAATCCATCACATTCTGTGTTATGAATAGAATTATGATCTCTTCTTCTTTTAATTCTGATTGGTTCAATTCTAAGCAGCAAATTATGAAAAATATTTAGACAAGCCTGTCCATAATCATAATTTCCTAAACAGTTTAAATGAACTTATGGAGTGCTTCCTGTTATTTCATCACTTGTCTAGACACTTCTGGTTCCTTCTAACAAAGTTGTTCTGCTTCATTCCAATCTACTTTTTATTTCAAATGCTCTTCCCTGGAGTTTTGTGTTCTACTCTTCAAAAAAACCCTGATACCATGCCCCCACCCTGGGAAAAAACAACAACAACAATAACAAAAACCCCACCAAAAACAAACCAAAAACCCAAACAAGCAAACCAAACAAAACAACAAAACCCAAACAAACCAACAAACCAAAACCAAGAAAACAAAGAAAAGGGGAAAAAAATCACTTCTATGTTCCATGTTCTATAAATAAAAATATATAAAATTATGTGCACAGTTGGGTAAATAAACAAGCAAACAAACAAGAAAACCATTTTGATGAAGTTTATTTGGGATCTATAGGTGGAATAATGCCAAAGTAGAAAATGTTCTTTACTAATAAAATGAGAAAATACCCTGTAACTGGAGGAAATATTTACTGTTCCTTTATCAGTAGCAAGTGGTGAGACAAGAGAAACAGAGAAATAGTTACCTGTGCATTGTGCCTTCCAGATGAGAGTAAATGGTCTGCAGGAGCAGTTTGTTCTCCCTTTCTGTTTCCCTCCTGCACAGAATTGCATTTCATCAACAAGTGGACAGTCACAAAGACAACTCATTGAAATATCCCAGGGAAATTTTAAGAAGACGGTGACTTCCACAATGACAGGAATGAGAAGCAGTAGAGAAGGAAATGAGAGTCCTGAAAATTACAATAGAGCAACAAAATACAATTTACCAAAGTAAGGAAGAATAATGAACTGCTCTCCATCGCTGTTCTAGAAAGTTCTTTCAAATACATAGAGTTTCATAGTCAAAGCATTTGTTCTTTGCTTTAGTAATTTCTTTCAATATTAGTAGTTTGATGGGTTTTTTACCAGTCATGGGATACCATCTTATATCCAAGATGGTATCACCAAAAGGTGACTGAATACAATCAAAAAATTTATATAATGCGAAGAAGAGCTTTAGTACCCATGTCAGCTGGAATTATACCACTTTCTCAAAAGAAGCTATTCTTCATTCAATTTCTGTTTCAAAACTAATCTCCAGGATGTCTTGAGCTATGCTATTAAGATAATATAAATTATGTCTCTTATGAAGAGTACATATGCTTTTGGAGTAAAAATGAAATTATACAAATGGGGCGCATGCCCATCAGAATATTCAAAACATTTTCCCTCTGAGACTTTGAGGAGTAATTAGGAATGCCTTCACACTTCTTTTTGACGACAAACTGGGATGGAGTGAATCACTTTGTGCCAGTAAATCTCACAGTGCCAAATGCCCTGGTAGCATCTGGCTATCTTACAGGCAGGCATGAAAAGTGTTTTGCATATACCCTGCATGTCTGCTACCTTATTTAAATTGAATTCAGTTTAATTAAATTGAATTAAACACAAATTGTTTACTTTATAACTGCTGATTTATTAGTGGGCTTAAGGATGCAATGAGATGGAAGAGGATCAGTAGGAGAACAGAAACAGGAGAAAAATCAGAACCTTCTACAGGTATTTTGCTTTTTGAAAAATTGGCTGTTGGGGACATTGTTTCATTCTTTTTCTTGTATCCTACCTGCAAGAAGAAAGAACATATGTTTTATTCAAAGTAATTTCCACAATGCTTTCTAAAAACAAAATATTTTTTCACAAGTATATTTTACAGGTTGGTGTGAGTTAGAATGTAATTCATTCATCAAAAATAAATCTCAAGGGAATAAACTTGCCCACTTTATTCATGTTTTAAAGTCGCATTGTTTTTTGGGGTTTTTATTTGTTGGTGGTGGGTTTGAGGGTTTGTTTTTTGTTTCTTTTCATATTATTCTGGCATGGTTTGTATTGAAAAGTAATCTTATATTCTCTCAATTCTTTTTTCTCACACAAAACGCATAACTAACCCTGTGTAAACTGAGTGCTTCCCGCTCTGTCCGTGATGTGAGGAATGGGGGTGCCTGTAAACAGCTCTACCCTCACTGAAGAGTTGCTGCCTCACTTCACCTGTGTGATGGACTGCAGGCTGAATAATGAATGTGCTGCCTTTTATTGCTGTTCCAAAAATGGGGTTTGTTACAGAACTACAAAGGAATTTCAGAGAAACCACATATCATTACAAGCCTTACTAAGATCACTGATTGCTTAATTTTGATTGTGTGTATGCTGCTTAATTTTTTAAATGTATTGTTGAACAGAACAGAAATTCAGGGACATTACATATTATACATGTTCAGTTTGAAAATTATTTAGTGTTTGCAGCTCTTGTAAGAGGTAGCCAATGCACTTGAACTCTGCTTGGCAGACGGGAAAACAAAAACTTTAATTCAATTATGTTATATTTAGACATTAACTGATGAAGAGTATCTCCCAAAAGACTCTTTTAATGTCTGTGTCCAGGCAGCAGAGAAGACTGCATTAAGAGAGATGTAGTCATTTGAACATTGCCTTAAAGGGTATTCCTGCTGTTTACAGAGTCTCAGGGTACTCTTCTGTCTTCAAAAATGTTCCATTCCCTTATTAATGCAATTAAACAGCAAAGGGTACATTTTACCATTTAGGCACAAAGTTTGGAGTTTTCCTGACTTGAAATGTGAGTAGGAGGAGCACAGGCTGTTATTTGCAGCCATTTGCAGCTGTCCAACATCTGCTCACACCATCCAGCCTGCAATCCTTGTTGCACACTCACATGCTCTCCTCCAAATGCGAATAAATCTGTGTGTAGCTGCAGGCATTTTAAAGAAGCAAGGTTCATTATGACAGATTTCTTGTCCTGCTTTTCACTGGATTTCAAGAAACTAGGTATTGCCACATGTCAGAAGTAATTCTGAGTACAGATAGAGAGTTTGACTATTGCAGTTTTCAAATGCTTAATAAAGACATTTGGAAAAAAAGTGTTTCATTTTCAGTAAAATTTAGCTTCAGAAAAACAAAATCTTATTCCTTATTCAAAAGCAAGCCTCCAAGATCCAAGATAAGAACAGTCTCTTCTTCTGCTTTATATTTTTATTAAAAAATATTTCATAGTATAAATAACTTAGTCATTCTTGATTTAGACAAAATTTGAGGAAGTTCTTATTACATAGAGCAAAATAAATCAGTATTAAGTCATTGCATGTGTCTTATTAATGATGGCAAAGAGATTTTGCAACTATTTATTACTTAGAATAACTGAGTTGTTTATAAAATATTATTTTCTAATGTAGATATTCATATTTACATTCCTAAAAACAGTTCTACCTGGGTATTTTCACATACTACTTTAAATATACTCTTTCTACAAGTGTGCAAGTTTTTTGTAAAAGGAAGTATAGATATGAAAAATATCTTTGCAAACCTGGTTGAAAAGTTGAGCAACATTCATGAATTGTTTCCAATATTTCACAGTTATAGAAACAGAACAATTTGATAAACTTACTTCTTGCACCTACCTCCCACATTACTCCTGCAGTTGAATCAGTCACATTTTGTCTTCTATGGGAAAGCATTATGGGAGAGAAAAAAATCATCAAGATTACAGGAATAAGAGCATTATAAGATAAAAGACCTCTTTCCAAATGCTGTGAGGCTTCCAGTAGCCTACTTCATTAGATTGAATTATTTTTTAGAAGACAGTGACTAATTCTGGAAACTTGGCTACCTATTATGCATAATGAGCTTTACATTCCTCTGCCCAGTGTCCAGTTGTTTAAACTTGGGGACATTTCCTGTGACTTTCTACTCCTGGCAGTATAAGGGACAATATAAAGCCATAAAAGACCACACAAAACAAATTATGTTTCAATATCAAGCCAGTAAATAACAAATTTCCATTTTTCTGTGTGTATTCTTCAGTAGATTGTGAGAGAAATAATCAGCTGTTAGAGAGTATGATTTTGTTGAAGCTAGCTCTGAATTATGTGCCTTATTTATATAATTTGAGAATGGTTAAAATAACAGCATTTAAAAAATAGGACCCAGTGTACACAGATTTATAGCTGCCTTCTAATAAATGCACAATTTGCATACAAGATTTTGTGTTCTCTAAGCAACTGAGATTCATATTCACTCAGACAAGAACTAAAACACCAGCCTGTTTGAATATGCCACATTAAAAGAAAATGCTGTTGACAGCAATTGCTCCTGTAGCTCAGTATGTGAAATTGAAGAGTGACAAGGAAATGATCTCTATGGTAAAAAAAATAAATTAAAATGAAATTACATGAAAAAAAAGAAATTCAAGGGAATATTTTTATGAATATTGTAAGAAAATACCAGATCTCTATTCCTTCAATTACATGAAAGGTTTATCTATTTATGTCTGAGCAATTTTGCAATCACTGAAAACAAATAGTTTAGCTAATAAAACAATCACCCTTGCCAGATGAGATTTGTTCAGTTGTTGTCCCTTAATCTGCAAATAAAGCTCCTAGATAGTTATGATGTTGTATTCAGTGATATCAAATTACTTCAATAGTGATTTTTATCTCCAGATCCTTACAGATATTAAATCTCTTCTCTTTAAACCTTCTCTTCATTATTAGGGGAATAACACTGTAACTGAGATATTGCATTTTTTTTTAAACTGAGAGGTAACCATTCAACTATTATTTTCTCGAAATTGTTCAACATTCTTGTTTAGATAACAACAGATTTGTTTAAAGTGGGTCTTTCCAAAGTGTAATTTGGTGATGAGAATTGAACTAATTCATGGTCACACTATGACTTGGACTGAACAAGGTAGGGAAGGGCAGTTAATTTATTTCCAGATTATCTACTCTGACACTGAACCAGATGCATTTTATTAACATAAAGTCACTGCACTTTTGGTGGGTTTGGTGGGGTTTTTTTGTTGTTTTTGTTTTGTTTTGGGGTTTTTTTTTGGTTGGTTGGTTTTTTTTCAGGAGGGAGGTTACTAAACATTGCTCAGCTGGGATTGAGGGCAGTACAATAATTTTCTTCTCAATCAGTTTTTGTAAGATTCTGCACCCTGAGTTCAGGTTTCTGGATAAAAGTGTCAGTTATGCTCCTGCATATCTATCCTCTCCTTACTCTGGGTGGAGATCTAATCATAGGTGTCAGTAGATCCTAGAGGAAAATACTCATCTCTGTACAGGTGGATACATAAATAGCCACTAAACCAGATGCCTTCTGGATAAATTCAGTACCTCTTTCACCTGTAGTGTTGGAGGCATAAAGACTGTACCAACTTGTACCCACACCTACATTGATGATACCTAAATCCAACTTTCCACATGTGAAGGTGAAAATCAAAGATGACAGAGCTCTGTAGTCAGATAAACTCTTCCTCATCAGAATACCTGAACATCCACAAGGTTTCTTCATCACTATTCTAGTGATGGTGCCAGTTAGGATGGTACTTCAGTTTTCAATGGCATTTACACCATTAAAACCTGCAGAAGCAATTTAAAACAAAATTTCATTTACTACACATATCTAGAATGTACTATTATGCAATAAATTATTACACTCGACACAAAGCAAATTATTTAAAACATTTATCAGTGTGTCATTCATTGTTAAACAAACTAAAAGTATTTGAACATGTAAATACTGATTAAATGAACCATGTTTCACATCTGTCATAGACAGTGGTCTTATTTCTAGTAAGAAATATGTATTTCTTTTTATTTTTTAATATATGGTAGTAATTATCCTTATAGTCTAGGTAGTTAATTTCCATAGGTATGTTTCACTCGAATTGTTGATTTACACTTAGATAAATTCTTTATTTTGACTGCAATAAACTTTCAGTCTAAATTTCAGCAATCCAAATTCTGTTTTGGCAAGTGATAATGGTCTAACATACAGTTTTGTCTGATATTTTTCAATCAAGTAATTGAGAACCAAAAATTTACATATTTATGGATAAACTGCTAGTTAATATCTGTTCCTCACAGATGTTACTTCAACACAGAGAAATTTAGTACTAATTTTTTTCCAGCATTTCAGAGCAAGTAAAATGCATCTATTGCTTTGGTACAAGTGTAAGTATTTTAATGAAAATTGATGTATCTTTACCTAGAATATTTTTTCACTCTTAATAAGAAATGGAAAAGGTATTGGAAAGGCTGCAGTCAAAGGAAACAGTTACTGATATTTTTAATGCTGACATGGAATAAATTAATCTTTATTTTAATCTCTTTAAAGAAAATCTTTAATATGAACTCAAAATCACACTGTTACAAAATTTCCTGAGAAACTGTTTCAAGTCTTGAAAACTTCTGACTCGAAAAAAATAATTAATTCTCTTCATGTAAATTTTGTACATATGTATGTATAATCCTGGAATAGTAGAAGAGATCATACAAGCAATTTATGTTATCTTGACTCTGCATTTAATGTGTATATGAAGAAAGGAAAAAATTTCATTTTAATAATTTCTTAAATTTATGATAGAGGATTTTCTTGCATGTATTTATAAACAGTTATGAATAACCAAGGTTTTTCTTAAATATGTTATTAATAGGTTTTAGAAAGTAGATATCAAAATAATCTACTGGCTTTATTTATAAAAGTTACACAAATGGATTCCTTTCAATATCTAATCAATTTAAGTTTCATACATCAAGATGCCTACCGCTGTAATTCTCTGAAAACCTCATTATTTTCAAATTAAGCACACAAAAGAGATAGAGGATTGCTAAGTTGGAAAATATCTGGGGAAAATCTTGACCGTATATAGTCAATACATGAGTTATATTTTTAGTAGAGATGCATGTCTATCTTAAAATATAAAGGGAAAGGATTCTCATGTACGTATGTCAATATTTATTTTTAAACATTCAAAGTATTATCCTTTATTTCCATATATCCTTTATATCCCATATTCTGAAAGTGCCATTCCTGATCAGCCTTCCTTAGCCATAAAAATGTCAAAATTTTGGCAATAATTTGTAGCTGTTTGTATCAGATATCTTATTTGTTTGTTTTTCACTTGTTTTGTGTGTTGAGAGAATCCATTGTTCATACAAATGTGTTTTATGTCTGTTTTGCCTCATTTCACATTTGCCTTATGACAATCATAAAGTTATGTTCCCATGTGCATGGGCCAGAAGAATATGTAATATGTAGTTCTGCAAATAATTTAATCTTATGACCAGTATTAGAAGAAAATGTAATATTTACCTGAAACTATTATGAATATTGTGTGTGTGTCTAAGATTATTTTAATATTTTAATATTCTATTTAAAATTAAAGGTAAGCATTAAGAGAGAAAATATCTTGGCATTCAATTAATTTTCAGGCTAGTATAGGGTATAAAAGGCTCCTGTTAATATTTCAGATAAAAATATATCATCTTTTCAGAGATATCTTTTCAGTAAGTACCCAATTGCAAGCATTTCTGTTCTAGACCAGAAAATTATAAGTAATATACATATAAATTAGAAGAAATATACATTTCTATTCCTACTTTTATTAAACAGAATGCATGCCACTTTTTACTCTTGAATACCTCATATTTATGCATTAGTCTACTGGATTTTTGAAATTTCTGTGTTACATATTCTTATTCTAATATAGCTTCAGAAAGAGGAGAATATGATACATTTCTTTTCCCTGATGACATGCTTCACCCAGATGACCAGGCTCTTCAGGCAATATTTTGGTGTCTGACTGAAGTTAAGACATTTTCTTATTCATCACTGGAAGAGTTTTAGATGCAATACAGACATTGGTTATACTTTGTTTACTATATTGACTTTTCTTTCACCATCTTGTGCAAATGAGAGTTTAATTTCTAAACAGAAACATTAAATTTGCATTGTAAAATTCTCTGTTTAGCAAAAAAGTCAGGTATCTCCTTCCTAATCAACACATTATTGACATAAATCTTCTCTATAATCTACTTCTTAACTTTTTCTATCTCTGCTGAAGTTAACCATTTTCATAAACCTGTCTGAATATTTTCTTAAATCTAAATTTCAAAGACGTGGACATAGAGTCAGTATTTTTAATCTTAAATACCACTTATATCTTGTTTAAACTACATGTTTTTCTCCTTTTTTAGCAAGCTTTTGCAGACTAGCAAGCACTTTGAAAATATTCTATTGCCCTTTGTACTGATCACGGATACGAAAGAAAAAATAAAACCTAAACTCCCTCAGTTAGTTATGTAAATTCTGATCCCTAGGCATGTCAAGTTGATTTAGATAATTATGAAAGTTGATCCCACTTGAGTTACTCAAAAATGGTGTAACATTTCAAATTATAAAGCATATGTGAAATATAGTTTATTAAAACAAGAATTATACTCTATCTTTCTTTCTAATTATGTTTTCCTTCAGATAAAAATATGACTTGAAATTTAAATGGAGTATTTGCTCTTCGCTTTACAAAGCCATAAGCTTCTGTTTCAAACTTGCATTACTTGTCTGTACTTCCATCCAATTATATTTCTAAAATAGATGCATAAGGCAGTAGGTTACTTTTCCACACAGCTCTAGCTGATATAGCTCTGAGAATAGGAATAGACTTGATGTTAGGAAGAAATTCTTAATGTGAGGTTCGTGAGGCATAGGAATAATTTTCCCAGAGAAGCTGTGGATGCCCCATTCCTGGAAATGGGGCTCTGAGAAACCTGGCCTGGTGGAAAGTTTCTCTGTCCATGTCAGGCCAGTTGGAATTAGGTGATGTTTAAGGTCCCTTTCAACCCAAACCATTCTATCATTCTATCCCACAGGAATTTTTTATAGTCTTTGTTCAACATGGTACTCATTAGAACAGAAAGTGGTGCAAGGAGTGAGGGAGCTGAGCCTCTCCCAGCTGGGTGCATCCAGCTCTTGCCACATCCAGCAGGTCTGAGTTTATTTGTCTCTGTTTTAAGCATCCTACACTGATGAGAAACACTTTCATCTGTGAAACTCCCTTTCATCAGGGTGTTCCTAGTCCCTTTTCTTCCAGTGACCTCCCTCTGGGAATGAGTCAGTATAATCATAGAATCATTAAGGTTTGAAAACACCTCTAGGAACATCAAGTCCAGCCATCTATGGATTACCAATGAGACTTTCACCACTAAATCATGTTCCTAAGTGCCATATTCAAATATTTTTGAAGACTTTCAGGAATAGTGACACCACCTGTTTCCTGGGCAGTCTGTTTCCATGCTTAACTACTCTTATAGTGAAGAAATTTTTCTTAATATCCAACCAGAATCTCCAGCTGCGCTCCTTGGCAAATGCTTGACTTACTTAGAGGTAAGAGATTTGTACATGATTTGGTTATTGAATCTAAGTCTTATAAGGTTCACCTTAATGACAAAACCATCTTCCTATCTGCAACAACAACCACATTTGTTTAGATCTAATTTCTTTTTCTAACAGCTTATACAGGGGACAGAAGGTGGTGGCTTATACAGTATTATACACAATATTCAGCTGGCAAAAGTCAATTATGTCGTAGTCAAAACAAATGTAACTTCTGCAACTGAGAAGCACAGAATGGCAGTAAAATTGTTGAGCCCTGTTCTAAAAGGCTACCAACAGGAAAATCCCATTAAACCTTACTGTAGCAGATAGACCTCACCCTTCTCAGTATGGCAGGTACAGGTCTCAGAAATTAACTTTCCACTGGGAAGTCCCAGATGGCTGGTAATGAGAGTGCCTGTCCTTGTAAGGACAGAGGCAGGCAGTGTTCTGGACAGCTTGAGTCTGAACTCTCTGGATTAAATGGTGCTTCAAGACAATCAGTGGAGACAATCAGCCATATTTATTAGTGAAAATATTACTGGACGATTACTATTGGAGATATGAAATAGTAAAATAGGGCAAGGTATATAATGTGAATATTCCCAAATTGCATTTCAGCATCTCTCTCCAGTCAAGTTTTCCGTATAACTCCTCAGAATATGTCTTCATTTATGCTTGCTCAACATAGCATTTATTGCTCTCCTTCCTAACTTTGAGTCATAGGCACATATCAAGAAACTGATAGCTAGTAATTTTCGAAATGGCTTTATTTGGGAAATAATAGTCCTATATTGGAAAATAAATAAAATTATTCATTTTGCATAGAAAGTGTTGGTGTAAATGGAGATGAGAATGAGTAGTAATGAATATGGGGCTTATTTGGCTATTACAGCTATTGAATTTAAGAACGAAAGGTTTCACATTTTAATTTTATAAAACCTACCCCTCCCACACATAAATGTATGAATTTATGTATGTATTGCATTGCTGTAGTGTTCACTCAACACATCATTAGTTGGCTGACTTCTTTCAGAAACCTAAACAAAAACGGGTCTGGAGGAAAGATTGTGTTGCAGTGAAGAGGGAGGTCAGCTGAAAGAGGAATGGCAGGTTGGCGAACTCAAGATAACCTTGATAGCACTTGCATGCCTTCTTTATCAAGTACACCACATTGTAGCAGCCAAATGAAACACAATTTTTCAAAGTAATGCCAGCTGTAAGAAAGACCTCTCAGGGCAGTGTAAGTTTCCATACACACATCTCTCAAAACAAGTGTCATTGCTAAGCTCTTCACATATATTACAGACTTTTTGTTCTTGGTAAATATGCTTAAGGACACAGTGAAGTGTTTTCATTCCTTGATTATGTATAATACAGAAAAACTGTTAAGAAAGAAAAAAGAGGAGAGGAGAGGAGAGGAGAGGAGAGGAGAGGAGAGGAGAGGAGAGGAGAGGAGAGGAGAGGAGAGGAGAGGAGAGGAGAGGAGAGGAGAGGAGAGGAGAGGAGAGGAGAGGAGAGGAGAGGAGAGGAGAGGAGAGGAGATACTTAAATTTAGTTGTTGCAGGAAGTGGACAGAAAGTCCAGACTGAATGTCTTGAAAATGGCTTGTGTTCTATCTCCCAGTTCAGGAGATCATGAAAGCCACATCTTTTTACCTTAATATTCTCAAAAAAAATTTTTTTGCTTTTTCTTTTGAGTTAGGAAAAAAGAACTTCAGATTTGATAAATTACAGCTAGCACACAGATCCTCAAGGATGTTTCGGGGTGCGTGATTAGAAATCCGTGGATTTCAATCTTTTTACACGTTCAGTTAAATTCAAGTAATCCTGACAGCCACATTCATCATCCTGCAGTGTTAGTCTGCAAATGAAGTACATGGGAATGCTTTGTGCTAAAGTTCCACTGGCAGATAGGCATACATTTTCATAGTCCAGAAGTCGTATGCCTACATTAGTGTCTACTGCCAAATAATCATGCCCTGCCAGTTCCTGCTGCAAAATTTTCAAACCAAATCCAGTTTGGATCCAGGCAGAGCAAGCTATTTGCTCCATTTCTATATGGAAGCAACCAGGATAGTGCTTATATAAAGGTGTCCCTAGTATTCCATATTAAAAAAATCAAAACTCTTAGGAGCAAACCATGACATCCCTGAATATTAAACTTGAAGCTGAAAGATGTGTGTGAAACATTTCAATTTTTCCCCAGATTTAGTCAACATTGAGGATGCTGACTAATATTTTAACTCTTACACTATTTTCAAAGGCTATATCAGATTTCTTTTTCTTCCAGAAATATTTTAAATAGACTGAAATCTCAGGTTGCTGGAAAGAAACTCTGCAGATGTTTTTCAAAGGATGCACCTTGAGTGACACAAGCAGGAGTTGACTGAGGAAGAATCAGAATTAAGTCCAAGTTTGTCCATCCTGTCTGCTGTCAGTTATTCTTCTGCCTTTAAGTCTTGATGTTCTTCTGGAACGATTTAGCATTTGGTAACTGAGTTTATGTTCCAGTTCTGTTATCCTGTCACCTGATTTTTAGCTTTGTCCTCTGTTTCTTGATTTCTTTTCCCTATGTAATCATCTTTGCAAACTTCTGAGCAATCCTTTCCTGCACGACTCCAATATTTTGACAATATTTGTCTCCTCTGAGGATTTCTTGATGGTTTCAATAAAGCAAAGAAAAAAGTAGCCTATGTTACCACACCAGTAATCTTGCAATCTGCACCGTAAAGCTCCTGCAACAATTGTACAGTTAGAAAACTCAAATGTGAAGCCCTAAGTTTTTCTTCAAAATAATCAAAGGATACAGACACTTAGTGAAAGAATGATGACCACAGAATTTATTTTTGGGCGTAGCATTCTAATTCTGGTCAGAAATCTTAAGTCCAAAAATGGAGGGGAAAAAAAAGATATAATAAATAGAGGAATCATTTACTGATTTGAACTTTCCATAAATATTATTTGTAATAATTACTAGTTGATTGTTGTGAGAATTTATTCAAGGTCATTGAAACACTGACCAAAATAATTTACATATATGACTACAGAGACACTGTAGTGGAGTATCTCATTGTTCCCACCATTTTTTCTCATGTTAAACTCAAGAAATAGAAAAAGATTTTCCAACTTAATAATTTTTTAACGTAAAGGAACTTGTGATTTTATAGGGAAAGATATCAACTGACCCCTGCATGGTTCTTGTGGAAAGAGGGTATTACTTGCCATCTATATGACTACTACTGTTAATGTCTGAGACTGTTGCAGCCTTAAAAATGCACAGTTCATTCTGCAGATGGTGATAGCTCTACTAACACTTCTATTGTTAGTTTGAAAGTCAAGTGATGATATGTGTAGGCGTACGTGTGGGAGCAGTGCAAAGAATTACAAGGATTTTCTCCCACACTAACGATCCACATGGAAAAGAGGGCCTTATGAAACAATGTTCTGTTCCCCTGGTATTTTTAATCAGTCTGATATTTTGTTAGAATAGCATTTTATTACACAGCTTGTCATTTTCTATCTATGGACTATCTTTTTAAATTTAAAAAAAAAAACCTTTATGGTTTTTCTTCACACTTTCATATGTCATGATTCAAAAAAAATTGAGCTGTGTCAAAGCAGAAAAAATAGCTGGAAAATTAATGATTTATTCTGACACACATGTAATTTACTCTTCTAGCTTTTTTTTCATAATTATGCATTTGTTGGACCTGCTAGTAATTGGAATTTCCTTAAAAGACAGTGCCTGTCAGTTTTGCCATCTCTGCAGATTCAGTGGTGGCTGCAAAAGAGGAAATATATCAGTATATGATTGTAAACACATCCTTCATGGTGCAGTCAGATGAGGATAAGGCAGCTGACCAGGATAACCCAGATACATACTTCAGCCCCCAAAGGACTTCTGCTTGACTCCTACAGCTCGTTCAGGACATTTTAGCAGCCTGTTTGGATTTTTATTGTTTCTGGCTACCCACTTAAATTATCTGTTCACTCTCAGGAAAAAAATATTTTTCTTTCAATAGGGTATGAATTGTTTCTGCACCATTCTCTGGGTTTTTGTTTTTTTTTTTGTTTTTTTTTTTTTTTTGGTTTTTTGTTTGGTTTTTTGTTTGGTTTGTTTTTGTTTTTTGTTTGGTTTGTTTTTATACACATCTAGATAAACAAATATGTATAAGTATGTATAAATGTATTTATATATGCATACACAAATGTTTTGTAATAGGCAAGCATATCTATGCAAATTCTTATCTATGTCTACATTTTGCATAGTTTTTGGCTCTTCTTCAGGTATTATATAATCTCAGGTAACAGAAAAAATTTATTCTATCCATATCTTTCCTTCTCCTCCTCCTCTGCTTCATTTTTCTACTTTTGTTCCTGGGTCCAGTCATTTGTTTCTCAATGTTCAGAAAAAAATACCTTATCTGTGCATTTTGAATAATGAGGGCTCAGAAAATCAGTCTTGGCTTATCTGTAGTACTCTAATTATTTTGTTCTTTTGATGGCAATCGTGATTATAGCTGCTGATAAATGTCCAACAAAAATTTATTCTCTATTAGAATTAAAGGAAATAATCCAACTACATACCTACATGTAACTATATCTACTTTAGAATTGTTGAGTGTTTAGTTGAAATATTTAGTCCAAGTCCATTCAAAATCATCTTGTCCATGTCCCTCACTCTGACATGAAATAGGTACTTTACTGTTTTATATGGCAATGTGTTTTGGTTTTATTTTTTTCTGAAATTAACATTGTGTCATTAAAAAAAAAAAAAAAAGAGTTTTGTTTACATTGACGTTTCTGTTGGAAAACTTTCTTTAGGAAATGTATTGTTCATTTAACCACAAACTCACAAAATGCAGACAACCTGGGAATTGTCTTTTACTTGAATGGCCAGAACACGAACAGGGTGAGGATCCTCTCCTGGTGCACACATTGTTAAGTGGCACAAAGTATCAGAGTACTTAAAAATGATGATACACCTCTGAATGATTCACTGTATATTGGATATTGCGTATCCACCCATTTTGTACACTTGGCTGAATCAGGTTTCTCTTGGTACATAGGAATTCTTGGGAATTTTGAATGTGATCTTTCATAAGGGAAATATTTATCATAAGGGAATTATTTCACCTATTCTATGTACTTTTTAATTCTTATACTTGTCTCGTTCATAAGAACTAAATGTCATTGCATTTTCATAATTAATTAAATACACAGTAAAACATATCTACTGAATTCTATATATTTTCTGACTGAAAGGATTAAACATAATTTTCATATGATCCTAACCATAAATTCTAACTTTTCATTTAAATTTACAGTTTGAGTTTTATTTGACATCATTATTTTTTGTACTAGTATTGACTTGGTACATGGATTTAGGAAGGGCTTTGGAGAAAAGAAAAGCTGATAGGAAAGTATTTTGGGTGGCAGGTTGATAATGTACATCTAAAAATGATGTGTAGAGAATATGTGGGGACAAGTTAAAATGTCTGACTATGAGATTAGAATTATATCTAGGCATAGGATTTGTGGCTTCAAGGGTTTTTGTGTACGGTTTCTTGGATTTTTTTTTAAATTATTATTGGGAGGAGGGATTTTTGGTGGGTTTTTTAATGCATCATTGTAAGAAAAAAACATAGTAGAAAAAACAGCAGAATTAAATCTAAATGAAATAATATTTATCAGTTAAATCTGTATTAAAAAAAAAAAAATTAAGATCTAAAAGATCTGAAACATTCTAAAGATGTAAAGATGCTAAAAAAGATTGGTTTCTAAAGATGCCCATCCTTCAACAATATTCTCGTCAGTAATGTGAAACCAACCCAATCTGCATGCTTTGTCTTTTACTACACAGTGCTGAATTTTTACAGAGGGTGACCAGAGAATAATAACAATTGTGCTTTCTAATCACTTATGAAGCTTTGATTGACTTTCTCTGTCTTCCCCTTTTGTTGATCTGAAAGTCAAGGCCTTCAGGGAAAGAGGATGGTGCATGTTTTGAGACACAGACCAGAGAATAACTTTTAATTGTCTTCAATTTTCCAATAGGTCCACAACTAACGTGATGTAAATAAGACATTTCAATAAGTCTTGAGTTATGTTTCAGTGTTAAGGGGAAATAAAAACAAGCAAATGAAAAACAAAGAAGAAATAGGTTTGAGGAATGGAAAATAGAAGTCATGTGATGAAAAAGATCAATATTCAGGAATATGATTTCTTAATAGATCAGAATCTCCTGACAATTAATATCTTGATTTCTTATTCATTATACATGTACTCTAGAGATTCTATTGAGATCCTGTCTCCTGGCAGGAAGCACTATGTAAATGATAGTAATATTCAATGGATTTCTCAGTCTGAAGGTGACAATGGTCACCTGGTTGGAGAGGTAAGAGATGGAAAAAACATTATTGCCTTTCTGCCACTTGCCAGCTGCACCCCAGAGTGAAGTGAGAGAGAAACTACTCATAGAGAGTAAAAAAAGAAAGCGAAGAGCTGGCAATAACCCAGTGAAGGCCAGACACTGTTTGAAGACCTAATCTACATCTGGAAATGGTCTGAGATAGATGACATATCTCAGTTCAGAGTAGCAGAGGGAAATGTGACTGATATCAGTAAAACTCTTGCTTATCCCTCTGTCTGGTTGAGTGCAAAAGCTTCAATACAAACACTGAAACATAATCCAGTCAAAATTGGGGAAATATAGTTGTCTTTTCCTATTTTCCCCACACTGAAGCAAGGCTTTCTAAGTGTGAGGCCTTGAGCAAAAGAAGCCCGTAGCACCTCTGAAAAAGTTCAACTACAAGACATTCAATTATTTTTATGTCTGAACCTTGAAGTGTTTTATCTCTCCTGTACCTTCAGGTGTTTGTCATCTTGTCAACATTCACAGAACCTTGCAGATAAGCAAAAAGTGTATAACGTTCATCAGGTACTTCCTTATTCTATCTTAGTTTTTCTGAATCATTTCCAGCTAATATCATAACATTTATGCCAAAATTTGCATTGATATACGTTATTGCAACTTATAAGTAGCAGGAAATGAGCCCAGAAAGAAATTACACGGTTCAGAAAAGGGGATCGGAAATTCTTGCCAGAACCATCTGGGCTTTATTTTGTTTTGCCTTGGTTTGATACTCATCTGTTCTGCAGATAAAGCAGGATTAGTTTCATCTCCATTCTTGTGTTTTATGTTTCTTTGTATTGGTTACAACAGTTACTTGCTGTTCCTTTGTGAAATGAAAAGGAGTTCTAATACAACAACTTAGAGATGATGAAAATTTAAAGGTTTAGAACATCAGTTATAGAATACTGCCCTTGATACCAGTTCATTGAAGTTGTCTGATTTTTGCTCCTTAGAAAAATAACAGAAGAAATTTCATGACTGAATTCTCAGTGAGTTTTGTGATCTGGGTAAAGCTGGGTTATGTTGATGATCCTGTTGCCTTCATTTTTACTTTGCAAATGAAAATCTCATTATATCCTTCTACATTATTCAGCATGATAAGAAAGACAATTTAAATGTTACACTACCCCATGACTCTGTGTGTAACCTTTCTAAATCCTGCCCTTGGCTAAATGCAGAGAAGTAAGCTGAGGCCATTGTTTGCATGATTTAATAATTCTGCTACTGGCAAACGAGTTAGACAGAGCCTTGGCTCTTCTGTGAGCATTGTTTTGTTTCCACAGTCCTAACAGGAGTGAGAAGATTAAATAATTTTGTGTTTCTGTCGGTTGTGAAAAAGTTGGATCTTTTGAAAATAAAAAAAAATATGTGGTGTTTACATGATTTAATAAAAACTGCCTTTTGAGATTTAACGCAGAACACATTTTGGAGATAAAGGTGCAGATATTCCTATACTTTTATTTGGAGTTTGTGTCAGGTTTGGGGATTACTTTGGTGAGAGAAGACCTTAAATAACAAAAAAAATTACAGCGAAAGATTAAATTGTGAACATGTCTAAAAATGCAGTGAACAGAGTGAGGGTGTCGATAATGAAGCTTAGATTTTTCCAGTATTTGATCTCCAGAAGAGTTCTGTTTTTTGGGGGGTTTTTTGTGGTTTTGTTTTTTTTTTTTTTTTCCATAAGAGATACAGTCAACTTTCATTTCTGTGAGATATTTTATTAAGTTTTGCACTTTATGTTCATATTATAATAATTTCAGGGCTTAATAGGTAACCACGATGATACAGTTTTGATTTTATTCAAATAACTTTGACCTGTTCAAGATAAACATCAGTCAAAGCAAAGCTTTCATAAATGGTTCCATTTGGACATACTGTGAATAGACTGAAAATTTTAGGGTTGCAAATCATAGTCATGTGTGTATTTGAGTGCTTTGTGCCAATAACTACATATAGAAATAATTATAGCAAGTTGTAAAAGGTAAAAAAGATACCAAAGATCACTCCTTGGTCTTTCTCTCAAATAATACTTACATATTCTAAAAAAGTTCTCCATTTTCTTCCAACTTACAGAACAAATTAAGTAAGAGAGTCGCCCCAGTAAAATACTGGAAACTATCCATCCACTTGGATATCTAGACTAGTACTTGCTGCTGTAGGTATTATGTATTTTTTTCAATTTATATTTTATACTAATTCAATTTATGCTTTTAAAAAGCAAATACTTGAAAATGATACAAATTTCCTGTTTATTACTAATATTCTTGGACATCCAAAAAGTCAAGAACTAAGGTTTTAGATTTTTTCTAAATTGAAATCTATACAAAAATTCCTCCTTTTAAAAGCCAAGACTATAAAAAATATTCTGGCCATTCTAGGTAAGAGGCACAGAACCAACCTTATTCTCTGTGGCATATTAAATTACAAATCTATTAAACTGCAAACTGTCTCCCAAATTCATAGCAAATTAGTTCTAATGATATGTCCAGTTGCCAACATACAGGGCAAATTTTGCAAGTGAGATGAAACTTCCAAAATATGTTTTTATTTTTTTATGATGTTGCTTATCTCATAGACAAGATTAGCGTGATTTAGCAAAAACATATTGCATAGTCAGTTCAGGAGAGAAAATAAGATACTGAAATGCTAAGTAGAAACAGGTCAACAAATTCTGCTAGGAATTTAACAAAAAAAACCTTGTACTTTTCACAATCACATATTTTGCCACTTTGATTTTTTCCCATTCTCCTGTAGTATCCATCAAAGCTTTAACTGTATTAAAAAACCCCAAAAAACAAAACCAAACAAATAATAATTTTTTAAAAAACCCTGACCCTGAATTTATTTTGAAAAGAGAAAACAAAGTTTAGATTTAAAATAGTTCTACTGCTTAAGAGAACACTATAAATTTTGACAAGATCAAAGGCCTAATTTCTGTCTTCCTTAGGCAAGTCAAGGATAATTCTACAAGTGTTAACCAGCATGTACATAGTGTGAGAGAAAAACAACTCCATAATCTCCTAAAGGTTCCTGGGAGATTGTGAATATAATTCTCTTCAGCCATTACATTTTGTCCCACCCACTAGCTGAGTTCTCTGTGGAATCGAGTATGAGGTCCATTTACTCCCCAGTGTATAATTTTAGATGATTAGTTACCCAGGAAAAATATCCAGGAGTAATTTCAAATGATTTTAAGCAATCAGAGGACAAAAAAAAAACAACCTAGCAAGACCAGACAGAATATGAGATATTAGCAGACAATATAATCAGGTCATTTTCTCCAAGCTTTGGAAATGGAAAGTTAATTTTGATTGTAGACACCCTTTTTCCACAACTTTGCTCTTACTGAAGTGCAACAGGTCTTTTCCTTAATTGCTGACATAAACATGGGTTTTCTGTCTGATTGCTACAAACAGTCTGCCTTTGCTGCATTTAACACATGCCTGTCCTTTCCTTCCTGAGAAAAATACATGCTGCATGCAACATTTTCATACTGCCTTGCTTCACACGTGTCTTATAGAGACTATTAATTTTATACATTATTACTAATTTCATCTAGCAATGCATTTTAAAAATCTTGGTTGTTTATTTAAATTGCATGACTACGCTTCTGGTGCTGATTAAAACACATCTGTTCTCAAAAAAGGCAGAGACTCTTAATTACATTACTCATTGGCAATACCTCAGATAAGCCTCACCAAACATGTCTAGAAAGGAGATGATGCTGTTTTTTACCACCTTTTACCAAAGAGGTATAGAAGTATTTTAGCATTAGAAAAATGGGATTTTAATACAATGGCAGGAACAAAGCATTAAATACATTTAGATTCAACTTGACAAATTCAAAATGCATATATTATAAAAGAGACTGTCTGAAGATGGGATATTTCTACTGTGTTATTACCTTGGACTAGTCCTCAACTGGTCTCCATTGCATTCACAAACGATTCAACCTGTTCTTCAGAGCTTTTATTGGCTGCCTTCTGGACAAAGAATGAATCTTCTTATTGATTTATGGTGAGGTTTCTCTTTTTGTTGATTTGCTTCTTTAAAAAAAAAAAAAACAACTCTTCTTAGGCCTTCACTATTGACACCATTTATATAAGTTGTGAACAGTTGCTTCTAAAGGGGGTAATTCTCACTAGACCATTTTCATCCAGCTCCCAGTTTTGAAGTGGAAGATAATACCAAATGTGTAGGGTTGAGGTGGACTTTTTTCCTCCTCTCATATTCTTGTCATAGATCAGTTTTTTTCCATCCTTTGGGCATTAAAAATTTCCCTCCTGCACATCCACAGGGGAAAACATTTGGGTTTTTACCTTTTCATTTACACTTTTATAGGTGTGGCGAATTTTTGTCTTATACTGGCTATTTTACTTATCTGCTGATTCTGGAATTTAGTTGTATATGCTGTAGCTATTTTTATTGCCAAGAGTGTTGTATCAAAAACATATTATGACCTATACAGTAAAAATAAACAAAACACTCAATTTTGAACCTATCTTCTTCTTTCCTCTTTTCCTTCTAATTTCATATTTAGGAACAGAAGCTTTTTTCTTCTCCAAGAAAGTTAGTAATATGGCTGAGAATGTATAGGTTCAGAGAGTGCTGAGAACCTACCATGTTAATGTCAATAGTTATTGTATAAAAGCTTTCAATTTAATTTGAAATGGGACTGCAAAGTGGCTCATATGCTGACATATCCAAATGAATAATTTATTTCTCAGTGGGAGAAAGTATTTCAATGGTAGGATGCCAACATGCTGATATTCACCCAGGAGATCTTTAGCTTAAACAGTAGATATGTTTAGGTAGGTAAAAAATTATTAATGCAGTTGTAGCGGATAGAGTCCTAGAAATTCTTCTTACATTATGCATTTACTTCCAATGGAAGAACTAGAAAGGTTTTTTCAGACCTCAAATAAAGACAGTGAATGAAGAGCATCAGAAATTCACTTGTATTCCTCTAGTAAAATCAACATTTCTTTCCTAAAATCTTCCATGCTTTCTCTTGTTTGCAGTTCCTTGTACGACACAGCAAAACAGTATGATTTCAAAACATGTCCAAAATTTAGAAAGCTTTTTTTCCATTGGTTTTAATTAGAAATTTTATAGACACACATTTATATTGGAGTGAAATGGAATAGAAATAAAAATAATAAAAATAATAGAAATAATAGAAATAATAGAAATATAGAAATAAAAATAAAAGTAGAAATAGAAATAGAAATAGAAATAGAAATAGAAATAGAAAGGAATAGAAAGGGATAGAAATGAATAGAAACTAATAGAAAGGTATAGAAAAGAACAGAACAGAACAGAAAAGAAAATAATAGAATAGAATAAAATAGAATAGAATAGAATAGAATAGAATAGAATAGAATAGAATAGAACAGAATATAAAGGAATAGAATAGGATAGGATAGGATAGGATAGGATAGAATAGAATAGAATAGAATAGAATAGAATAGAGTAGAGTAGAATAGAATAGAATAGAATAGAATAGAATAGAATAGAATAGAATAGCTCAGCTGGAAGGGGCCTACAAGGAACACCTATTTTAACTGTCCAACCACTTCAGGTTTGACCAAAAGTTAACACATGTTGATAAAGTCATTGCCTAAATGTCTCTTAATCACTGAGAACCATGGGGCATCAACCACCTTTACCAAGAAGCACATTCCACTATTTGACCACTCTCTTCTTGGTAAAGAAATGCTTCCTAATGTTCAGTCTAAGCATCCTCTGATGATGCAGCTTAGAACTGTTCCTACATATTCCATCTCTGGAACCCAGGGGGAAGAAATCAGTATCTCACTCTGCACTTCCCCTCCTCAGGAAGTTGTAAGAGAGCCATGAGGTCACCTCTCAGCCTCCTTTTCCCCAAAGTAGACAACCCCAGAGTCCTTAGCCATGTCTCCTAAGACAAGCCTTCTAGGTCTTTACCAGCTTCATTCCTTCCCTCCCTGGCAGGGTAGGACCTTCACATCCTTTACATCTTTCTTTAGTGGTGGGGCCCAGGACTGCACACAACACTCAAGGTGAGGCCACACCAGTGCTGAGTACAGCAGAATGATCCCCTCTTCTGAGCCAGCTGTCAATCAACACCCACACATCCCTTTTGCAAACTGGAAAAAAAATTAGTTCTTCTTATCTTTTTTAATAGGTTTGTATCTTCTTAACCTGTATGTGTCAAAACTAAGCAAATAAGCTAATTCCTGTTATCTAGTATCACTTTTGGTTAATAATTCAATGTGTTTGTCGCCAGGATGGAAAGGTCAGATGGGGTTTGCATTTAAAGTTTTGTTAGCTTTTTTGTCTTCATGTTGCTTAATAAGCTCAAAATTCAAAAAGAAGCCTTATCTGGAATTAGTGGCCTTTGTGGTTAAAAAAAACCCAATCCACTGCACTGAGGAGAGTATATTGATTGCCTTAAGGGAAGGAGTGTATGTGCACACAGTGTAGTCAGATCATTGTACCAAAAGGCATGGTTCTTCAGGTCAAGGATACTAGACTGGGAAACCTTAAAAAGACATGGAATTAACACCAGGAAATCTTTCAGAAACTATAAAGTGATCTGAAATCAAACAGTACCTTCATCTTGTCAGATCTTTATATCTCAACACATAAACTGCCATGCTAAACTGGTCAGAAAGTTCATTTAAAACTACAACGAGCTGAAGCAACATTTTAGAAAAAGAAGATGGAAATGTCGCTGTCCTTCTTGTGTACTGCAGCATAATAAAGCCTGACTCCATTTTCCCTGGTTTTCATGATTTTATATGCAGCTCTATCCTGTGATAGTCCTTTATTTTGTAAACTGGAGAGCTCTTATCTTTCTTTCTCTTCTCAGTCAAAACCCATTTCACACTTGTTTCTCTTTCCAATACTGCATCTAGCTGTGCTATATCCTTCCTGATGCGGAAGAATAATAAATGCTCGGAGAAGAACTGCACAAGGGATGTGATTAATGGATTTATACAATGAGACTTATCTCTGTGGCTTTTGTTTCTTCCTTTCCTGTTAATTTTTGAGCATTTATCTGTTATTTTGCAAATCTAAGCAGAACTGTTCAAATCTTTCCCGATGCCAATACTGTAGAACCACTGATTTCATATGACTTTGTTTTAATTATTTCAGACATTCCATCCCTTACTCAATTACTGTTACAATATCTTTCATAAACTTTCATGCTGAGTTATTTTTCCTACTTCCTTGAAAAACACCATGTCAATTATCTTGGTAACTATTATATTTTTTCCCAGGTCACTCAGGGATATGTTGAATAGCATCAACTCCCAAGGATCTCTCCATAATGGTAGAAATAACCATCTTTTCCAACAGCTTATCCGTCTTCTTTAACCACCAATTAATGACTACATGAAGAATTTATCTCTTGTACCATGGCAGCTTCTTTTACAGAGGTGCTTTTTCAAAATTAATTTTGAAAACCAAGTAGATATATCAAGAGTTATCTCTATCTACTTTATCACCTTCTTTATCTAAATTTGCACTATATTTGTGCAGCATAACTACAGAATCTGTGTTGACTTTCTACTACATCATATTTACTCATTTATTCTCTACTATAAGTTCAACAGTTTGCTGAGTGCAGATATAGACTTTCCATTTTAGTTCTCCAAAGCCCTTTTAAAAATTTGTATCACATTTGCCATTTGCAACTCCTCTGATACAAAAGACATTTTAAGTGATAAATTACACACTACAGTTAACAACTCAGTACTTTCATATTTCATTTTCCTCAGAACTCTATGTGAATACCATCTGGTTCTGGAAGTTTGCTGATATTAATTTTATTAATTTACTTTAAAACACTTTTTACTAACATTTCATATGAGACAGTTCCTGAGCAGTGACTTCTGCTACAGTAAACTTTAATGTGTGATGCTCCTAAACTTTTGCACAGTGAAGTGGTTAGTTCATTTTGGTTTTGTCCTATGGCTTCTTTTTACTCAGACAACTTTTATATCAATCTTTAGCCATACAGAATCTTGGAAGTCTTCTTGGTTTTGGAATTGGAATTTGTCTGAATACATTATTATAGGAGTTAAATATTTTCCTAGGAGAGAATGCTTCTCAAAGTCTCATTTTCCCTGTTTTGGTAAAACACAATTTAGAGTTAAGTTACAGTTAAAATATTTGTATCCTGTTTCTTTTTGCTTAAATAAGACTTCCTATTTTCAAATAGTCTTTCTCAAATTTGTTTAGGCATGGCAGCTTTTTGATGTCATTTATAAAAGGTTTGTTTTTTTTTTTTAAGAACTACATTTTTTGTAATAAAATCCTTGTACAAGAGTAGTATTTTCAACACAAGAATTTTATATCACTAAAATTTCATCTTTCTGGATGCTTATTTTATTTTCTTCAGCTTTACAAGTCTATTGTTTTTAACATGTTCTTGTATTTTATTTTTTGATATGTTCTTGTATTTAATTTTTTCACTACTTTTTACTTCTTTATTCATACACAAATGCTGAATACATGATGGTAATTTTTTGGGTTAGCTTTGCTAACTATTAATTTCCAAGGCATATAAAAAAGCAAATAAAGTAAAAAATGGACTCAATAAAACAAAACAAATAAAAAAGGAAAAAAGCTTACATAAAACAAAGAACAGACATGTTAGAAAAGACAAACACCCACAAGGAGGAAAACAAAGCAGAAACAGGCAGAGATGAACTGCTCCCATACCATAGTGCCAGCCCACAGAGGAGGCTCCGTCTCATCAATTCCCTCTACTGAGTCCTTGTCATGCACATCTGGAATGCTGTGTTCACTTTTGGTCCTCACTATACAAAAATGATGTGGAAAGGCTGCACAGGGTTCAGAGAAGGGCCACAAAGATCCTTGTAACAACATCATACATATTTCCTAATATTCATTTCTATACTGCCATTGTGATGGCTTCATTTACATATAAATTATGGGTTTTAAAGAAATATTTACATTTTTCATGTAAATATTGTAATGAATCATTTATCTAGGAAGCATCCTAGTCTTACCTGTAATTCAATAAATCCAGTACAGTAACCAGGACATAGACCAAAACCAAGCAGCAATCAATAAAAATTCTCACAAAAGTACTATGTTAAGAGCAGTAAGCTGCTTCTTCTGCTAGACTTTTTCTGTGACTTTATTTGTCAAATTCCCTGAGAAGATCATAGGCAATAATATGTATTATGGACAAAAAAATTTGGAGACAATGTGAAATAATATTTTAATTTCAACAAAATTAATATAAAATAAATGATAACACAGATGTAAGATTAAGCGCTTACACGCTCAGAAATCCAAAAGACTTCTGAACTGAGATTGAAAGTTCCATATTAGCTTTGTTCTCTAGTTCCTACTTATATATTTAAAAAAATATATAGGAAATGCTATGTGTTGCAGATCTCTGTGAATATGACATCTACAGTGTGTTATCTTACTAAGTAATTTGGCATTTTCAAAATTAGAAATATGGAACATGAGTTTTACAGGATTTTAGCATTTTCTGTATTGGTACTTTATTTTTTAAAAACCTTCAGCAATTTTATTAGATGGGCTTTCGAGAGTTGGAAAAAGCATTGAATCAAAAGAATTTATTTCGGTATCCCTTACTTTTTTCATCACATTCTTTTCATTACATTTTTTTAAATTTCAATTCCATTCTTTTTGCTGAGACCCATAGCACAGCAAAATGTTTGACTATACTGTTTCATGTACTTGCATACAAAAGTATTTGGGTTACTGGTAACCAAAGGTGAAAAAGTCCAAGACACTAGTAGTTCATACAGCAGCTGATGCTGGCCTGCCTTTATCTCCTCAGTCTTTGTGACACTTGGTTAGCTTCTTCTAACACTTTCACAGCAAGATATATTTAAATATCACAATTTAAATATTGCACTATTTGAACCTCCTATCGCAAGCATTCGGTCTTCTGAGAATCCTTGCCATTCACGTTACCAAGGCTGCATCTGTGTCAAAGTTTTCAACATCTAAGTGAAAAACAAGCATGTGTTTTGCAATGCTGTGGAGTTAAAGAGCCTTCAGAGACTATTCATGAATATCTACACTTTGCAGTACCTTACAATATCATACTTTTTCGCTTTCTTTCTAAACACCTACAAAAAACCTATATGTTCCAAAATATACATTGTCAAATATACATTTTTGAAAGAGAACTGCTTCATACATTTGTTTCTGTAAGGTAGACAAATATATTTTGTTTGCAAAATGTCATCCCTTTAAAGTATTGCAACTGTACTTTCAGGCAAAACAAATGTAAAACTGTCCCTACAAGATTCTTGAATTTGAAAGAGGAATAATAAGCTATTTTTAGGGCAAAGAAATTACATTGCACCATGAAATGTACTATTCTGCTTGCTACCTTGCAGGGTGCCTTTGTAAATGCTGATAAAATGTATTTATTCCAAACATTACTGTTAACAGCTCATTGCCTGACTGAAAATAGTTTTCCTCAATAGGTGTCATTTTGCCCAAATTAAATTCAAGCAATTCATCTGATAAATTCAAAGATAGCACTCTAACCACCTAATGCTAAATTGTATATCAAAGCTGTAAGTAGTCTGAATCCATATTGTGCAAGCTGTGAATATTTAATAAAATTATTAGAAGTGAGGAAAGGAACTACCTTTAACTGATCACCTGATAACTTATTTGCTAGTTTAGAAAACATATTTACATAATTACAAGCTAATTAAGGCATTCTTCTTAAATCTGAATAGCCACTGACACATCACAATAATATTATGGTGACAGCAGTAGGAATCCAAAATTGTGCATGTTATAGTGACTATATTTTTTATTGTATGAACGACTCTGTTCTGCAATCTAATTCTTTTCCACTAAATTTATCTAATTATGAATGAAATAGACAAAACAAACCTCATGATTCTTTCATCAGTACCGCTAGGTTTTAAAATTTTATTGCTTTTTCAGATTTTATTTTTTAAAGAAAAAAAATGTTTTATAAAGCCACAGACTAGTTTTTTCTACTAAAAACTATAGTTCTATGGCATGTAATGTAGCTAAGTACATATGCCTTACCAGGCTACGTGATTGAAATGCATTTTGTTTTCTTTTTCATAGAATTTATTTGCCCAAAAATGCTGCATGAAATGTCACATGCTACAAAATATAAAGAGTGATAGATTTTCCTAGAAATATATATGGTATATACAAGATATGTTCAAGTTTAAAAAGACAAAAGTGAGTTACAGTTTTGACACTCTGTCATGTCTATGAGACTGAATACTTTTGTTAGACTTCTGACAAGCAGAGGAGTCCTTTCTTGAACATACAAACCGAGATGCAGTCACCACATCAAGTCCCATGGTGCTAATTTTTGTAAGGAGCAAATGTCAACGTGTTCTTTGATCTTCGGTCTTTTTTTTTTTCTGGTCCTCATTATTACTTATTAACTTTGTCACCATTTCACAAGTATACGAAGTTGGTAAAAACTATGAGACCTCATGTTAAATTCATATGTGCCTCCACAGTTCTGAGTTCTTGATAAAGTCGTGAAGAGCTACTTGGTGAATTTATAGTCTGTAGCATATTTCAGCTCACATTAAAGGAGACAGCTGGGTCTGGTCTACAATCAAATAATCTGTTTACTGCATCAACAACAGCTCCATTGAACTCTACAGGACATAGACCACATGAAGACTCTCAGATTGCAAATTAGCTGCTTAAAGAGAGGAATTTAATGTTGTCTGAAAGACCCTTGGGAATCCAAGAACTTAATGCAACCCTTACTGGTGTGACTCAGAAACCGAATGACTTGTACTCTGCTCTGGGGGTAGCTGAACTAGGAAAGGTGTGAAAAAGGGCACCAGACACATGGAGTCCACACATGCATGGAAGTACATGCAGACACCTTGATTTGAGAGCTGTTAAACCTAAGCTGTGCCTTCCAGAACCACCCTAGATGCCTTAGATTCTCCAGAACCTTGTGAAGCACTTATTGATCTGCTAGTGACTCTATTACCCCCATGAAAATGTCTTGGACACCCATGGACTGGGAGCTACCTCCAGGCAGAATCAGAATGATTTGAGTGTCCACACCTGTGTGCACATACAGGGTTGATTCCTTCCCCACATTGTAGCACCAAATTCTCCTTATGTTCTCCTTTCTGATACCAGCTCCTCAGCTTTTGAAAGAATAACTTGGAGAATCTCCTTCACATTAAATATGTATACAAAAAAAAAAAAAAAAAAAAAAAAAAAAAAAAAAAAAAAAGCCAGAAAAAACCACTTTGCTTTTTAATTCGTTCTGTTACCTAGGTTTGTTTTTTTCCAAAACTCACCAAAGTGACATTTAAAAATATTTTCTCAGTCTTTCAAAGAAGTCAATAACTACAGTGTGTAAGCATTCTTCAAGCTAGCATTTATAGCATGCTAGCAAGAAGGCCCTTCAAGTATATACCTCTATGCTTTTTCAAAATTTTTTCTAAACAAAATAGACTGGCTCATTACCAAGTTGTTGATTTCTCTGTTCTGCACTGGGTGATGCAGGTTCCTGGCTGCATAATTGCAGCTGACAGCAGCTGACCTCTCTGCAGAGTCTGAGCTCTAGAGATGGAAACCTGAACAGTTTTATGGACCTCATCTTGGTTTCTGTGTTAAACTGAAATGTTCATCTCCCATCAATTTGCAGCCAAAATCAGTGCATTAACTAATAGTAAACAATTTGAATGGATAAGGCTCTCAGACACATTTGAGAGACTTCCATGAAAGCGTGAGAGTAAAAGGTTAAAGTGTATAATTTGAACAATAGATTTACAGAAAACCTTTTTTTTTTTACAGAAAAACTTTATTTAAGGTTGGCTTTTTAGAAATCAGTTGTGAAAACATTTGTATGATCCTTTCAGAGGAGAAAAGTTTTTGAGGTATCTGTGAGCAGGACAGTCCAGTAAGCAGAAAATTCTGCTGTGGAGCAGAAGGTCTCTGTGCTACTCACTAAATGGCAGACACAATTCCACTCTTTTTGAGTTATATTTTTCCATTTAGCTACTTAAGAGAGAAACAAATAAGCACAAATCCAAAAAGCAACCAAAATAAAATACTGACTTCATTTCAGTTTCCTAGCTAGGAGAAAGAAATTGGCTTATCCAAATCCATGAAGCTGCAATGCAGATATTTAGACACATCCTGCATGATGTGCAGAAGTGGCTCTGCAACAGTGAAAGTTCCTGGAGTCTTTCCTATTTATTCTGCCAACACTCCTCTAGGACTAATGAGGTAGGATGCAGCAGAGCATGGAATGTTAAGCAGTCTGAGGTATGCATTCATAAGAGAAATACATAGGCTTTGCAGGCTACATAAACACTAGTTCTGCTTCTAGATAATGTGTAAACTCCATAAATAATTGAGACTGCTCTGAAGAACTCTATGAAATGCAGGACAGGAGCTACACATATATATTAATTTTGAAATAATAAGTCTTCCTGTCTCATGTATTTCATAGTCTTGGTAAAGATAATAGAGATGGGCAAGGGTAGCATGGATGAGATACATATCTAGCAGGAACTGAAGCATGGAGAATTAAAAAGACCTGCCCAAAATCCATTACACAGACCAACTGTACTACAAAGTAGCTAAATCTCATCCTAAAATTTTATTTTTCTTCAATGATGAAAAATATTCTCTGCCACCCTTTTTCTCATCATGCCTTTTGATATCATTAGAATTGCTAAAAGGAGCCTTTTGTTGTGGTATTGTAGACATCTTTGAAGAAGCGTTGGGCTTTGTTGGTTTTGATAGTTTTGGGGTTTTATTTTAAACTTCTCTTAAGCCTGTCTTGTATACAACCATTGACTAAGTCAAAGAGTACCTGGCTGTCAGTGTGAGTTCTGATTTGGATGGCCAGAGCAAGAGGGAACACTATGCAGCTAAAAAAATAGCTTTTAGGCCATACTACTTTCATTCATCTGTAACTGCTGTGTATCCATTGTTAATGTAGATGATCCTGTTAGATGCAAACAAGAGGCTTTTTCAGAGTATGAACTGATCTTCTGCACAAAAAAATGCCATTCTTTTGATGATCATTGCCACCAAAAATGCCCTTTTACATAATCCTCTACACAGCACAGAAACTTCTATGATGTTATTTTACAGAATAGGTTTGGCAAATTTGCTTTGTGGTAACTTGTAATGACCTTGGCTCTAATTATGCTTACAAACTTATAACAGAGTTGTGATAGACACTGAAACATTTCCTAAATGCCTCATGCATGAGTTTGAGTGAATAGAATTATTCAAGGCTCCTGCTTAGAAGCTTTCGATCTCAAATTACTCCCTAATTAGGTTATCACAGGAAAACAATATTTTACTACTCATTCCATCAGATAATCATTAATTAACTGCTCTAAATCACTAATATTTCAGTAAATCCACAAAACAGCTTTTTCTCTGTGTGTGCTTTTACTAGGATGAACTGGGAAGTTCATTTAAGTTTAGAAAAATTTTCAAAGCTGAATAACCTGCAACAATCCTTATTTTTTGTTTTTAACAGCATGTAGGCAACATCCTTTTGCAGGATGCTCTCTACTCAAAGATTGACTACAGCCTAAGTACAGCACTATAAGAAACCTGCAGAGGATTGTGCCCCTATGTTAAAACCCTGCTAAGTCTGACACCATAAAATAGAATGGCAATAATCTACATTCTGTACAAGTATATAGTTAAATATTATAGTATGCCTTTATTTTTAGTATCATTTTATAATACTACCTTTAGCAACATGTGATAGAGAAAGGAAATAAATTGTAGCTTATGAATAGTTCCAAACCAAATTACTCTGGGAATTAAATGGCACACAAATATTCAGATCCAAGAGAACACATTTCTTTGGATGTTTTACTGCTTTCATCTTCCTATCCCTTGAACGTATGTGTTGTTCTTATCAGCCAGTGATCTTACCTCCATTACCTTCTTCTTGAGTATGGTTTTACATCTCAAGACTAGAGGAAGTGTTCTCTTCTTTATGAAAAAAAAAAAAAAGGAAAAGAAAAAAAGAAATTATGAGAATCCATCCCTTGAAAGACAGGTGTGAAGACTCGTATGCTTACTAGGGCAATTTACCTTGTCTCAGTCTGCAACTCGGCTTTGAAACATTTTATTACTGCAAGCAGAGCTGTTGGATAGCGTAGGTCAGGGGAATTGAAAGGTTTCTTCCTGAAAATATGAATTAAGTTATTAATTAAGTTAACTTCACACAGAATCATGGAATCCTTGAAAAATACTTCTGAGAACATCGAGTCCAGCCTACGGCCAGACGCCAACCTGTCAACTAGACCATGGCTTTAAATGCTACATCCAACCTTTCCTCAAACACCTCCAAGGACATGCCTCCACCACTTCCTTGGGCAGTCTATTCCAGAGTCTAATCACCCTTTCTGAGAAAGAATTTTTTCTAATATCCAACCTAAACCTCCCCTGCCTCGGTGATCATGTTCTGTTGCTGCTTGTCTGGGTGTATAAACTGACCCCCACCTGCCTAGAGCCTCCTCTTAGGGAGCTGTAGAGATTGAGAAGGTCTCCCTTGAGCTGTTTTTTTTCCAGGCTAAACAAACCCAACCTCCACAGCCACTCCTCACAGGACTTGTGCTCGAGAATCTTCACCAGCTGCACTGTCCTTGTCTGGACTCACTCCAGCCCTTCAATCTCCTTCCAGAATTCAGGGGCCCAGAATTGGACACAGGACTCCAGATGTGGCCTCACCAGTGCTGAGTACAGGGGGTAAATCACTTCCCTGGTCCTGCTGGCCACAAAATTACTGATACAGCCCAGGATACCAAACTTGCCACATTTGGAAGAATAGCATGTCTTAAAGGAGAAAAAAACCCAAAACCCCTAGATGACTATAAGCATGATCAGATTTTTCTTTTAAAATTAGTTAATTTTCCTTAGTTAAACAACACTATATTGCAGACAATGATGAAAATTTCCAACCCAAATTACTCAAGAATTAAGAACTGGGTTGTATTTTAAATGTGCATACAGACTAAGAATAAAATTTGGAATAGAACACAATTCAGTTTTGTTATATTTATTTTGTGGTTCTCAGATGATCCATCAATTTGTGTTTTCTCCTCCAGCAGTTTCTCCTAACATAAATTCCCAGCTAACAAAAGGTGATTGGAGTGGGCACTGTGCCACAGAATCTTCTGCAGGATATGTGCTGTAAATCAAGATGGGTGTCACTGGCTCCCCACTGCTCCTATTTTCAGTTGGCAAACTGGTCCCATTTCCTCTAATAAACCAGAACTCTGCTAAAACTTGATTGAGCACACATTGTCTCAAGCTGCACACCACAGACATTGTCTGCAGTTACGCATCTGGACGGTTGTCTCAATACCTACAGCCCCTGGGAAATGTTAATTTAAAATGCAGTCCTGAAATGGTGAAAATGTTAAATGTCCTGTGGGAAATTATTACCATTTCTACAGATATTGCAATGCATTTTGCAAGGGAGGACATGCCAGGTTAGATAAATGGGAAGGGAATACAGTAGAATATAATCAGAGAAATACAATGAAAGTTTAATTGTCAAGATCCATGTGGTTTGTTTTGGTTTGTTTTTTTCATTTATCTGAACAAGATGATTGGATGTCATTTGCTTGCTTGTTTGTTTCCTGCCATCCCGTAACATTTGAGATGTGACTATCTGCCAAGTATAAATTTAAAACTATTTTTATGCACTACTGTATACTTTGGATACATTTCATTAAAGCTACTGTTCTTAGTTTATTGTATTCAAGTGTCATTCTTTATTATATTTCACTGACTGTAAAATTTTTTTTATAGCACAACTTTATTCCAAGTATGCCACAGATGATACAATCATTTAAATGTTTGGCCAAATGCTCTGCTGCCATAAGTATTTTGATGTTTTTGCTCAAGCATACTAGACACAAGAACTTCTTTTTACATAGTAGAGGAAAATAGTCTAAGGCACCTTCTGAAATAAGAGATAAATTAGACTTTTCAAATGTTCCAGAATTAAAATAAGTATGGAAATTTAGTAACCCAGGGTCAACTGATCCATTGTTTTATCAGAAAGAAAGAGGGTAAATCATTTGTTAGGAAGAAAAATTAAATGTACATTCAGTTGACAAAATTGATAGTGAGATGGATGGTTATTAAAGTGATCCCTTTTAGCCCAATGACATCTTCTAAGGTATTAAATAGTTTAGAACTCCTTCTGAGATCAGGCTGATATAAAATATTCAACATCCCTCCACTTCATGCCAAAAATATTTCACTAAAATTAGAGTCAGACATATTTAAAATAATTGGTAATATCAGCTTTGCACAGAAAAGCAAAAGGGCTGGGAGATTTAATAATACTTTCATTGATCTTTGCATATGAGAGTAATCCTCTTTGGAAATGAGGTTGCTAATGTAGAAATGAGCCTTCCTTTCTTCTGGCTGTACACAGATTAACGATCAAATGCTTCTTCACAAAGTATTTCCTGTAAAAAAGAAACTTATGCACTGTTTATGAATGAGGTAAAAAGAAGCTGATATCTTTTTAAAAAACTCAGGTATATCTGAATACTCAGGGGAGTATTCCATATGCCTTTTTTTTTTTTAATGGTACAGGAAAGATAATTCTGAAAATGCTGAAATTAAAGAAACAGCTGAAAACTGTAATTTTTGAATGAAAAAACTATTCTAGAAAAACAATTAAGATTAAATCAAAACTTCATTTATGATAAAATGCTATTGAAAATTTGATATGCTATTTATTAGTTCATTTAATAAACATCTGAGCAGTTCCTACATGAATTCTTGAAGCTGTCAAAGATTGACATCGGCTTTTTTTGACAATTTAAACTCAGGAGATTCTAAGTAGTGTTTTGAAAGACATCAGATATTCAGTATTTCTTCAAGCAGTATTTCTAAACCCTGCTAACGTGGTGTATGACTATTTAAAATGTTATGTTTGTAAGAGTAAGTGTAATTTCTGAACAAACAATGCATCTTGATCTGAGAAATGACAACACTTCACACACTCACACAAAGACTTGCAGAAAAGCAGTCTCAGAATCCAAATGGCGCTATTGAATAATGACAGACTCATGGAATGGTTTGGGCTGAAAGGCACCTCAAAGATCATTTATTCCAGCCTCCCTGCTACAGGCAGGGACACCTTCCACTACAGCAGGTTGCTCAAACCCCTGTAACCTGGCCTTGAACACTTCCAGGCATGGGACATCAACCACTTTTCTGGCAACATGTGCCAGTGCCTCATCACCCTTATAAACTAAGAATTCCTTTCTAACATCTAATGTTAACCTGCCCCTTCTCAGTTCAGAGCCATTCCCTTTTGTCCTATCACTACATGCCCTTGCAAACAATCCCTCTCCAGCCTTTTTTGGAACATCCCTTGTTACTGACAGGCTGCTAAGAAGTCTCCCTGGAGCCTTCTGTTTTCCAGGCTGAACAACTCCAGCATCCCAGACTGACAGGAGAGGTGCTCCAGCCCCCAGATTATCTTCATGGACTTTCTCTGGACCACAGTAAGTTCACATCCTTCTTATGCTGGCACTTCCAGTCATATTAGCCAAACATAGCAAGGATTACATAGGACAGTTTGCAGGAGTCCAACTAGACATGTGAATTTCTATGTATTTAGTGCACATTTTTTTTTTTCATCTACTGGCAAACACAACATATCAACATATGTATTTTGGAATGGGGTCTAAACTATATCTTAATCTTAACTCCTCTGGACCTGTAGTTTCCTATCTATACTTAGACCAATAGTAGTTCAGTAGCCTGAATAAAGGAAGAAGTGGTAATTTTGGTGTGAAATTTTTGACTAGCAAAGTGAGAGATTGAAATTAAAAGAAAACCAGCCAACGAACCAAGGGAAAAACAAACAAAAAACCACAAAAGAGGACAACTAAACAAAACTTACGTATAGAGGTGAAAAGATAAAAATCGTTCTCATTTCAGAAGACAGACTTCATAAGAGATATTGAGATGACCTGAAATCTGATCAGAGAAATAAGACTTTGTACTGGGAAAGACAAAAGAGAAAAGGGAACTTTCTACAGAGGTGAAGTTCTTATACTGCCTATGGTTTAGTCATACTGACTTGGAGTCTGAAGTTCATCACATTCATTGAATATATATTTTCTGAACTTTAAAAAGTTTTAATAGAGTTTAAAGTAATTCTTGTCATAAATAAATGGCAACATGAAATTTAAAGAAACAAGCAAACGCTGAAAATATTCCAGCATTGTTCAGCAAATGCAAAAAAAACCCCAATAAAAATAAGGTTAAAATTCCTGAGGCAGAGAAGGGGTGGGGGGAACAAAAGTGATAGAAAACCAATGCCTAATGGAGTTAAGGAAAATCAGAAAGCATTTTCAGAGGGAATAAAATCAAATGGAGATTTGGTCTTATTAGAGAACTAGCAAATTGTAGATCATAAAATTGAAAGAAGTAAAGCAAAAATCTCTCACTTGTACTTGAATGAAAGTGTGAGTATATGTCCATTGTGGTTGACATTATGAATTAAATAAGAAGCTCAGAGTACATATGATGGAAATGATCCTTAGGAAAATGTTAAATATCTATCCTCCATTCATCTTAAGAAATGGGCTCTGCCCCAAATGAGGGAGTATTTTTCCAAAATTTATTACAATTATTTTTTAAAGGCTTAATAATTATTTAAAATATTTAGAATTAATATTAATTACTTCCAATTTAAGCTTAGGCAAAACAATAAAGTGTTTAATTTAATTTGGAAATCTGTGGAATTTTAAAACCTTATTTTGTTCTTTATAGAAAATCTGGTTTATAATTTTGGAGTGGGTTTTTTGTAACTTGTGTTAGACAACTTTTGATATACTCTGATCAGGTATCTCAAGGACCTTTTAAAGTTTGTCATATGTAGTCTTCAGAAACACATAGTTATAGATCAATAGTTATAGACTTAGTTATTGCCATCCCAAAAATATCAGTAACTCAAAAATGTACCCAATACAATGATTATAGTGGTATTATTAGAGCTATGTTGCATAGTGCAGGGTTTTTTAGCTTTTGTAATTGCAGACTTGTACAACTGTATGTCAGTTGTTTTTAATATATATGAAAAATTTTGTAAAACAATCAGAAAATTTTGAAAATAGTGGCTGAAAGGTTAAGTATATAAAGCTTAGGATATCAGATTTAAGAAAATCAACTCATTCTGAGTATTCAAAACGCTATTTGAAAGTGACTTCTTTGTGAAAATTATGTCTAATAGTGAGAAAAAAAAAGATTCAACCTTGCTGAAAAATGCATAGGAATAGCTGGAAATTAGAATAATTAGTCTTGAAAATAAAGCTTATTATCTTCTCAGCGTGGGCAATTTTCTTTACAACAATGTTATTGGAGTATCTGTTAATTATGACAATATAAGTTGGCAAGATTTTTTAGCTATATCCTTACAGTATATACATATATGATGCAGCCCAGCAGTGAGACATTTATCTTCAGTTCACCATCAGCAACACCCTTGTCTTTAGCACATCTACTCATATTTGATACATGTAATAAATTACTACAAATAAAGCTGCTCTGTCACTCCCCTTCCCAGCTGGACATGGATAAGAAAATATATTGGAAGAATCACATGTTGAGATAAGGACAGGGAGAGATCACTCACCAGTTACTGCCATGGGCAAAACAGGCCTGACTTAGAGAGAGAAAATGAACTTATTACCAACCAAAATCAGAACAAGATAATGAGAAGTAAAACAAATCCTGTAACACATTCCCTCTACCTCTCCCTCTTTCCCAGCTCTACCTCCTTTCCTCCAGCAGTGCAGGGAGATGGGACTGGGGGTCATGGTCAGTTCCTCACAGGTTGTTCCTGCTGCTGCTCAAGGAGAGAGGTTCTTCCCCTTCTCCAGCTTGGGATCCCTCCCACAGGAGACAGTTATCCATGAACTTCTCCAGCAGGAATCCTTCCCATGGGCCACAGTTGCTCATGAGATGCTCCAGCTTGGGTCCCTTCCACAGGGTCACAAGGCCTACCAGGAAGCCTGCTGCAGTGTAGGCTCCTCTCTCTACAGATCTGCAGATCCCTCTCAGGAGCCTGCTCCAGCGCTTCCCATGGATTCATAGCCCTCTTTCAGGGATTCATGTGCTCCTGAGTGGATCTCCTCCGCGGGCTGCCTGTGGATGTCTGCTTCCCTGTGGGCCTCCATGGGCTGCAGGGACACAGCTGCTTCACCCTATCCTGCACCACGGCCTGCAGGAGAGATTCCCCTCCATGGTGACTGACCTTGGTGTCTGCAGAGTTGATTCTCTCATATAATCTTCCTCCACTCTTCTCTGGATGCAATTACTTCTGCACCATAAGATGAAAGTTATTGCAGAGATGTTACTGCTATTTCTGATAGGCCCAGTGTTGGCAGCAGCAGGCTGGTCCATCTTGGATTCATCCGGCATTGGCTTTGTCCTGTACAGAGGAAGCTTTTGGCAGCTGCTTACAGAAGCCACCCCTGTAGTCTCCTCCTGTTACCAAAAACTTGCCACACAAACCCGATACACACTGTAAGAATAAAACTGATGTTTGGATCAGAAGAAGAAAATAGTTTTGCTGCTGGCAATCTTGGAAGGCTTTCTGTCCATGAGCAGCACAGACATGATCCGTGCAGATCACCAACTGGAATAATCCACACACACCTTATCTCATTCTTCCTTCTCTGTTCTGGTGCCTTTTAAGTTTGCAACATTTTATTCTCCCTTGTGCTTCAGAAGATAATATTTTTATCTTCTCAAAGGCTTTGATGTACCCTAAATTATCATGGATAGCACTGTTTTGTGATAAAGAATTCATTGCCATACAGACAAAGCAGGGCAGAGGTTTGAGGGTCACCTGTCTCAGCTACAGGAAGTGATCAGCCCCACAACCAGGGTGGACGCCCATTACCATGGGGCCAGGGGAAAACTTGCAGGTACCTTTGGGGTTAGGGTGGCTGGAGAAGGAACAAGGGAAACAGAAAGACAAGGGGATGAAAGAGGTTAGCTGTGGAAACAGAAGCTGGTTATAGAGATGGCTGAGCCCTGTGCCTCATCTCTCATTTCTTCCATTAAACATTAAAAATGTCTCCTTCTTCTGACATTTCAGTCTGTCATTTCTTCTCATTAAACTTCATTTCTGACTCTTTTTCTGTGTGAGCACAAACTCCCTACCTGTGTGCACAAGATCTTGGGAATTTCTGAGTGAAAGCAGCCAGAGTAGTGCCAGAGCTCACAGGGGCTCTGTGTGATGGGCCACCACTGCAGTGTGTGAGGGTGGAAGATCTAGCTCATTCCTAGAGAGGAACATTTCCTAAAAGAAATGGAAAGAATTTGCCATCAGTCATTCAGTTTGATGAGAAATAGTTTATTGTTATGTATGGGTTCTGTATTTTTCTGAATTAGGGCCTGCAAGAGAAATGGCTCATGTTTTAAAAAAATGCCCTTGATGAAAATAAGAGACAAGTATTTGTATTGCCTGCATAAGTTATCAGGCATGGTACAGATGGTGAGGGACTTTGCACTGCAGATGGGAATGATTCAGAAGATGATAAAAGTGCTAAATCCAAACCCTTACTCCATCACTGTCTAGGGATAGACATTGTTACAGGAAAGTTTACATATAAAGTTTACTTTCAGCAAATATGCATACTTGTGGGAGTGAAAGTTAGAGGACAAGAAAAGGAAAGTTTTTCCAATGGTAATGGGAATCTTTCTGGTACTGAAATAATAAGTAAGTTATACATAGTATACAGTTCCTGAGATGCTGTGAAGATGATAATATCAGCGAATGAAACTGCTTTGGGGAGCTGCAACTTTAGCAGTGAGTAGTTTAAGGACATCAGGATGAAACTCTACTCAGATCACTAACATGTAAAATCTCCACAACCTGTACTGTGCTGGACAAATCTGCAAGCTATAATAGGTATAATAAGGTATAACAGGTATAATACAGGCAAGAGTTGTAGCATGAAAAATGATCCTCAAAACAACTAGAAAATTAATACCATCACTTACCTGCAGTTTATCAACGATTTGATTTCAATGACAGTTTATATAAGGGAAAACAATCACTCATATTTCATGCCAGGAATGTCTTCTAAGAAGGCATGCTATTGAAAAAAGCAATACAGCTATCCAGTGTGTCTTTTCTTTTTCTAAAACCTTAATAGGATCCTTATATAGAAACAGAAAATATTGTTCTTTGTAAGGTGTTTTTATAACTAACACCTACAGCTGTTTTAAGAGAACTAGAAACTCATAGTTACAATTTTTTTTCCTAAATTAATTTCCTTTTCCAAACATTTTTCCCTGATGTATTGTAATATTGCTAAATTTTGGAAAGTTGGAATGACATTTTGAATAGTGAAAGTGAAAAACTGGTCAAATATCTTGTTCTGGCAAATTTAGTCTTCTTCAGGACCCTCTAAAAAGTCAAAAAGTAAATATGGCAAATTTTTACTAGCACTATACTCTGCTTGGGGATAATGTGAGTACATTTTCACTATTTTTCTTGAATTTGGAAGTGTGATTTATCTTAGAATTTCTGATTTATGTATAATTTAAAATTTCCTCATATTTTAGTTGACATTTTATCGTGTGCATGAGTCTACATTCAGACAAGAAAGTGCATTC
>VZSR01000920.1:5246753-5270445 GCA_013398615.1 Brachypodius melanocephalos
ATCTCAACCCACAACTTTTCCAGCTTTTACCCTTCTGATTCTCTCCCTGATCCTGCTGAAAGGGAGCGAGTGAGCAGCTGCCTGGAACCTGGCTGTTAGCTGGGGTTAAACAACAACAAACACCACAAAGTACTTCTTATAAAACTTCTGTGCTATTACGGATAAAATTTTTCTTCAGTCAAAAGTATCGGTTCTTACAGTAGAATGTATCCTAGTATTTTTTGGCAAGTAGTATTTTCTCTGTCAAGTTGTTTAGAACTTCTGGTGCACAAATATCTATTTCTGTCTGGGAACAAGGAGATATCTCTAAAGTTTATTAGCTACAGCTCATATAATTCATCTCATTTTAAATTATTGAGAAGTGAAAACTAGATCGACAAAGCAGACAATTAAGATAACAAGTTATATTCAACTACAGCATTCGAGGGACTAACACAAAATATTTCTTTTCTCAGAAGCAAATTGTTTCCTGTTTATACAAATACTTAAAAATCTCTTCAGACAGGAGTTTGCATAAAGTGGCTACTTACACAGGCTTAAGTGTATTTACCAATTACTTACATTCAAAGTGCTTTGAAACATCAAGCAAAAAGCATAGAAAATAGTCCCATGAAATAAAGCCACCATTTAGAGTACAGAACTGTAAAAAAAAGTGTAAGGTCAGTTGACAGGCAGAAATCTAACAAAGTCTTTGAAACCTTTTGTTGGGCATCCCTGCCCATGCAGACTCTGTACAAAGTTTTACATAGTCAAGATACAGAAAGAAATTCAAGAGTCACATTTTTTCAGAAAGAGTTCAACTACCTTTTAGTTGCATGCTCTTGAAACTTAAAGATGGGTACATGTGGGAAGACAGAAATAGAGCTAAAGGCAATCTTGCCCCTGACATATTGCAGCTGTGCTAATTACCAAAGAGTGGGAACAGCCTTGCCCTCACAGCTCTGGGTGTGATAAAGACTGAGTTGGTTGCTATAGGTATTTGGAGTCTGCTGGCCGTGCTGTGAGGAGGAAGGGACAGAAGGTGGGGCAAGGGACAGATCAGGTGAGCCCTGTACGAGGGACAGACAGGGTCAGGTGGCTGTGCCAGGGACAGGAAGCAGTGAGCTGGAACTGCAGAAGGATAAGAGAAAAAGAACCAGAGCTGTGTGGAGCTGCACATGTAAAGCTACAGAGAAAAGGTATGAAAGACTCTTAGATAACAAACTACTGATACTTGAAGCCCTCTGAAGTTTTACTGAAACATTCTGAGTGTTGTGGCTGTCTTTACTCTGACAGGTATATGTGGAAGCCAAAGATTGTGTTAAATTCTTACTCTATCCTTGTAACCCCATGGAAACCCAAGACTGCGTAATGCAAAACTGAGAATGGCTGTTTTGTGTTCCTACCCATAAACACCTTATAAGAAGGCAGTGAGTAGCAGAATAAATGAGCTTGTACAGATCTGTGCTAGGCAGGTCTATGGGATTGCCTCCTGGAGACATTCAAAAACCATGGATGGTTCATTGGTGGTTAGAGCTCACTCTAACTCAAGGACTTTCCAATTCCTTGTGCTCAGCCAGTGAAGGGTTGCAGGAGCAGCTAAGGGGAAGGAGCATGGGCAGGGCAGCTGACCCAAACTGGCCAAAGGAATATTCCACACCATAGAATAGGATAGGCACTCAGTCAACAGGCCAGGAGGGGAACTGGTTCTGGGGAATTGGCTGAGCATTAGTCAGTGGGTGGGGAGTAATTGCATTGGTCACTACATGTTTTTCATGGGTTTTATTTCTTTCTCCTTTCCATTACAGTTATAATTTAACATAAAGTAATAATTATATTTTAGTCCATATCAACTACTAAGCTGCTCTTAATTCAAGCTGTGAGAATTTGCTTTTATTTTCCGTCAGTACTGGGAGTGGTTGAGTGGTATCTAGTTGCCGTCTGGGGTTAAACCAGTAATGAAGTTGGGCCTCTTTGGTGCAGGGTCACACTGCCAGGTCATGATCAGCTTTGATGTTTACCTGGTCTTTTTTGGCAAAACTATTTCTTAGTCAGTCTGGTTTGTAGTGGTGAATGAGGCTATTTGTCCTATTGAGCTTTGCATTCTCCTTTGCTTGGTGGGTTTTTGGTTTTTATGTTTTTTTGGTTTTTTTTGGTTTTTTGTTGTTGTTGTTTTTTGTTTGTTTGTTTTTGAATGCCTTTTTATTTATTTTTTAAAAAATTCGTTTATTGTTGAGGTCACTTCAGGTAGCAATGAACCAGTTTCCCCATTTTGATATGAGCAATGAGCTGGGTGAGAGTGCACGCCATTCTATCACCCAGGTTGTTAACAAACAGTATTTGCTGCAATACGTATCCATGAACTGGCTGCCATTTGGGCATTGAATCAATGATGAAAATAAGCTTTCAGCCTGAGAGTTTAGCCAGTTTTACACCCATTTATCAGCCTCTATTTCACTGAGTTGGCTGTGTGAATGCTAGTGAAGACCATGTTGAAAGCTTAGAAAAAGGCCTTTTGGTACAGAGTTCTCAGGCAGGGCCTGTGGAGAAAAAGCTTGTTGAGACAATAACGACTCTGACAGTCCTTTACTGGAATTGATCTTTATAAAATTATGTATACCTATTGTGGGTGGACCAGCTTCACTGTGAAAAATAACTAGAAGATTCATATAAGGTTACTTAAAATGATATAAATAAATATTTCCAGTATCACAAACTGCATAAGAAGCTCCTGTTCATAGTTATGCCAAATTACTAACTAAGAAAAAATATACTTGAATATACAAAGCAAAAATAGAAGCCTTATTATGCTACTTTTCTTCCAGTAGTGATTCAAAGCTAGAATATATGTTGATAATCTGCCGTTAGAAATGTCATCAGTCAAAAACATCCTCAAAGAGATAAAAACAACAAATTCTGCAATGCTACAGTAATGAAAAAGAGAGCAGAAGAGAATATATACTTCTATAAAAAATGTTTAAGACATTAAGTGTTAAGTACGTAGCCCACATCTTTTCTCTGTAATCACACTGTATATTCTGTCTACTACATGAAAAATACAATGGCAGATGTACTAAATGTCTTTATATACCAAGGAGGTAAATGGTCTGCCTTGCAAGTGAAAATGAGCGTTCATGCTTCACTTACTACAAAATACGATGCCAGTAGAAAATGAAAGAGGAAATCAAATAGAAAAGAAATTAATAATACAGAGAAAAATCATAGAGCTTATGTTGATGAAATAGCCCTGCTAGTCCAGGTTAACGTAATCTTTATGGCTGGCAATTTAATAGAAACAATCAACTTGTTAAATAGTATTTCATTGTGTATTCTCAATGAAACTTTCAATTTTTTTCTAAACAAATTAGGGCCCCTCTTTGGACTACTGCAAACACTACATTTTCATTTAAGTAGCCTGGAAAAATAGGTCGGTTTATCTTAGGAGTTTCTCTCACATACCTTTAGATTGTTTTATTCTTCCCCCCCAAAGAAGAAAAAATGGTTGGACCTGAGTCCAGAATAAACAGGAGACAAATCTGTTGGTTTTGGTGGTGGTGATTTTTTTTTTTTTTTTTTTTTTAATTTTATTTTCCATGGTTACATTAATAATAGAGAGTAAATATAGAGAACTGCTACAGGTCATCTTTCCATTATTTCTCATTGAAAAATAAATTAAGATGCTGCAATAAAACACCTAGTAAGAGTTTTGACATAAATCACTCAAATAGCCTGATTCAAGACAAGAAAGATTACACTGGCATGAAAAGGTTGGGTAAAGCCTGGCATTTCCCCTAAAATGGGTTTTGTGACAGCCAAATAAAGAGAAACCATTCTAGCAGGCAAAAAGGCCTTGTGTGAGAACAAATAAAGTCAGGACATACAAATAAAAGAACTTGTCTGATAAATCTGAGAAAGAAGAGAAACAACAAACTACAACCATCAGGTTATAGTCAGACTGAAATTTGATTATGGTTAATACCAAGTAAGACTGCCCATCATAATCTGTATATAGAACCCAAATTAAAAGCTTGCATGAAATCAAACTTAGATAAAATATAGTATCTCTCACTCTGAAAATCTCTTAAGGCTTTTCTTTTTTAATATAGAGAACAATAAATGAGCTAGGAAACTCAGCAGTTGAAACAGAAAAATGCATTTGCTTATGTTCCAGACTATGTTTTACTGAGAAAACAACAGAACCTAAAAAGCTTATCCTGGATTGATGTGTGTGTAACTCAAGTAGTATCAGAAATTCTTCAGAAGACTTTTTCACATCTTAAAAGGGGACATACAGAATGGAGACAAATCATAAACCTTGTGAAAGACAGCTGGCACAAGGCATTAGACAACAACTAACGGGAAACAATTTTTCTGTCTTCCAAGTGAACATTAAATAAGGCAGGTTCTGAAATGTCACTTTTACAATGGACTGAAAACCATTTGCATTGATTCTACAATAGACTGAGAGCACCTAAAAGCTTGTAGTGTTTTGATGATTGTCAGAGTGCTTTATAGAAAAATGTTTTATCATGTGTTTGATCAGTGGATAGGTCCCTCAAATTCACCATTGTAAACAGCCATAAATGGCAAATTCAAAACAGAGTTTATAAAAAAACCGAGTTAACTGAACTAAGGAAAATCAGAATTTTGTGTTTGGGTTACCTGTCTAGGAGTGGAAAGAATTCCTGATTTGCTAGGTTTCCTTCTGTGACCTTACTAAATTCACTCAGACCAAATACATGCAAAGCTATGCGTAGAACTTAAGCCTCAAAAGTTTAAATTTCCAAAAATTCTGCCTATTTGATGGCCAAAGACAGAATAATATAAAAACACACTTGACTATTAAAATTATCCCCTTTTACCTCTGGATACACTCCAAAGTGTCTCAGCCTGGAGAACATTTGAGCTATTTTAGGTACTTAATTTACTTCCTGCTGGAATAAAAAAGTGCTAAGGATGACAATACAAACAGAATAAATAATAAATAAATAATAAATAAAATAAATATTGGCCTTATGGCTTATGAAGTGCTAGGAATGAGCAGTAATGCAACATGGGAGATACAGACTTATGTTAAACAAGGGTTACATCACATGAAATTCATATTTGTGCAATATAACCTCTAGCTCATGTCAGTATGGGCAATAGCATTAAATAGTTAATATTTGTCTTGAAAAATAAATGAGGTGCACATGCTGTACCTCACCCCTCACCTCTGAAGACAATTAGGAAATTCACATACAGCACAGAAAAATGGTCTCGCATTAGCAGTCTTTATGGCAACACATTAGCAGAAATGACATCAAAAGTTAAAGGTATTTCCAAAGAGAACTCGTAGAGAAGCAGGAAGAAAGACTAAATTAACCAGTCTGCTTCTTTTAAGGACCTTGAATTCCCCAAATTTACCTTTGAAAGGCTCTGCTGCTTTCCTGACACATTTATAATAGTGAGATCTTAGCATATCTATTAATCAGTGTCAGTTTTTACTGAGAAAACTTATCAATGTGTACCATGAATCTTCGTGATCAGAAACTCTTTTAACAACCCTCAGCTATTAAGAAAGATTTAAAGTTATATATATGTGTATGTATATATAAATATATATCTCACATATATATATATATCTTGCATATATATGCACATATATAGAGATAGGCATGGAACGTCAAGCAGATCAATGATAATTAATTTGTACAGTCTAGGAAATTACACCTACCTCAGGCAATCAAAGATTTCTTTAATAATTGCACTGGAACCTCTTTTCCAAGCAATTAGAATTTAGTTGCCAGCAAATGTCTTAGATTAAAAGAAATGGCATTTTTAAATTACATGAATAAAAATTAAATGGAAATTAAGACTATCGTTGTCTAATAGGCAATCAGAAACACAGGAAGATATGAATTCCCAGGACTACTAGAAGAAGTTTAGTTCTGTATTTCCCAAGTTTTTTTCAGTAATTTGAAGTGATATCATGAGCATGATCTTGTATGTACTGAGCAGGAGTTCCAGTGCCTTCAGTGAGGATTCTGCATGTCCTGTACCTAGGGAGGTGAATCTATGGGACAAAAAGTTTCTTGTCAATTCCTAGAAGTGTACAAACCAGAGAATGGACAAACCTTTTTCATTCTGATGTTTGCTGCTGGGGACTTGCAGTCCCAGTAGTCAATGTTGGAAATCTATAATGTGCTGCAATATGTTATCAACGGGTAATTGAGCTTGAATATTATTTATTGATATTAAACTTAGCAGTCAAAAGGATAAGTCTCAGATATTATGTTAAATACATTGTCCCATAGGATGTTTTGAATAATTTTTTTAAAATTTAATGTGCTGTTAGTATCAATGCAGCAGACATAAAATTAATAAAAAATCCTAATGAGAATTGGTTGGGTTTAGATAACTCTCCAGTGGATTTATTATCTTAGAAAAGTGGTGTTCTAAGGCATTTTGATGACTCAAGGGATCATCAACAAAACAGAATTTCTCTTATATCTTGGTTTCCAAACCATTTCATGTTAGTGAAGTTAGCATACAATGACAATTTAAGGTCCATAAGAATTGAAAAGTATCCTTGACCCCATTTGAAAAAATATATCCCTGAAAATAGGAGAGATATTAGAAACTTAAGAATCAACTATAATATTCTAAATGAACTATAGTGTTCTGAGGAGAAATCCAACTGACAAAACAGTCAGGTGATAAGACAATTGGTTTTATTCAGGGTTTAGTTCCTCTAGAAAGCAATTGTTCTGCTGCAGAATTTTATTAGGAATTTAATTAATTCTGATATTGGATGAACTGATGTTCATTAAGTGTTTGTTTCTATAACCCCCAGTTAGGGATTAGAATCTGTATGGAAAAAAAAGGCAAAACACTAGACATGTTGTAAAAACAAGAAAAGGTACTTTCTGCTTTTGGCAGCACAGAAGTTTTTCCATCCTGCTGCACACTTATGCATGTGGCTAACACAAACTCAAAAAGATCAGCCACGCACCTAGAAGTTAATCTGCGAGAAAACATTTCCATTGGTGTAGTGAAGAAAATTAGTAATACATAAAGATTTAAAGGAGAAAAAAATCAAAGTTCTTTATAGATAAGATTTAGATTTTTTATATAGATATATATTTTCATTTTTATGATAAAGATCAAGCAAGAATCCATCAGTCCCAGCTACTGGTACTGCCCTGAGAGCTGGCTATAAAGGACTTAATGTAGGGTAATGGTTACATATTATAGCTGTGTATGATGATCCAAAGTCTTCAGACTATTTTAGATGTATTTAATTTGTAAAATCAAGATGTATTTAGATGTATTTTTTTTTGTCTAACTGCATTTTTGGAGAACAAGACAAGAAGTGAAAGAGGGAAATGCAGAAGGACACATTTGAAGGGATGTGAATAGTAACAGAAAATAAATAATAAAATTAAAGCTTTATACAAAATGAAATTGTAGATCAGGTTAAGACATTTGACCTTAAGTCAGCAATATAAGAGAAGCCACAGGGTTTCTTATAATGAGGTTTGATGGAGTTTGTTTTTATGTACATTTCTAGGACATATTACTTCACAAGAAGGTGTTACAGCTCAGGAAGAGCAAGAAATTAATTCGAAAGATGATAAGATTAATAAATATTTCCTTAAACCCATAGTTTCTCTGGTCAGTCATAAATTATCAGAGCAAATTTTGTTTCTTCTACTATATTAGCACAATGACTAGTGTTGGACACTTGTGTCCCATCTCAGCTGATTCAGAATACCTTTTGCTATGATTTTAACACTCTGACTCTCTTAAAATTCTAATTGTGATTTATACAAACAATCACCTAATCCATGATTTTTCTTTTAAATAGATTTTTGACTATATCCTTCTTTCTGATTTCATATTAAAAAATGCAGATATATTCTGTAGATGATCTAGATTTCTAAGGTGTCTTGCGCCTTAGAAAAAGAAGCCTTTCTTTCTAACAGTTTAGAGGATAAATATCGATTTATAAAGAGTTAATTACACAACACCTTTCTTGCTGGGGAAAAAAACCCAAAATGTCAGTATGACTTTCCCCAAACGTGGGCATTAACATAACTCGTCTGAAATTGACTGACAAACCTGATCTCAGGAGAAGACTTTTAGGCAGTTTTCGAGACCATAAAAACAACCCACGAGCAAACCAATCAACCAAAGCCAACCCAGAAACTATAACTCACATGTTTATGAATCATCTGAAGCATTCTGTTCACCTGTTTTAATTATTTATTTAATCTGTTAACTCTCAGTAAACAAATATGCCTCAATAGGTGCTAAAATGATCTAGCAGGCTGGCATTTGACACTACTTGAGCACTGATGGAGGAGATTTGTGCGATGATAAATTTAAATACCAAATAAAATGTAAAAGTCTGCCTCAGCATGGAAGGAAATAGACCAAGTGGCTGTTGTGATTAGGTGGTTTGAGAGCGATAGTTAACTTGAAATCTGCTCAGGGATCTAAAGCAAAATTAATTATTGATGAATTTAGAGTGCAACTTGGAGAGGTAGGGGATTGTCAGTACTAGTCTCAAGCAGCAAAGTTATAAAAGCTGGTGGAACGCATTTTTTTGAAGTTTCAGGTTTGAGGACTTCTGTCACATAGTTTAATATTTGGAAAATGGAAGGTTTTAGTATTTTATTTAGCTTGATGGAGCATGGGGGAACTAACAAGGAACAAGAAAGACTATTCTAAGATAAGCACTGCACAAATATCACGATATCAAATTTCATGGTGCTCTTGATTTGTTTCACATGTGATAAGCAGAAGACATGACAAGAAAAAATGAAGACACCCACAAAACTGCTGCTCAGACATGCATTGTGGAATTGTTAATATAACATCAAAAGCAGAGAGAAATCAGAGACATCAGAAAGAAACATTTTCTCAGGAATATGTGCAATATAATATTAAATATACTTACTGTGTCACCATAATACTTTCTCTAGGACTCAGTCTCCAAGGTGCCCCTTCAGAACAATTAAGTTTTGTCAAAAATTGCAACACAAATAATGAGCTAAATCAAGCATTTTTAAAAAACCCTTTAATTAGGTGAAGCACAACAGCAAATGCCGAGTAAGTGTATTGATAATGTTCATGTTTTGCTTCTTTACAGCTACCTTAGGAGTGTGAAAGATATTTATAGCCATAAAACCTAAAACATTTATTGTAAGGGGTGAGTGATTGCATGGAGTCCAGCGGAAGGGAGAGTTCCGGGGGAACCAGGAGTGGGGACAGTTTCACTTCCCTTGGTGTCATTTCCCTTGATCGACTGATGTTTCAACCATCCCTGGAATTGTAATGAGAGAAGGCCTCAGGAGTCTGAGACCCTCCTCATGAAGTTCTCGTGTCCTCATGTCCTCTACTGCAACTCCAGTCAGTGTGAGGATACCTCTCTTCATATTCTGCTGACTGGGATTTATGCGACCTGGTAACCCTTGAAAGGTTTTTTTTTGGTTTTCTTTGGTTTTGTTTTCCAGGACAAATATATAAAATCAGCTGTCTCACCAGCAAGGTATTTTCAAAATATAGGCTAAATGAGAATATCTTTTTTAAACTGTTGGTAATATTTTGTGATTGACTCTGCATCCAACCTGCCAGTGCTCTCCTAGCTTTATTGGAGAATGTCAAGTGATTACACCATTACATTTCTGAGAACAATATCCCACTTTGCTTCTCTCTGAACAGCATGATGCCTTACCTGATGAGAAAGGAAAGGTTAAATGAAGATACTTGTCCTAATTTGAGTGTTTAGAGAGTCTGGATTCATAGCTGGTAATATATCCCCACACACATAGGGCACACTGCCAGCATCCCTTCTGATAGCCTTCAGGCTTTGCTCAGTCCAGGACTGACATTTATTTCCATCTTCTTTTCTTCAAACTCTGTCACAACCATACACATTCCTGGCTATAGAAGGGCAGTCTTATGAATCAGATTGACATCATCAGTTCTGCACCCTCCTCATTAATCATGAGATCATTGGCCCAGCTGTTTCCAGGTACTATGTTCAATTCTTAGAGACAGAATGAGAAATTCAGTATAAATTATTCAAGCTCTTTTTTTTAAAATATAAAATATTGATTGATTACTGACAGATCACAGACCTCCCTCACACCTGTATACTGACAGTATGTCCAAGCCAAGCTGAGGTAAGCTTTGCATTTCTAAGTAGCCATTTCTTTTTATGAATTATTGACATCCTGTTATATACTTAATCATGCTTCAGGGAATCATTTTCACCTCTTACTGCTTTCTCTATTGTTCTATTTTCTTCATGTCACTCTCTCTCTTGTTCTTCCATTTTCCTTCCATTTAGTTTTCTACTATACATTTTTCTTAGCTTGAAGAACTTTAAAAAATTTATTTCTCTCCCCTTCACATATAGTCTCATTTCCTTGCATTGTTTCTTGTTTGCAATAGTCTAGATGGTGACAGACAAACATTGGCATTACATTAATGGCTGAGCAGGAGTATGCTAATATAAAATTTGTGGAGTCCAATGACTAGATTATTTCATTAGAAAGACAGCATTGAAAGAAGGTATTTATAAGAAGATTTCTCTTTACTTTTCCTGCTGTCAATGGCATGATGCAGGGTATTCAAGGCAAATCATCTTACTGATGGCATGAACTACCATGTGTTTTCCATTAACCAGAAATAGCTTGAGTTCAAATCATAGTCCTTAAACATGAAATGATCCCACCTAGAAGTCCAGATGGACTGTGCCTGCTGCCTTCATGGAAAAATTGCTGCTGGCTGATGAAAATGTTCAGCAAGATTCCTGGACTTGCTATTGAAAATCTGATACTGCACATTAGATCTTCTTCGCCCAAAGCGTCCCTACTGCAAACACAGAAAAAACAGCCCTACAGGTTATTTGTAGATATGTCTCATATCTTGCTAAAATATTGGTAGATAGAACATGCAGAGCTCTTCAAATTGTCCTTATTTTCTCACTTCTGTTTCTGCTTATTCTCTTGTTTCTTGTCTTTTTCCATTTCTCCAGTAGGCTTTCATTTTGGTTCTTCACTGCCATATTGTTTCTTTCTCTCATCCACTCCACATCTGAACTTAAATTGGTTTTTTTTTAACAATTACTGCACAGATTTTTAGAAGAATGAGATTTTACCATGACATATCACTGTAAACACAACATTAATTTCTCTCATGTCAGCATCTGGCTATGTCCTTTTTTCTTGAGTCAACCTGAAAACTCAACCTGGTGAAAAAAGGGGGTTAGAAATAAATGAGGTCTATAAGCAAAAAGCACTGTCATGTTTAGAAAGAATTTCCCTAGCTCCTGGGATAAATACCAATGTTATTCATATTATTCTTGTGGGGAATAATTCAAAAATTACCAAATTAAACTTAGTGTCATTATTTTATTGCATTAAAAAATTCTCCCTTTCCCCTTTCTTCTTCCTCTACTTTTTTCTCTATTTCTGTCTCTTACCCCCCCTTCTCTTCTTCTCCCCATTGTTCCACATCCAGTTGATTCCATTTTTATACTTTCACCCTTATGCCAAGTTTACAGTGTTGTCCTGTGAGTAGCAGAGCTAATATACTCACTTTTTATCTGGCATTTCCTTTAGCTCTGTGCTAACCTTCCAGTGGGTTGGTTGTGCATCTGATCTAGTGAGTGCTCCACACCATTGATGCCTTTCCTTTGTTGTCCTCACACCCTGTTTGATATCAGGGCTTCATGGGGAGAGCAGCTCTGCTTGAATCTTTGCATTTTCCTGCTGGTGATATTTTGTTAAATGTTGTTCAGTGATTTTTGGAATTGCTTTGACTTTGAGGATATTCTGAATATATCCCTCTCCTTGACATGGCTGCTTTTATCATGAAAGTTCAGTTTCTTTTTCACCTGCTTTTTCACCTAAACTTATCACAACGTTCTGTTTCACTGTTCATCTTTCTTCCTAGATTTTCCTTTTTATGTTTAGTACTGTTGTCAACATTTTATCTAAATTTCTGAGGTTTCTGCCAGTTGATCTGTGACCCTCATATGCTCAGTGTCAGCTTGGACTCTGTGGCCTGCAGCATTTGTCAGTGGGTATATTTTTGGTTCTTTATTCTTTACCTTTTTTTATATGACTCTGTCCAAAAGCTTCTCAGCTTGCCAAGTGAACACAAAGTCTGAAGAGAGGTTTTAGTCCTAGGAAATGCATCTTGGAATTAGAAGAATGAATGAGCAGATTCTGAACCATTCTAAACAGATTAAGTGCAGGGAAATACAATTGTGGTGGTGATGACAATGATGGTTGTGGTGGTGACAGGTAAAGTGACAGCAGGAAGTCAAGCAACACCCTAGGCTGAGAAATTAATTGTGATAAATATTTATGTCTAAGGAACAAGAAAAAAGTTTGATGGGGTCCAGAGGGTGGAGATATGGGGTGGAATGAACATAGAATTAAAGTGTATTTCCTGCTACTATTGGTATCATTTCTGCTGCAATGTCTGAATTAATCTTTTGTGGGTTACTGGGCAACAACTTGGCCTCTTCAGTACTAAGACACCCCAAGCCACCAGTGTTGCAATGTATTTTCTGATCAGACCAAATTCACTTAGTAAAAGATTTTGGATAAGTCTATTCCATTTGATGCCGAGGAACAGATTCCACTATGAGTAATATAAATTTCTGACCTCACCAGAGCCTTGTGTAAAACTGACAGGACTCTGTCAATTTATTCAATTCCACCATATGTTCAAGATATTTTCCCTTTTTACTCCCTTTAAAAATGTAGGAATAGTCTGCAGCCACCGGTTGCTGTGGAAATAATTTTTTCCATAGAATTTGTACACACCAGAAAATATTGTAAGGAGCTGCTAGGTGACTACATGGGAGGTTGAAGGTTTTAACTGCTGTTACACTTCACAGAGCCACTGCATTTTTTCTCATAGGTTGTACCTATTAGCCATTACATATTGTTCTGTCTTTGTGATTATCTCTCAAGATATCAGAAAAATCCACTTTATCCAGGTGCCAAACCCCACAACATCTACTTTTTAAAATAGAATAATCACAGTACCTGAATTGTGCAGCTTTCTTTTACTGCTTGTGTCATTAAATCAGCTTTCAGTAGTCCCTTCTATTTCACAATTCTGGTGAAGGTTTTATTCTACTATCTCAATTTTCCATGCCCTTTGGAGAAAAAAAAATGATATTAACCCTATTTAGGGTTAGGCAGAGTGGAACCTAAACCATTACAAACCTCACCAACCATCTATCTCAGAACTTAGAGAACAAAATAGGAATTACAGTTTCATAAAGAGATGCTTAAAATGTCATAAATAATCCATGAGAGTACATATTTTCCAAAATTACTGTGCTTTGATTTGAAAGAAGTGTTTAAAGCATTAGGTTATGTACATTACATAACTGCATTGTAGGAACAAATACATAATACTGTTTTTTTTAAACCTGCTTAGCAGAACAAAAAGACAACTATCAAATAGGAATAAAACAGTTATTGATGCATCTCATCATGTTGGCAATCAGTGAACTTACGAAGTAGCCTTAGTGCTCACCATGTTCTGCAGATAAACACAATGCAATCACATGCACTGGCTGCAGATCAGGGGAGATGACAGAATTTGATGGGGAAGAAATATTCCAGGAGCAGTATGGAAGTGAAAACTCTTCAGCACCAAAGTGCTCAGCAGCTCTCTCAAGAACAACCCCTTTTGTATTCATCCCTCTGCAAACAAGCTGAGCACTGCCTGTGCTCTGGAATCTAGACACTAATTAAGACTAGGCACTACAAGAAGGGTACAAATTGTTCAGAAGAAGTTGGCCAAGGAGTCAACTAAATATTGGTGCTTTATGATGTATATGAGTCTAAATCCTCCATATATTGCAAGTAAATGGGACAATATGCCGCACACCTTAATCTGAGTCTAAACTGTTATGCAATTCATGGGTCAAAAAGGCAAGAACCAGACAATATTTCTTGAAAAGCCAATACTTAGAAAACAGGAGGAAACTTGCATCAATGATGCAAATGTATCTCCAGATATAAGAATATAATGACACTAGTAATAAGAAGATTTAGGTGGAAAGAAAATCTTTAAGAATCTGATTGAAAAGTGATTTCTCTGATTTGACCTTTTTAGGTAATTCTATTTATTCAGTGGTTTGGGTTTTTTGTGTATTTATTTATCGGTTCTGTAGAGAATGTTTTGGGGAATCATTTTTTCATTGGTTTTGTAAGTATTATCTTGGGCTACTGCCTGCAGATGTTTCAACATAAAGGCTGGATGGATTTTGCATTATGGGCCAGGCAGAAATTGATGTTGGTTAGGTAAATCATGCTATAGTAGTTGTTAGTGTGCAGCATCACTCCACAGCCATTCAATTTTAGATTTCCAGACATAAAGTTACTATATGAATGTTTGGTAAAGAGCTGTTATCACAAAGACAGCATTATAACTAAAATCAGATACTATTATTACTCTCATCTTTCACTGGCAGTGTTCACTCTTTTCTTAATAAATACTACACTTTTTACTTCTGGTAGAAGTAGCAAGACATTTAAACTTTCTCAATATGTAAAACTGACATGAGTATAAATGTGACATCACTGCAACTGAGAGAAACTGCAGCTATGATGACAGGGTAATCTGCCTTTGCTTATTTTTTTCAAATTTTTTAAAATCTTTTTTAAAGCTCATGCTAACAGGTCCTGCAAAAATGAGTTCACTGAATAAATTCTTACCTTAAGTATAGGCCCAAGTTTGCAAAATGTTTCAGACTCTTAATAGCTATTTATTTAAATCACTACAGAGAAGGTTCTCAATTTGAAAAAGAAATCATAACTTGACAGATCACATTGGAAAGATGAAATTGATTTTATTATGATAGAATGCAGTAGGCATGCAGAATGCTAGCTAGTAATCTACAATGAAACTGAATATTTGTACATGCTTCATTAAGCAATTATCATTTCAATTTATTTTAATTTTTTAAGGAAGAAAGGAATTTAGGGAGCAATGTTTTCTTATAATGTATATAATTATGTCATGTAAAATAGATGGTTCTAGCACTGTGTAATGTTACTATGTTTTTAAATCAATAACATTTATTAAGTGACTAATCATATTTGCTCAGCCTTTTAGTCTGCAGTTAATTATTTAAGGCCATGGAAAATGTCAAGCCTCATAAACCGTTTTTCAAGTGATAGGTGTAACAAGTATAATAATAAACCTTCTATTTTTTGCTTTTAACTTTTTTGTTTTCTTTCCCTTTCCCATAGAATAAGTAGAAATAAAGTTGTAAGACAAAAGGTATTTTGAAACAAAAAAAAAAAATTACACCTCTCATATTTAATGCTTAGTCATTTTTCAGTGGCAATTTGACAGACAGTAGTATGAGTCTGCAAAATAATTGTTGTCTTATTCATAGCAGAGGATCAGTTTGGATTCTTTCTTTCACTGTTGTCCTGAATTTTGAGAATTTGATCTTTTTAATCAAAACTCTTTTTTTACAGTTGGTGGCAAAAGAGAATGAATCAATGCCATTTCATTTTCTTTATTTTTTAAATTGCAAACAATTTTTCTATTATATTTTTAGAATTATCTGAAGAGTTTGCTGAAAAGTGATACCCATTAGTCATTCATTTTCTTCCTGACTGTTTTTTTAACCAGTTTTTCACTGGTTAATAATAAATCTATGTAGTAAATGCAGTAGCCATTTCACTAATTTTGTAAATCTTAATTTTTTTCTTTTTATTAGGCAATGTTCCTAAATCTGACAGAAAAGACCAAAAATTGTTATCTGCATTTGCTGGAGAAAAGTAATTTTTAGAACTAAACATAAATTAGTGTTTTTTCCATAATGATTTTTGTATTTGCTTCTTGACAGCCTGTTTCTAATTTTGCTGACAACATTATCATTGCTACTTTTGATTGATGATCATGCTTTGGGAAGACATTTACAATTTATGTAATGTCCCATAAGGGAGTCTCTCACTGCCAGCACAAAATTACTGTAATTTAAGACATATCACTTTCAACAACTGTATAAGGATTAAGTACATATAATAAATACTTAGATATCCCCTTAATCACCCTATTATAAATGCTTTAGACTGTGCTAATTTGACATTTACATTAAACATAAAAAAGCATGAATCCAGATTTGCACATGACTATAGACTATGCCTGAAAAAAAGATTGTTCTTTACACTTACAAAAACTTGTTGTGACTTCTGGATGTCACTAATGGCATCTGAAAAGACTTGACAGAGCTCTAAAGAGGTCAAGTTAGTCCAGCTTCTGTGAAAAGGTGGAAATTCAACTGAAGTCAACCACAGAGTATAAAAAAGGAAAAAAAAATTAGTGGAGTAAAATTTAGTCTTTTATGGAAGTAAAATAAGGTTTTCAATCAGCAGTATTTGATAAAACACTTGAGTGTGCTCAGAAAAACTGATAATTCTTTTCTTCCTTTTCTTTTACTTTGATATAGAGCATAATAGTATATGAAGGAAAATAAAATGCAATGGAGTACAGCGTGGAGGTATAAGATGAAATTGTAGCAGATAGAAAATAAAGAAAAAGAAGCATTCTACCTGTGAAAAATGAAACACCTCTTGATTCTGTAGCAGTAAAGTTGTTTGTCATTCGTGAGTAATGCGCAAAAGTGACCAGTGACACAGTCAATGAAACAAAAGGAAAAGTCAGAGTGGTTGGGTAACCACTGTGGTTTAACCCCTGCTGCCAACACCACACCTGCAGGACAGGGAGAGAACCAGGAGAGGGAAAGTGAGGAAAGTGAGGTTGAGACAAAGGCAGGTTAACAGGGAAAGCAAAGGCTGAGCAGACAAGCAAAGCAAAACAAGGAATTCATTCACTTCCCAGATGCAGACAGGTGTTCAGGCAGTGCCAGGAATGTCTGGTGGTGAGGGAACAGCTCAGGTGTCCTGCCATGAGCTGGTCTTTGGCATCCTCCCTTCCAATTTTCAGAGCCTACATTTACCTTTGAAGTGAGAGTGGGGGAGAGATGCTCTTCAGGTGAATTTTGCAGCCCATGTCTTATCACTAAGTGGCAAGCCAGATCCGAGTGGGCCAATCTATCTTAGCTCAGGTGATAACCAAGGTCTCTCAGATGGAAGAGCAGTCCCAGGCTTATGAGGGGAAAGCCAGAAGATGCTGAGTGCAGTGCTTGTCCATTTTATGACACACATGGACCCCTTCAGGTGGTCAGAGTAGCTCAAGAGCCTTGTTATTTGCTTGTGAACAGACTCTGTGCCACAGTACCCAGTGGCTGTGTTACCATGACCCAGTACACAACTTGATGCCCCCTCTAAACAGGAGAGAATATTTGGGTCTTGTGGTGAGATTCCTGCTTAGCTTCTTCACAAGAGAATGTGAAAGAGAAAAGCTGCTCTGCAAACACAGTCTGCAAATCAAATGTGGAAAATGAGCAGGACTCTCTTCAAAACCATGGTTTTGCCTCACTTTAAATTGTTAATGTAGAGATGTCTATAAAGCTGTAGAGATTCAGAAGTTACAGGTAAATCTTAATCTGGTTCTTTTAACCTTTTTCATTATACAATGAAAAAAAAAGAAATTTAGTGTAAATGGAAATTGACACATTAAAAACTCATTGTCTTGAGATATAATTGAGGCCAGGAGCTTAGCAAGGTTCAGTGAAGGATTAGACACATGTGGATAATAACACTCACTGTTATTTCACATATATTAATTTTCTTTTTTTTAGACAGGATTTACACTTTAAAAATTCTATTAATTGATAGGGATTATGAAACTTAACCTCTAGGAAGATTATTTCATTCCTGGGCACTACAGACTTTATTTTTTCTCTTTCTTTTTATGATTGACAGACAGAATTCAGAGTTTGACTGGTTATGCAGGTAGCGTAGTAGGAGAGTTGATACTCTAATATGCACTTTACTGTGCCAAGGTAACCATGCCAAGTTTGATCAATACTGAGAATTTTGATTACAAACTGAAACTAAGTGTTGAGACACACAGAATAAGATGTGAACCTTGCTCTCAATATGCTGAAACAGTTTTTATATTACTCATACTTTCTTCTTCACCAGCTTGCTAACATATAAATTTCTCCTGTGGACGAATCAAAAAAAATGCTGCAGTTTCTAATCCTGCACATTGCATTGGCAGGGCAAAAATTTCTACCAAATACTTTGCTGCAACTTTAAAAATGGAGGTTTTTTGGTTTTTTTTTGGTCTGATATCTCTTAATTTTGGTGGGTAATAGTTCTCTACCCAGATAATTCTAGATATTTTTAAGTCAGCTCCCTGAAAGCTATACTGCTGCTAGTTTTATTTCTACAGATTAAACCAATCTCTGTAAAAAATTAAGTTTTAAGTTGTGATGAAATGAGCTCCAAGAACAGCAAATTAACATAGTTAAATGGGTTTAAGTTGGTCATAATTTGGGATTGTTTTTCTTTAGAATGATTGGTCAGGCATACTCTAATTAACTCAATTGTGTTCTACAAGTGTGCAGTCTCTTGTGCACCTTTTTTAGCTTTTTATTCCCGTATGAAAGAATGTAACAGTATTAAAACAATGTTTCATCATGACCTATCAAAGGAGTGAGCTATAAACAAAGGTTAGTAGTGAAGAACTTGATACTAAAAATTAAAGAGCACAGGGAGAGAAACTCAGTCTCCTTTCTCCTTCTTTTGTGGGGTTTGAAACAACTGGCTGAGTTTTATATTTTTTTTTCCCAAAGTGGGAAAAAATATAAAAACATCTAGTAGTGTATTTAAGGTGATAATCTAAAGTGATTTTTTTCTCTCAGTTTCTATCATAAACGTTCTAGTTTTACCAATGTGTGTTTCAGGATATTGACTATCTGGAGAGTGGGAACACGTTTTATGAAAGTCAAGTTTTGGAGGTTGGAGCATGGGGACAATTTCAAGGATTTATGTACTCTCTAACATAACTCTATACTTGGTAAATCTTGATTTTTGAGCACTTGGGAATAAAAACAATAAAGAGATGTCTGTGAGTTTGTTATGCTTCTGTTTGATGAGTTACTCTTGTCTTCTTTACATCATCACTGCAAAGCATTTTCATTCATTGAAAGTGTACACTTTAATTGAGTACAAATGAATATACATTATTAGAAAGGACAATGCACAATGATAATTCTGCTGTTTAATTTTTCTGTTAACTCAGCAATGTTAGAAGAAGTTGGTTGCACAGCATGTCGGAAAACAAAACCTTACTATGTGATGAAAAACTGAAGCACACAGTGAACATACTCATATTAAACAAGTATCTACAAATATATCAGCAACTTATACTACCTCTTGTGTGTCAATTTGCTTAGGAAGTACCTTAATTAAAAAAAAAAAAAGTGTGATATCAAATGTAGGCTGAAAGGTTAAAATTCATAATTTTGGGTTAAGAAATAGGGAGAGCAGAGAGGTTTTGGGGTTGCGAGTGTAGTTTGTGGATTTAAAATTTAATGTTCAGGTTTTATTATACAAACTTAAGTAGGCATTCACAGTTCTGTCCAAAGTTGCATCTATCTGTAAACCTTGAAATCAGACAAGATGTTATTTGCTATAACATTAAGACTGTAATATTATTTCTGAATAAGATCCTTTAATTTTCAGGTTCAATTAATATATTGTGAATCTTGACTCTGGAACTTAACTCTTGATTAATCCTGAATGGGAACTCATTTAATCCATCTTTTTAGAGATTGTCCATCTGGTCTAAATTTCTAAATCACTGGAAAGGATTGTTCCCTCAAAGTCTGATTATTTCCCTCCTAAAGCAGTTTAAATGAAATACTGTCTTGGTAACCTAGGTATTCTCTTAATCCTAAAGAACTTTGCTAGCATCACCTAATAAACTAATGACAAAGTAAGGATTTAAACAGATTCCCTAAATTTTTCACCTGTTCTTATACATTTAATGGGAGCTTTTCTATTTTTCTTTTTTTCTTTTTAATGCTGCTAGTTGTATAATTACATACTTAGATACACATATATCTTTCTGAAACTGGCCTTAATCTCAAAAGGATTTGCCACCTTTTTTTCCCTCATTGAGTACATTTGTTTTACCACACATATAAAGTAATTTAAAGTTGTTAGGTTTTGCTTGGGGTTTGTATTTGGGGCTTTTAAATTGTTTTTTTGCTTGTTTTGATGTTGCTTGTTTGCTTGTTTAATATTTTTAATTACACAAAAGGCACATTTTCAAATTGGTCTGGTGTAGAACTATATTATTTTGATATATCTGAATGTCCTTCAAGATTTCATCATTAGGAATAGAATTCTTAAAACCTATGTTTTTGGTACTTGTCCAACTTGAAGTTGTGGGCCACAACTTACCCATCTTTCATGAATAAAAAATAAATCAAGATTTTTGTAATAAAATTTCATTTAGTAAACAAAGCCATGTCTGAATTAGAAAATATTCATAGTCATAGCTGCTTCGTCCATAATGATTTCTCAAAATTGAATGAAACATGCAATGAGATTTCCTGAAATAATATTTTGTACCAGTTGTTTGGACTTGTACTTTAATTGCCCTTTTGCTATAGCACTTCTAATACTTTTCCTTGGCCCAGGGAAACATTGAATCTTTTAGACTACTTTTATTATTTATTTACATACAAAACCATCAGTATATCTTATGTTTTAGAAAAGATAAAAAATCCAAATCCCTCCCCCTAAAGGTGTATAATCTATGGAAGATTGTCATGGTGTCTGTACTGTAAAGCTACCATTGATTTTTATTAGGATTATTAGGTGCTTTTGAGAATATAATCCAATAGCTGCAGTTTCAAGGCTCTGGATATTTAGTTGACTGCAAGCAAAGTTTTGCATCTATTGTGCTTGTATCATTAATTTTATGCTATCTTATTTTCATTGATCTACTCCTCTTTCTGAAGGAACTATCATAATGATTAAATGTCCTGAGTAAAACATGTCAGCACTTATTATAGGAGAAGAATTTGTGGTGAGGGAAATAAAATTAGTGTGTAAGAAAATAACATAAATTATGCCAATGGACTAAATTAATCAGAAATCTTATTGAATACTTGGTGTTGCCTCTTCTTAATCAAGACACTAATCTGTAAACTGTTTCCACCATCATGACTATTAAAAGGTACTAAAGTTTATTATTATTATTATTTCTGTGTTATGATCAGTGCAAAAAATGGAACAGATGCAATTGTCCCTCTGATGTAATTTCAGCCCACACTTTGTTACAAAAGCACAGAAACTGCTAAACAGTGTAGCAATAAATGGATCCATCAACAAAAATGACCTTGTTAACTAGAGTTTAGTTTGGCCATAAAAGCACAAAATAAGATGAAAAAAAAAAAGAGTTTGCTTTATCCATCTATGACTCTTTAATTGCTTGTTCCTATTTTATGAAAACTTCTCAGGCTCTAACTGCAAAACTGGGGACTTAGACTGCTTAAATGCTTCAGAAACTGCTTCCTATAATTCAAGGCTCCTTTATAGTTCTTTTTGTAGTATAATCCATATTGAATTGCAATGCTAAGTGTGATGTAGATCTGTTGGAAGAATTGCACAGCACAAAGAAACAGAGAATTAGTGAAGCAAAATGAATTAGTGAAAAGAGGGAACAGCTCAGAGATGTCAGAATGTGGTGATCATGCAGGGCTCTAGCTGAGAACTTATGTAAGAGAAAAGGCCAATCTATAAATGCAATCAACATTATTAATTACGATGATGATTATGATAATAATAGTAGCCATAAAACAGATATACCTGAATGGATAACTGCAATTTTTATTTATATTCTGTATAATACATTTAAATGAAGTAGAATACATGGCAATATGAAAAATACTTTGGAAGCACATTACTGAAAAATATCCCTTTGTGATAAATGAATGCCTATTTCCTGAAAAATTGCATGATTGTTAGCACCTCTTTTATGTTGAAACATGAGAATTGGATAGTATTTTTTTTTTCTTTCTGCAGTTGCATCTAGAAAAAAAAGAAAATATTGCAAAACTTTTCAGATTGCATTTGAATACATGGCTTTGATACATTCATGTAGGTCTGCATGCATTGAATATACAGAACTTGTTTTGCTCCTTGGTGTAATGTTGTGACTTACAGTTGCTAGGGAATAGAAAGCTCAAAATCAAAACAAGATTGGCACAGGCTGTTTTGCAAACACATTATTCAGATCTCAATTTCTGATTTGTGTCTCTTTAATGATTGACAAAGACTTCTTTCAACTGTGGAATGTACTAGCTATCATATGTACAAACCATTCATTGTAGGAAGGATAAAATAAAGAATGCATTCATGTATTTTAATTGTTTAGTCGATGCTATTTGACATGTTGGTTTGTTTTTTCCCTGATTTAGTGGTCAAAGAGGAACATATCAAATTGTGCCACAGAGCATCACACAAAGAATAGTTGTCTTGTGTCAGCTTGATGAGACTCCATCATAGTAATGTCAAGTCAAGATATGGATTAGAGTAAAATCAAAAACCTAGCATGTTGCAGAATATCCAGCAAGCAACAAACCACACTGTCTTGGATTCTATAAAAAATGAATTATACTTGAAATATACATATCTGAATTCTAATACAGTTGTGCCTTTCTACTCTTGTTTAGGATATGCTTCTGGAAAAGAGTCATGTAAACTGAAAATAGTTGCAAAGCTGGGAACCCTAATCATTCAGTGTGCTTTACTTAGTGCAGGATCTAACAAAAAAAAAATCTGTAAAGAAAGATACTGGGGTAGTTTAATCTGGAGAAGAGCAAATACAACATGGATATGATAAAAATGTGTAAAGACAAAGAAAGAAACCACTGTCCATGAGCCATTCTGAACAGGACAAGCAGTAGCAACCATATTTAAGCCAAGAAAAATTTCGAATATAACATGAAATGTTTTTAAGAGTAAGAAGTTACACACTTTAATATACTGGCCAAGGCAGTCCACAGAATTTCTTTCAGAAGATCCAAACAGAAAATTAGTCAAGTGCCAGATCTGTCCATATGTCTCAATGATTCCTTGATACAGTTCTATAACACAGATTTTGATTTCTGTATCATTCTGTTATGTATTATAAGCTTGAGTTACTTCTCCATAGATGGGTGTTGATATCAAATAAGTAGTTTCTAACCATCTGCAATGTTGGTGGCTGTTACTTGTGACCAGCTTTGGCAAAAGCAGAAATGATTGGTTGTCATACATGTAGCACAATGGCACATTTTATTCTGCTCTAAATTTGTCTTAGAGTTCCATTTATCCAACATCCTTCTGTTTACTTAGGCTCAGTCGATACTAGATCTTGGGAATAAAATTGTACATGATTTCTGTGACTAGTAAAGTGTGTGAATAAACAGCAACATAAGTTTCACAGAATTTCTGTTCAAATTCAGCAGGTTGTTGGAACTGACCTTTTTTCCCTTCTAAAAGTAAATTATTCAACTAGATTAAATTGGACTGGCAAATCCTCAAGGTCAAAGCATATATCTGATATGTGTTTTTGACAGATAAAATATCTCAGGCAAGAGAATCATAGAATATGCTGAGTGAGAAGGGACCCAAGGGGTCTCTGAGTCCAACTCCTGGCCCTGCACAGGACACCCAAGAGTCACACCCTGTGCCTGAGAGCACTGTCCAAACACTTCTTGAACTCAGACTTGGTGCTATGACCACTGCCCTGGGGAGCCTGTTCC
>VZSR01000920.1:5272745-5439078 GCA_013398615.1 Brachypodius melanocephalos
TTTTTTTTTCTTTTTTTTTTTTCAGTTAGGCAATTGAAATTAACTGAGACAGGAAAACTTAAGCTATGTTTGTCTCTGAAGTGTTAATTTGTCCAAACACATCTTCCCCAAAATTCTGCGATTTTATTCAGCAGAATACAGAGGAACCAGACCTATCACACAGAAAAACAGTAGGACTAAGTTGAGATTTATGACCCTTTGTGGGTCAGGAATACAATTCAGTTGTCTTGACCATTTGTGGTAGGCTGACCTTGGCCAGATGCAGCAAGGTGCCCACCAAAGCCACTCTGTCATTCTCTGTCTCAGGTGGATGGAGAAGAGAAGATAAAACAATAGGTTTGGGGGTCAACATGAGAACAGGGAGAGATCACTCACCACGTATCATCACAGGCAAAACAGACCCAACTCGGGGAAATTAATTTATCACAAATGAAATCAGAGAAGGATAATGAAAAATAAACTCAAATCTTAAAAACGCCATCCACTCATCCTTTCCTCCCTCCCTCTTTCCCAGGCTTAGCTTTATTCCTTATTTCTTTGGTCAGTTCATCACACATTATCCTTGTCTCTTCCTCCTCAGGGGGAGAACTCCTCACACTCTTCCCCTGCTCCCACCCACCACCAAACTCCAAAACCTTGCCAGAGCAACCTAATACCTAATTTTTATAACACACAATTGATTGGAAATGGAAGATACTTTGCTTTTGCATCAGTCTCTGAGCACGTTACTGTAAGAGAAAGGAGAGCCTTTCTAGCCTGGGGGCCTCACAGCTGCTCATCACACACTCAGCTGCTTGGGTTCTCAGGCTGGGAAATGGATTTGTAAAAAGCGGTAGTTGCTTTTTGGGACTAAATCCTACCAGTGTTTCAACTTGAACTCTTTTAATAACTCTCTTTACCTAGAAAGATGATTTCATGTTTGGTTTTTTAACCACCTCATATCGCCTATTTAAAACAAAATATGGTAGTTTATTAAATTATACTGTATTATATTAGGTAGAAAAGATCAACAATATAGCAGTTGAACTCATGGGAAAACTGAACATTACGATGAATTGTGATCTTGAACTGCATTATGATTTTAATTTTAAGAGTTGATGAATGTCAAAACACCTAATTTATCTGAAATGAAGTATATGCTAATGTACCAAAACATTCATGAGAACATCTGTAACAGCATATCTCTGCTAGGTATATTGTTCTTGATGACTAGCAAATGAAGACTGTACAGAGTTGAGATCAAAAAGAAAAGTTATTTCTGTGATATAACATCCCCTTTCATTAAACCATTCCAAGTGTAATGCTTCTAATTATATTTGCATATTATGACTAAAGAGCAAGATTCATAAATATAATGAGTCAGAGAAAGTTCCTGAAGTGAAGAAGTTATTTTGATTTACACCAGCTAAAGTTGGGCCAGAGGTGCAATTTACGAAAATCATTGATTACTTTCATCCTACCATCTTAACATTTGCATATTTTATTGTACTAATACTTTTTACAGTAACTACAGTATTAAATCAGAATTTCAACATTACAATCCATGAAATCTTGTGTAAATAAATCAGGAAACTAAACTGGAAGTTTAACAGAAAGATTTATATAGTCACATACTAAATCAGAACTCTGAAATTTAAGATTTTTAAGTAAGTTTTATATGCAGCATACATAAATCAGCACAACATACCTGATTCTGAAAGTAAATGTACATAAATCAAAATTTTGACAGCATATATTAATTAATCATGGCAAATAAGTTATACTTAGAAAGTGTTTTATAATGTGGCAATTTTCAATTTTATTTCACAGCAGATAGGCTTGCTTGAAGCAGTCCTTTCTCGTGTTCATTTTTGATTCACCAAAAATACCAACTGTGCTCATCATTCAAGGAAAGAAACTAGCAGTCAAAAAATTAAAACACCAGCATGGATCAAATGTTTAATACATCTAGATTGTCAACTAATAAAAAATCAAGGAGGTGTAGCAACTGGAGGTCAAGTACCTAGTCCAGCTTAATACAGTTTAAAATGTATGCAGACACATTTACTAGTGTTTCCTTGTAGCTAGGTAATTTTAAAGGCTTAGAAACACCCAGTTAGAAAATGAGATGACTAAGTTTTAGTCAATATTCAGTTCTGTGTTTAGTACTTCGTTTATTGTTGCCACTCCCAAGCCTTTCCCACAGCATGAGTCAAGGAATAAAATTGTGATAATTTCTCTGTTCACTGAGAATTGACTTCAGTGCAATATGTTTTGGTGAAATAATGAACCTGCACCTAAGTTAGAAGAGAGCTTAGTATTTATTTCATAGATAACATCCTTTAGGATAAAATATTATTGCTTTTATTATAGATTTATACTAACATACCAGACAGAACAGAACCTAGCAACGATCAGCTATGCAGCCTTGTCACTGGGTAGGCTGCTGCTCCATCATCATTAACCCCAAGGACACTTCCCTTCCATGCATTGTTTCAACTTCTTTGCTCTGACTTTCAAACATGCATCTTTTGACTCTCAATTTCCCTATCTCAATCCAGTCAAATTTTGCAAGCTAGATAACTTGCAAACAGCCCTTCTGCTTCCTTCTACCTTTTTTAAAATTGTTACTCACACTTATGTATCACCCAAAATTGTTGAACCCAGTCTAGGATTTTAAACAGGAATTGTATGTCATTCAAAAGGCCAATGGGGGAAAGATCCTGCTCATTGTGACTTTTGGTAGAATTTTTGTCTTCCATTGTGATGTAGTGAGCATCACAAAAATGTTTTGCAGTCACTGTAGCCTGAGAGCACAACGTTATAGCAAGCTTCTTGTCAAGAAAATTTGGTCCCTATGGAAACTTTGCTCACCTTAACACTACTCAAGACAAATATAGAACCTGAGCCTTGTTCTTAAAATCATGGATTTACTTCAGAACTACTTACACTCTGTGACCATCAACACATTGTAGTTGTCATGAGTGTCACTTCTTATCAGATATGTTCTTTTGCCCTTTCTGCATCTCTTGCTCTGTGTTTTCATCTTTAATATGAAGAAATCCAAATCCTGCAGTATTTACACAGCAGTTTCAGTAGAAATCTAAGTAGTGATCATGGACAAACTGAGGAGATCTGGGGCAGTTTTTTGTAATTCCAAAAAAAAATTGATTACAATGTGAATAGATACCCATATAATTTCGCAAATCTGGTCCTTGGCCCATGGTGGAGAGCAGATACCACATGGTACTTTTTTACAGATGGATCATACAAACTGTGCATCTGTGGATAAGTGTCACAGAGGTATTTCAGCTTCCCTTTGCCAGCTGACAAATAGAAATCAAACGCAGATGTTTCAGCGGGAAGAGGGAAAGAGAGGGAGAGAAGTTAATTCTCAAGGAATACATGGAGCCAGCCTAACCCTCTGGTGTATGAGTTAGAAAAGCAGGCATATGTGTAACTGGGGAATTTTTCCAGACTCATTTAAAAAGATGTGATGAGCTCAATATTGTCAGCAGGAAGTTGAATCCTTCTGTGTATAACATTGGAGCTTGCAGCATTGGAGGTGAATTCACAGAGCACAGTGAATATGAATAGCTTACACAAGAGATTTTTGTCATACATAATTTCTTATTTTCTCTAAACCTTCGAGGTAGTAGTGTATTGCTAAAGAGTAGGGGAAATGTGCAGCATTACATTACTTGTTTTCATTTCCGTTACTCTTCTGTCTTTTCGCTATATGAAACCAAATTGGAAAACAGCAAGGGAAAGCCATTGAAGATGAGGTTGAGTCCATAAGAGGGTGATTCACCTGTGTTAATGACTAGATACAAACATGTAATTTTTGCATGAATATTCATATCTATGTAAAATCTAGGAAAAACCACAGTAAAAGGTGTTAAACAAATATATTCAACACAGAAAGTGAAGATTTTTGGTGTCTTTTTAAAGAAGAAACAGTGGAAGATGTCTTCATATATTTTTCCCTCTGGGAAATTCTAGGTCATATTTATCTTACTTGTGGAGGAATCATTCTCTTTACATTGCTGTTTCATATTCAGTGCAGCAATACAATTCCTTTTGAGAGTGAGCACAAAGAAAATGAGACAGACAGGGAGACAGGGAGGAAGGCCATAATTTCATTACAGGGAGCACATGAGACTGCTGAACTGGCTGACATTTCCTAGGACACCTTAAGTACCTTTCTACAGCACAAAAATTATTTCTCTCTTACTAAGGGGAAAAGTAGTACACACTCATGAAGGAGTGGTGAAAATGTTAAAGCTGTATACTTGAATTTTCATGATATCTGTGTGGTTAGATCTACTAAAATCCTAACCCCACTGAACTGCCTTTCATGTCTTAGTGACTCAGAACAAGGGATGTCATGACTCTACTCTGACACCGCCTTTCCTTTGTTACCAAAAGTTTTGAGACCTCCATGCCAGCACTGGGGAATCCATGTGCACCCACATATTCCTTTTCCATAGTTAGCCCTCCAACAGTAACTGTGGAACGATGAAGGGTGTTTGGGAAACCACCTCTACAGACCCATTCTGAGAAAAAATTGTCCTTGATTAAGTTGAAGGCATCTACTGCTGAAATCAAGGCACATCTGGGTTAATGAGATAAATTTCTAGCAAGTTCTGGACAAAAGAACAGATCAACACTGATGACTCTGTAAGCTGTGATCATAATAGAAGTCACAATCTTGCAATGGAGAGATTAATACATGAGAAACATGCAGTGCACAGAAAAAAAAAAAAAGAAAAAGGAAAAAAGAGATAGCTCCTGTGCTGTGGGAAATATGCCCATAGCCATACAAAAAATATCTCTTGATCCACTTTTGCCTGAATTTCCTGTAAAATTCTAATTGCACTACACATATTAAATGTCACATCAGCTATTCATTTCTTTTCTGAAAAATGTATGTAAACTCTATTTTTTCCCTAACTATTTCCAAAGTAAGGCCAAGGTAAGTGGATTAACCTGTATTATCATATAATTACTTGTATCATAACTTTCTTTGGCTAATTTGCTTTCTTTGGCAATTCCAACAAAGTAGCTCTTATGTTTTGATTAAATTAATATGAATATGAGAGAAGCAATGTAAGAGCAGCATGTGCACCATGTATTGTTTTACAAGAGGGTATTGAGGACTAGGTTATAACCCACCAATTTAGATCTTTAATATTACTATGCTAGTGTGATAGTAAAGTTTGCTTCTTTGCACAAAATAAATTGAATGAGACTGACACAGCCACACTTTCTTTTACATAGAAAAATAGCATTCATCATGTTTTTTATGTATATTAACCACAACGAAAATCAAAATGGGTGGATGATAAAATGCGTTTAGAAATTACAATAAGCATAAAGTGTACAAGTTTTATGCATATAAATGCTCTTTTCTTGAACACAGTTAGCTGAGTGATCAAATGTTTGCTTCAACTTTTAAGGCCTTTTATTAATTTTTCACCTTTTTTGGCTTGTATTTCTACCCAAGGGATTTTGTTATTAAAAAAAAAAAAAAAAAGTAAAAAAACCCAAGACGCCAATATACCAACATTACCTCACTCCAGTAGGTCTATCTCTTGTAGTGGGGAGCCCAGCACTGAGTACAGATCTCCAGATGTGTCTCACCAGGGCTGATTACAGGACAAAGACCTCTTTCCTCAGCCTGCTGATGATGCACTGGCCACGAGGTGAGCACAACAGCTCAGACACTCTGCAAGGCCCCTGTGACACAGCTCTCAGCCCCTGCATTCTGCCTCCACAGTCCCTATTGCTTAGGTTCATACAAGTGGAGAAATTAAAGCAGAGCAGTTTGTGTGTTTGTGGAAATTATAGAAATACTGTAGCAAATGGCAATCTAATGCTAAACAAAGCTTGGTGGGGGACACAGTCTGTTGCAGCATCCAGTCACGTTCAGTGAGAATCTAGGAGCTCCCTGATCCCTGCTGAGAATAAAGCCAGCTACTGCAGAAGAAACAGCACAGATTCAACAGTGTGTATGGCAACTAGCAGGTGCAGCAAACATCAGCTGGTATTTCAACCAGTCCCCTCTGGCTTCAGATTTGGAAGCAACCAGACAAATCTTATTTGTACATTAGTGTTTTGCTCTTTGGGGCACAAAGTTTGATTTGATATTCTTGTGATGCTTGTACTGTGGAATCATTTGTCCTTTATTCTTGTGAAGAATGGTGGCTCTGATATTTTGTCAAATTTTAGCAACACTTTTATAAACACCAAAAATATTATGAGATTTAGGCCTCAGGAAATTAAATACGTTTTGAATCTGGCTACCATGATGAAAATGAATAAAAAATACGGTTCCAGAGAATAGTTATTTACTAAAAGAAAAACAAAGTAGCTGCCTATCTTTCACTTTAATCAGCACATGTTATCTAATTAACATATTCCTTTGTCCTTTATTCTCTGTAATTGTAAAAGCAGATTTAGCTGTAAAATCAAGCTCTGTAAAAGGCACACCACTGTTTATGCCCTGCTTTCTCAATATGTTTCCCTCACTTCAATCCCATCTCCATTCTCCAGTACAATGGCAATTAATATACAGAGTAAGACTCAAATCACTTTCTTGCTATATCTCAGTCAAACTCCCTTGTCTCCTGGAAAATATGAGAAAGTGAAAGTGTCAAAACTTTAGGTAAAAAACTCTAACCCTCAGATCAAACCTTGACAAGATTGAGATGTTGGCCCATGAAGGCCAAACTCCAGTTCCTGATTCTAGGTCAGGGCAGTCCCTGGTATCAACACAGGTTTAAAGTAGTCTTGCAGAGAAGAACTTGGGGAATTCTGGTGGGTGAAAAACTGGGTATGAACTAGCAGTGTGTGCTTGCAGCCCATCCCAGACTGCATAAAAAGAAGCGTGGCCCATGGTCAGCAGATGTGATTTACCCCCTCTGCCCTCAAAACCCACATCTAGAGTACTGAGTCCAGTCCAGGGGCTCCCAGCAACAGAACATCATGTAAGGGGAGCCAGAGGAGGGCCACAAAATGGATTAGAGGGCTGGATCCTCTCCTTTGGAGACAGGTGGAGAGAGCTGTGGTTGTTCAGACCTTATCTTGGCCTTTCAGGATACAAAGAGGGCTCAGAAGAAATTGTTTCCTGTGGGTGAGGTGAGGCCCTGGCACAGGTTAGCCAGAGAAATTGTCAGAGCCCCATCCCTGGAAAGGTTCAAGGCCAGGTGGGGCTTTGAGCACCTGGTCTAGTGGAATGTGTCCATGCAGGGAGGGTTGGAACTAAAAGACTTTTAAGGTTCTTTCCAACCCAAATTATTCTGTGATTCAGTGACACAAGGGTCTAGCTCTTGACTTAGAGATGGATAGTTACCCATTACTATGAATAGGGGATTTTCTAAGATGAAACAGAGACAACCTTGAGAAAAATGTCCTCCTTGTCAGAGCAGATGTAAAACAACATGATACACCTTAAACTGGAATAAGGCAAGCACAAGTCCTGATTCTATTGAATTACAAAAGACCACAGGTAAATGTGTTTGTACTCAAGTTATACCTCCAGCATCACTAAAAATCCAAAGAGGGAAGAGGACTATCATATTTGGGAATAAATTAGATGGAGCAAATAGAACTAGGATTTAAAGGTAAAATACGGTGTCAAATTTAAGCTAAACATGAAGAAAATAATCTTCTTAACAATAAGAACTTTGAGATAGTGGAACGTTCTCTTGGGAAAATGATGCAAAACCTATCACTGCAGCAAAGCACACGGAAAAGGGTTTTAAATGTTGTTTGATCTGTGATAGAAAGAAATTGGTGAGTCATTACAATGCACTTTGAAGTCCTACAGAAGATTTTTTAAAAATCTATGCCTTCCAGTCTCAAGTGTTGTAGCTACTTCACTGCTCAGTTCTTGCTATGGAGATAACCACAAGAATTTTAAGAACTGATTTTTGTGTGATGCCAGTTACCACCAGGATCAGAAACAAAATGCTATGGACAGATGAACAGATTCAGCTGCTTTTCCTACCAGCTACCTAAAGGGCCCACCAGGCAGTAAAAATTACTCCATCCCACAACTGCATTTGACCTCCTTTTTGCAATGAAATTGCCCTGGATATGTCTACTGTGAATGCAGGAAAAGAGCAGCAAGTCAGGTATATATCAACCACCCATACTGGTTTCTTAAATGACCTGGCCCAGTACTTCTAGGGATGAGCACAAACCAATACAGGTTCCAATCACAGCTGAGGCATTGAGACCCCACAGAGTCTCTACAGCCCCTTCAGGAGTCTCAGCTGCCCCCTAACCCCTCCCTGTAGAACTCATATTGACCAAGCTGTAACAAGGTATTGCTGCCCTACCTACAAGCTCTTCTTCTGGCTTCATGGTAAAATTGACTCAAGAACCAGTCAACAAAAAAATTTTCCCCCACATTTTCTTGAAAATTATATATATATATATATTTTTATATATATATATATATATATATGTAATTTTTTTTCTAAATCCTTTGCTGAAATTTAGGGTGACTCAGTGAAGAGAAATAGGCAGGGGTAAAAAAACATTCTTCTTCTCCTGAGAAGAAGAAAAGAGATGAAAAATCTGGTTTCAAATGAAATATTTTAATTAATTCACAATTTTAGCTACTTTACTTATTGCCACAAGTGTCCATGCTGGTAACCTCATCACAGTGTGAGAAGTCACACTCTGTTCCTGTGGCAATCAATGCAGGTGTGCCTGCACAAGCCACTTTTGGCAAATTATGCATTCTGGAGAGAATGTGAGAGTGTGAGTAGTGGGGATGTGTGACCATGTGTGTCTTTGTGTATGTATTGAATACAGAAACCCGATTTTTAGAATATTCAACCAAAACTGATCATGCTCCAGAAGAAAATGATTGTCAGCTGGATTAAATAGTAATGGGGGAATTACAAAGGGGATTTAATACAAAGAAGTAGTCACGGGGAATAGTAGAAAAGAAGCATGAAAATTCATAACCAGAAGGAAAGACTTTGCAGTAGAAAGGACAGAAATAAAACCTGATTTGGCAGTAACAGAAGTTGCCCTGGGGCATCACAGTCCCTGCCCAGCCCAGAGGGATGTCCCTGTCACTGTCCCTTCCCATGTTGGGAGAGTCCTGACTTGGTGAGTGGCCGCTCCCTGCAGGGTAGGGACAGCGGGTGGGACCCACTGCAGGTGTGTGCAAAAAACCTCTTTGAGCCCTTTCCCATCAGTGTCAGGTTCCTGGGACTTCCACACCTCCACAGGAGGAGAATGCAGGCAGGGCAGCCCCCTGCCTAGGTGGGTGGGGGTTACTGGTCACACCCCTGTCTTGGGAGATGTGAACATAATTGCATGTGTGCATATATGGTATGAAGATTTTGCGACTAATTACAGAAGCATGTACAGAAGGTTGTTGTTTTTATTATTATCATCATTGGTATAATTGTCAGTATTTATTTCTTTTGAAAGTGTGTAATATTGCAGATTATCTACTTTAGTAGATAGATATGACTCCTGGATGTATTGTTTTACAAATCAATTGACAATTATTTACATGTTGTTCAGAAATCAATAAATTGCTTTGATTCTTTGATTTAATTTAGGCTTTGTGAAATTAACATTTTTTTTTCCTTTGTCTATCAGAAAGCATTCAAAGAATTTCTACTGGCCAAAAGGAAACCTGCAAAAAATCCTTGCAAGAGCTGCCAGAAGGAGGATCTGGAGAACCTACCTGTCAGTCAGCCTGACCTCAGTGCCCAGCAAGATTATGGATCAGATCGTCTTGAGTGTGATCACATGGCACATACAGGACAACTAAGAGACCAGCCCTAGTCAGCATGGATTTAGGAAAGGCAGGTCCTGCCTGACCACATGACCTGCCTGGTGGATGAAAGGATGTGGGTTTTGTCTATCCAGGCTGCAGCAAAGCCTTTGGTACTGTCTCCCACAGCATTCTCCTGAAAAAAACTAGCAGCCCACAGCTTGGGCTGTGTTTTATTGCCAGTTGGTGGCCAGTCCATAGTAGTGGCTCCCAGGGCTCAGTATTGGGTCCAGTGCTGCTCAATAACTTTATCGATGGTCTGGATAAGGGGATAGATTGTACCCTTAGTAAATTCACAGATGACACACAGCTAGGTGGGAGTGTTGATTTGTTAGAGCGTAGGAAGGCTCTGCAGAGGAACCTGGACAGGCTGGATAGAGGAAATGAGACCACTGTCATGGGGTTCAAGAAGATCAAGTACTGAGTCATACACTGTGGCCACAACAAACCCCTGTAGTGCTACAGGCTGCGGGAAGAGTGGCTGGAAAGGTGCCCAGAGGAAAATGACCTGAGGGTGCTGGGGCAGCTGAACACGAGCCAGCTGTGCCCAGGGGAGCAGGAAGGCCAATGGCACCTGGCCTGTGTCAGCAATAGTGTGGCAGCAGGACCAGGGCAGGGATTGTCCCCTGTACTGGGCACTGGTGAGGCCACACCTCAAATCCTGTGTCCAGTTTTGGGCCCCTCACTACAAGAAAGGCATTGAGGGGCTGGAGCGAGTGCAGAGAAGGGGAATGGAGCTGGGGAAGGGTCTGCAGCACAGGTCTGATGAGGAGCAGCTGTGGGAGCTCGGGGTGTTTCGCCTGGAGAAAAGCAAGCTCTAAAGGACCTTGTTGCTTTCTACAATTGCCTCAAGCTAGTCTAGGGGTGATTCAGGCTGGACATCAGAAGGAATTTCTTCATGGAAAGGGTTGTTAAGGAAAGGGTTGCTAAACATCGGAATGGGCTGCCCAGGGAAGTGGTTGAGTCACTATTCCTGGAGGTGTTCAAGAAGTGACTGGATGCAGCACTTGGTGCCATGGTCTGGTTGAAAAGTTCAAAGGCTGGACTCGATGATCTCAAAGGTGTTTACTAATCTTAATGATTCTGTGATTCTATGGAAAACTGAAGATTTAAAAAATACTTTCTTAATGGCACAAATATTCATTTATATCACATTATTTCTTCTATCGGTCTCAAAGTGTGGTGTTGGATACATAAGACAATTTTACATTACTTTCTCTTTAAAGATTTTTGAGAATTTTTCATAGGAGATACTGACTTTTGTGAAGGCAAAAACAATCCATCAGATTTTGGCAAAGATATACGTTTATCCACAGACACAACACGAGGCATGTGGCGTTAAAAAACTTCAATATTCTATTTTATGCATTAAGATCAATTCCTCCCTAACTCAAATGCCAGAGCTAGAAAATTAATTTAAATTCTGTCCTCACAAAAAATTAGATATTTTCATTCAAAATTTTTGTTATAGATTTTTGCAGACTGAAAGTGTAAATCATAAGACTTATAAGAGGATACATGAGTTCACAAGAAGCCTCAGGACAGCTTTCAATAAGTTTAAATTGGCCCTTATTAAATGAAATCTAGTGTCATTTCACAAAATCCTGTGAAATTTTATGCTAAGACTTTGTGTGATAAATTGCAACAATATGAAATCATACATCTTATGAATTCCACTGGGAAATTCACTTTTCCATTTTCTCTAGCTTTTAACTCTCTGTAGTGATTTTAGAAGAGTCTTGTTTCCAAATGATGTGGAATAGAAGATATGTTTGGAAGACATTTCATACGAAAGAAAAGAAGGAGCAGCTCAAATGTCTATAGAAGCCTGTGTGAAACCCCTGCACAAACTGGAAGCACTATCACATCTTCAGGCCATTGTCTTAGGAGCACCACACTTCGGTTGTGGAAATTAGATATTGCAAATGACTCAGTAAGGGAGGTTTCCTTAAAAATCATTCTCTGTAAAAAACCAAAAAACCAAACAAACAACAACCCACCCTGCCGCCCCCCACCCCAAACATCAACAAACTTGAAATATCGAAAATCTTGTGAGAAGTAATCATCAAGATATCATTTCAATGCCATCTGTCTAACTTTCCAATACCTGATGCACTCTGCAGTGGAATGAGCTCAAGGTTTATCACCCAAAAATGTGAGCATTGAACCCTTTGTTCAATTTGATATTTTTTTTGTTCTCTGGCTGTGAAAAAGTCTATGAAATCTATGAAATATTTTTAAATATTACTAATTTCTACTGAGCAGCTGAATGCTATCATTCAAACAAACAAGCAAACAAAGAAAGATTAAAAGAAAAACCATCTCTCTTCATTCAAAGATTCATTATGCTTATTTTGGAAAGCTGATGCTTGTTCCACTTCACTAAGAATATTTAGTTCACTGAGATTTATGAATACAACTCCTTGCAGGAAAAAAAAAAAAAAACAAGAAAAAAAAAATGAAAAAAATTCAGGATTTCATTTTGTGTAAATGCATGCGTTTCAGTAGAAATTCTCAAAGAAGTAATTTATTTTTTGGAAAATAAGAACCTGGTAAACAGCCAGAACATACAGAGACACCGAATTGTAAGTGTCTGATCCTGTCTTAGATTGTTCATGATCAGATCAGTGTGTATTAATCTAACTGCAAGACAAAAATCCAGTAAGATGCTACGTAGTTTTAGTAAGCACTTAGAAACTAGAACTGGACAAAACAATTTTTTCTCCAGTAATTGTTAAAAAAAAAGGCAAAAATTTGTTCAATTTTTATTAGAATATGAACTTTTGTTGAAGTTTTTTAAAGATTAAAGCAGAAATTAATTTCCATTTCCTTTATGAGATGGGGACACATGTGCACATAAGTACACTTCCATTTTTTCACTTTTAGTGTGATCCCTTTTGCATATCTTAAAATTACAGAATAAATCATATAGGAAGAGGCTTCAAGAGCTTTCTAGTCCAGGCCTGTGTTCACAGCATTGTTAGGTATGAGATCAGAGCAGGCTTCCAGGGCTTTTTCTTTAAAGGATGGTGACTGCCCAAACACCCTGGACCACACATTTCACTCCTTAACTACTTGGACCAGCCTGGGCCTCCAGTGTTTCCTCCCCAGTGCTCCTCATCCTGATGAGAAATGCTGATGTCCTTGGCCTGGATAGAGGCAGGATCCTGTTGGGACAAGCCCAGCTTCCCTGGCACCTTCTCACACAGCCACTGCTCCCACCCTGAGGGTCCCTCTATGCCTGCCTTGGTTGATCAAAGTCTATTTTTTACTGGTAGACCCAACTGGATGCAGGATCCCAGGTGGAGGGATAGTCCCTTGTGGGAACTCTAAAACCCCCCTCAGGGAAACTTCCAGGTTTTACCATAGGAAGATTTACCATAGAGGTCCCTGCCTAGCCTGAAAGAGAAGACCTCCTCCACGTTGTCTTGCAGAACTACTGCCAATCTATTTTGGGTTCATTCCTTTATTGGTCACTTAACCCTGCCCTCCCCAGTTGTCAATCCCACAGACTCCTCTATAGGGTGTCTTGCCCTTTGTACCGCCCCTGTTCCCTCAGATCATTGGCCACTGACCCCATGGTGTCACATGGTCTGTGTCTTCTGTCCCTGATCCCTCTGGCATGCTGAAATAAACCCTGCTGGAACATGCGGTACAGGAGGCCCTTCCTGGCTTTCCTCCCCTGAGGCGTGTGTGTGTGCATGGACTGAAATGGCTGCTCCTGTGGCCTGCTCTGAGCGGCTTCTGAAGGAGACCCTTCGAGAAGGCAGCAGCATTTTACAATCCTGCATCAATGCTTCACTCCCTTCCCTCACACTGAGGGGCGGTGTTGCTAATGGAGCCCAGGGAGCTGCCAGGTCATGCCCTGCCCGTGTCCCACTGGTGCCACTGGAACCCCAGAGCCTTCCCCACAGAGCAGCTCCCCAGCTTACAGGTCTGTCATTCCTAGGGCACGACTTGGCATTCCTTGATGAATTCCTTGAACTCATCCCTCTGACTTGGAGTTTTCTGTGGACAGAATTCCTGCCCTTGAGTATGTCCGCTCTTCCTACTGCTCCCTCCTCTTTGATGTCATCTGCAAATCCGGCCTGTGCCCTTTATGCCACCATCAAGATTATGACAGAATTATTAGGCCAGGCAGGTCCATTCTTGTTCCCTGTTTTGTTGTTGTACTTTTTTCAAAGTGTTTCCTTAAATATTAAATTGAGGAAAAAATATTAGTTTCCACCCTTATAACATGGGGTTTTAGCCTTTTTTGTTGATTCTTTTTTTTTTCCTTTTTATCTCATTTGTAGTAAAAGGTGAAAAGTAGAATACATGGTAAAGGGGGGAAAAAAAAAGACCCTAAAAAGAAAATCTTGACTTGAAAAATCAAGGCTCTTTTCCAAAATATTTACCGTGGGAAATAAAAGTTGTTAGGAGAAGAACTTTGCAGAATAAAAGAGATTTTGATTTTTTAAAATAATTTTTTAAATTACTATTCTTATTTCTTCCAAAATAACATACATTCTGCCTCTGAAAACTACATTTAAATTATGCAATTTAAGAAATGCTAGTTTTATACTTACATAGAGTAGATTAAATTGAGCAAGGAACTATCAGAAGAACTGGATGCAATTACTCTGAAGTAATGATTGTGATAAAGACAGAAAATCATAATCCGACTAATGAAACACCCTTGATATATTTGTTGGATGAAAATTGCTTTACATACTGTACAGATTGGGGATCTGGTCCTGTTGTCATTGCCAAAGAATTAGCACAGAATCAAACAATTACCCAGGCAAGAATGTTACTAAACCTTTTGCAAACAGGGAATGTGCAAGCAATTATTTCATCTCAGTGTGACAAGAGAAAATTACATTTAAACTGTGCTGCCAATAAACATAGCAACCTTCCCTTTTCCAGGATTGGTGCCTCAAGCAAGACCCGAGTGATTCAGACTGGAAAAGTTTCTGAGCATTTACAAAATTCATTAATCGTGATTATCTGACAACTCTGCTGATAGATAAAAGCCCTAAAAAGATTCTTTAAATCTCTTCTCTGCCAGAGCTTTACTTTGAGCTCTTGAATCACAGAACAGGACAGTAGGGATACCTGAAAAACACCCGGTCTGGTTGTTTGATGAAACAGGATCTTAGATCAGATTATCTGTGACCCTGGCAAGACAAATACAAGTATTCCTGGTGAAGGAGACCACACGAGCTCTCTGTGTAATTTATTCAAATGTTTTATTGTTCTTCCCATGAAGATACATTTCACACACCTAGACAGAATTTGCCCATGTCCACAGCCTCTTGACCCATGCATCCTTGTGCAGGAAGTTCCTTCCCCTTCTCTCTTGCTACTTTTGAGATATTGAAAGGCTATGATTACATCCCCCCTCCTGAGTTTTCCCTAGGCTGGATGGTCCCAACTTTTTCAAGCTTTTCTCGTATGTGTGCTTCACCCATCTTGGTGACCCTGGTTTTTATGTCTTTTGAATGGAGGGTGGACCAAAACTGAGCACTCTATTTCGTGTCTGGCCTAAATAATCACACCTTATCACCTGCTGCATCGATTCTTACTGATCCATGCAGCAGAGTTTGCTGCAAGGGTTCACAGCTGACCCATGCTCAGCTTCCTCCTCACAGCCCTCTAGGTCTTTTCCAAAATATCTACATCCCAGACATCCATCCCTCTAGCTGTTACTGCTGCTTGGGATTGTCTCAACCCAGGTTTGCGTTTCTCTTTGTTAAGCATCATACAGTGTATGGTGGCAGATCTTTCAGCTTGTCAATACATCCCTGTATGATAGCTCTTCCTTCTGAAATATCTGCTTCTAATCCCAGTTTGGTACCTACTTACCCAGTCACTGAACAGAAGCCAAGCCAAGTCACCGTTTCCACCTACCCAGCATGGTTCAGATGAGAAAATCCAAAGAAAAAAACCCACTCCTGATAAAAGCTTTGCAATGAGGAATATAACAGTAAAGAGAATAAATAACAACTATACAATATGTTTTGAAGAAGCAGCATGAAAGTATATGAATACTATTTGGAAGGATCAGACGGAATTTTAGACCTCTGCAGTCTAGTCTTCTATGTAAGCAATAATAGTAGATTAATACAGAAAATAGAGTAAAGACACAGTTGACACATAAAACTTATATTCAGTTATAACACTGTTATGGCAATTAGCCTACCTCAGAAAAATGCACTTACAGAAAACAGATCCATTAAAATAGGCCATTAAATTAAAGGGGAGGAGAAATGAAGATGCCATGCTTCCTCCAGTTGGTTAAGAAATGGCTGTAAAAATGCCTCTGGCCTTGGGTATGACTGAAATGTTAATGAGAGTTGGTTGCACTGACGGTGCAAGGCTACCACACATTACTTTGCTGATGGAAAATGAAGGAATTCACACCAAAGGAAAGCTCTGAGTTCCTGCCTCTGAGCTGGAGAAGTTCACAGTGCCTGGATCAAATGGATGCTGAAGCAGCTGATGCTCAACAGATGTTGTAACATGTCTTGTTTGGAATCAGGAACTTCAGCATTGCCCTTTGGGATGCCCGACAGCCAACAATGGCTTTTTTGGTAATTATTTGTACCTTTATCTTTCAATAAATTGGATTCTATGACCTTTATACGCCACGATTATTGTGCCACTGTAATATGGCACCTAACAATATAGTCCAGCATACAGTAATTGAAGGTCTAAAATTTAGATAATCTGTTTATACTTCAAAAATCCTTCATATTTGAAAGTTTCTATCTTCTTGCTCAAATGGCTTTAAGAGCATTCTTTTTTTTCCCTCAAAAAATAGATAAAAATCTCATAAATATATTTTTTCTATATATAAAAGCTCCAAATTTAAACAAAAAAAAATGCTTCTCATGAAATGTTCAGACATAAAAGCCTTTCACTTTCTTAGACACTTGCATCCCTTCATTAAATTTCTGCAGGTGTGTCTGGATTTTTTTGTTTATTTGAAATTTTCTCGAGCACCTGTAGTACTGTTAAAACTGTACTGAGAAATGTAATTGGAATGACAAGTGTAGACGCAGCCAAATTGTTTACAAATTTTGCTTCTGAATTCTCTTCATCATACACTTCCATTCACTTACTTGGCATTTAATTTTCAGTAAGAGAAAACTTTAATAAGATTCATTCACTTAATTTCTAAGTCTGCTGCTGCCTCACATTGTCTGACCTCTCAGACACATTAAAAATGTTAACAAGAATTTGCTGACTTCACAATGTTAGTGTTGGTCAATTAATTTGCCTATAGTACCCATACCATCCCGAGTTTACTTCTCAAAATTGCAATTTTTCATTAAGACAAAGTTACTACTTCCAGGTTCTCTTCACACAGGTAACTGAATAACTAGCAATTTTCTATGTTAATGTAAATAAATAGATGCACTTATCAATGTTGTCTTTTTCAGGCAAGTCCATTACCCATTGGTAACTGTTTTGGCTGAACATATATCTGGTCAAATATGATTTCTAGTTTATTAACTGTACACCAAAATTCATCATGGCAGTGTAAGACAATCCAGGAAAAAAAGAAGAATGCTTAGAATTACTCACCTTAATATCTTTTCTCTTCCCTGCCAAATATAAACAAAAAGGGGACTCTAGAACCAAAAATACAAATTGTTAAATATGCTGTACTAATTTATTTCAAGATTTCATGTTACTGCTGCTCTTCTTTTTAATTAGTAAGAAAAAGAACATTTTATGGCTAATTATCTCTGGGGGAAATTTTATTATATGATCCAATAAAGAAAGAAAACGACACCACTACAGAAAATATTGTTTGCTAGTCATCAATAGACATTCTAAAAACTTTTTCCATATCTTTAGGTTTTCTCATATAGCATGACTATAATTTTTATCTTCAGAGAGATACATCAGAGGGTTAGTTTAGCACAGAATGACAGCTATCCTGGGACTTAAAAAACAAAGATTGCTCTCAGCCAAGCCAAAAATATTATTCACATGAAAAGATTCCCAAAGCAATGAAGACAAATTCTTGTCTGGAGACAGTGTGTAGTACAACAGCACACTTTGTGATGAGAAAAGACAAAGTGTTGTTCCTCTAAAAATTCCTGCTCAGCAGTTGTACAGTCAGAAACTCTGCTTAAGCTGTCTTTGGCGAAATGAAGTGATGGAGAAACCTAAAGGTTCAAATTGTTCCACAGTTTAGTAAATAAGCCCTTCTGAAAGTGTCCACTTGCAGTTAAGCAGGGATGACAATTCATCCAGAAAGGATTGTATGATGCCAAGAAAAGGCTGTTCTCAAGGTTGTGTCCCTGAGCACCTGAGAGGAGTCACATGCCAGAGGAGTCAGAGTGGCTGATGTCAGATGGGGACAATGAACCATGCTCGCATTGTTTCGAGTTAACAAAACAATTGTTTCCATAAATGTGAAAGAAATTGGAACTCAGGCACAGGGATGGATTTAAAAGTGAAATGTTTTGGTATTCTAACTTTACATTTTATTAGAGAAAATTGAAGGAGTGGCCCATCCTGCCAAGATTTATGTAGAACCTTGTGGCATTTGCAGTTAGACTAAGCACACAGCACAACATGTGGAGAAATAATTTTAAGAATTTTTGAAACTTTAATGCTTTTGATAACACACCTTTTAGCAGCTTGCAGAGACTTACTGATGTTATAGATAATGCTGCAACTCAGAAGATCTCTGAGGATTTTCAGGTTTTGTCATAGGTGTGAATAGAAATAAATGAATAATGCAACATTTTTCAGTAGAAAGACTCTGAAGTAATGTGTCAGCTTCATCTAGGAGATACTGTTCCCCTGGTTTCTCTACAGGGAAAGGAAATGACACTAGAAAATGCACAAGGGCAAAACAAAGAAACAAATGTGCATGACAGGACACAGACCCAAGGGCCCGACAGGGTAAGACAGGAAGCTCTGGGCAATGAAGAAATCTGCACAAGTTTACAGTGATTAACTGTGACACTGCCTTCACTTCTGGGCTTGGATGTGTTTTGTGTTGTTGGTTCCACGGGCATACCCCGTCTGTGTCTGCTCCCATGGCAGGGACAAAGTCTGGCACCTTGACTCCTCTCTTCACACTCTCTGTTGTGCATGAGGGAACTCCACTCTTCCTCCAGGCATGCAGGGGCCACATGGTGCTATCAGGGGCACTGGGAAGCCCAGGATCCCAGGATGAGCCGTGGCTCACATGTCCAGATGCCCGAGGAGCCACCTGCCATCAGAAGATGGTGCAGCACTGAGAGGTTACAGGCTCAGTGGTTACATTGAAAACAAAAACAAACTGAATGCTGTGGGCTGATCATCCCTAAAACCTAATTTCTAACACATCCACAAGGCATAATTGTGGCTGAAGAAAAATACATTTCTGCTGGACAGTTCCTGGCCATGATCCAGACAAGAGCATGCACCATTAGGGGCCAATGAACTCCACAGGCATAGGGGGAAAATGTGCACCAGCTTTGTTTCTCTTTGCTATATGAGGTCCTCTAACAGCATCTGGTATCTTAGCACATGACTGCATGCCCTCCTTTTGTTTCAACACTCTGCTAAGCTGTGACATTATGCTTACAGTATTGCAGGTATTTTGGACTGAACAAACTACTCACAGAAATTACTTATATGTTAGAGCCATAGAGCATCACGTGGGACATTGACTTACAGTTGAATATTATGTACTGTGGACATGTATTACCGTGTGCTATCATTCATCTCAGAAAAGAGAAGAATCCCTTTGTTCAGGAGTACAACTCCAACCAATGATTTGGATGTAAAGTCTGTTATAGCTCTCAACAGAGCTAACACTGGGAAAGTGGTTATGATTGAGGATTCTTTTTATGTTGTGAGCCTGCTCCTAAACCATAAATCTAGAACATCCTTGTGGATAGAATCTACATAAGCAACATTAACTGCAGTGAGCTGAGGAAAGCAAGGTGGCACGCTCCACAAAAGCCTGAGGAGCCAGCCCTGGAGTCTCATTGTCACAAAGGGATCACAAAAATGAAGCTCACATCTAGGAATGGAGCCAGAGGAACTGCTTACTGATCTAGGCAAACACACTGAGATTCAGTGTTTAAGGACCTGATTCATCAGCCTGTTAAAATCCAACAGCTTTTACCAGATTGCAAACTTTCAGTAAATTCCTGCTGCTGAATAACTTGGCATAGGCTTTGAGAAGAGTGGAAATACAAATAAATAATTAAATAAGTACACCAGAAATCTTAACACATGTTGCTTTCATAGAACTCTGCCCTAAATCTGGAATTTCAATGCTGGCCAATACTGTCACATACCAAAAATTTCAGAGGATTTTCCAAAAGGAGGGCAGTGAGGCAGCTCCTCAGCTTACAAGAGCTTCCTACTCAGAAAGGCAGATGTCTAAGGCTTGTACAGCTTCCCCTCAGCAGAACTAGTGGCAGCAGGGAAAGATGAAAAAAACTTTTTCCTCTCACCATCTGATATTCAACCATGATGTTCTTTAGTGTTTTATATGGAATGGAGGCTGAGGTATAAGGAAAACTCTGAGAGGTCATTTCCTTTAACACACACACAAAATTCTCAAATTCCTTTACCTTACTGGCATATCTCTCCTCAAAATATAGCAATTGTGTCAATTTTTTTGATAAGACAGAAGTCTGGAAAAATAAACATTATTTTACTTTACTCTCTATATACATATATTTATATATATATATACACCCAGTATACTGGGTATACTTTCAAAATATAAAAAACCATTGGAAAAGTTTGACATTATACCTATGTCAGCACACTCCATCTTTCAAATCCCAATACAGGAAAAAAAAATCAGTTATTCCTGCACTACATTCAGGATTCAGAATCTAAGAAATTTTTTTTGAAGTCAGCCATTATATGTCTCTTCTTTATTCAGTTCTCAAGAGGAAAAGAAAGGCCTGTGAGGACAGCAATAATATGTGTTATGCTGTGTTGGAATTTGGAATTCCTTTGTCGTGCTGTATTAAGTGCAACCATGAAGAAAGATGAGGTCAAGGGAAAAAAGCAGGATTCCACAAGGCCACAGCTTCCACTGCAGTGCTGAAGCTCAGATTGTTGCTGTGAAAAAGCTCTTAGACAAATACACAAAGGGCATTTTAAAATCATTTTAATAATAAAATATATGTCAGAACCATACTAAAAACTAGACTTCAGCTCAGTGAACTGTGTTTTCATGCATTATACAATGCCAATTGTCATGCAAATAGCTATGAAATAGAGTTTAATATAATTTAGGAGTTCTGTATTTCACCAAGTAAGTGTCAGAAACCACTGGGATGCGTTATATTAAAAAAAAAAAAAACAACAAAAAATGATGACAATTAAGGTGAACAGGTACAGAAAGGCTGGGGAACAGAAGAGACCACTGAAAGTTCATTTTGAATTATGGGGCAGAGATTACCTTCAACTCAAAGATTACCTTCAATTTAAAAAATTCTCTGGGATTAAAGGCACACCTGAATCTTTAAGAGCTCCTTAAGAATCTAGGAAGTGAAACACACTAAAGCTTTGGAGACTCTTTCGCATAACAACAAAATATTGAAGCTCATGTTTTTAGGTAAAATTTACCTTCTTATCTGGTTAAATGCAATAGAGATAGCATCTTTCAGGATAAAAAAATATCTATAGCCTGTTTTTATAGTATGATTTTCTCCTCAATGCAGCTGCACCATGATTGTCCAGTCATGCACACTATCTGTCTGACATTGTGCTCGGCCTCTGCTTTAATTTCCACCAGCAACATCTTGTGCTAGAGGAGCCTGCACATGATGGAGGGACTAACTCACTACCCCTTTGGGTGGTATGAACCTGCCTGGGCATTGCTGTGCCCAAGCTTTTTTAAAGACATTTCAGCAGATCTTTGCCCTTAGATATGCCTCAAAGATCAGTATTTCCACTCTGCACCATTGTCTCTGTCACTAAAAAGTCAAAAAGAGCAGAGGACCTGTGTCCACAGAGAAGTGTGAAGATGCTGGAAAGGAATCTCCTGTCAGATAGCTCCAGGGATATGAACCTGCCTAAGGCCTTCTGCTAGCAAGGAAACCGGTTTATCCAGGTGTCAAGGCTTCTTTTCCAGTTGGTTCAAAGAAGAACAAATTTGTTGCAAGTATTTTATAGAATTGTAAAACAATGCTACTATTGCAGTGATCACGGAATCACAGAACATTCTGAATTGCAAGGTAACCATCAGGACCATTGAGTCCAACTCTTGGCCCTGCACAGGGCACTCCAAGAATCACACCATGTGCCAAAGAGCATTCTCCAAATGCTTCCTGAACTCTGTCAGACCTAATGCTGTGACCACTTCTCTGGAGAGCCTGTTCAGTGCCCAACCACCCTCTGGAGGAAGAACCTTTTTATAATATCCAACCTAAACCTCCCCTGACACAACTTCAGGCCATTCCCTCTGGTCCTGTCACTGTCACCACAGAGCAGAGATCAGTGCCTGCCCCTGCTCTTCCCCTCACAGAGAAGGTGTACCTGCAGTGAGGTCTCCCCTCAATCTCCTCCAGGCTGAACAGACCAAGGGACCTCAGCTGCTCCTCACACGGCTTTACCTCCAGACCCTTCACCATCCATGCTGCCCTCCTTTGGATGTTCTCTATCAGCTGAATGTCTTTTTATATTGTGGTAAGCAAAACTGCACACAGGACCCGAGGTGAGCCACCCCTCTGCAGAGAAGAATGGGATGTGATGTGTTAATAAAAATAATAACTGGGTACATACACATCGTGCAGTTTTCCTCCTTGAAAGGGGCTTCTACAGCACTAAATTCATCTCTAAGAACAAGTGCAGTGTTTGCTGTTTGGCTTGCGGATTTGTTTTGTTTTTATTATATTATCCACAGAGTTTATCTAAAAGAAGAGAGGCAGAACTAAAAGTCACAACTGAATAGGAAAAAACAAAAGCAACGATACATCTCCTCTCCTTCCTTAATCTCGTGGGTCCTGGCAGTCATTAATGGAAAAAGACATTCTTGTCTTTTCAGATGCCTTTAGGTGCAAATCATTAGAGTCAGAACTGCAGGGAGGTAAGGTGAGTGACAGGGTGGGTCTCCTGGCACTTGGCTAAGGCTGATGTGGCACATATCAGCCCTGAAGATAATTGCAGCTTTGGGCTGTTATCTGGGGTAAAATGGGCACACAGCATGTTAGGAAACAGTGTGCCAGAAGTTCCTGCTTGCCTGTAATTCATGCAAAATTCAATCTCAACTGAATATTGAGTGAAGCCAGAAACATCTGCTAAAGCTGCCATGGGAACTCTAGTTTCAGAGTAATGTGTGCTGAGACAAGAGAGAAATGGATGTTCAACAGGTGCCTCATGGAGACAAGCGGCTTCTTCCACATCTTATAAAAAACTTCATGCAGACAAACTAAGGACAGGAGAGTGTGTGATCCCAGAAACACTTACTTAGAACAGTTCTAATAGACCAAAAGGCATTGCATAAAGAAGAAATTTCATATCTTGGAGGTCTTAAGGGAAATGGATCAAAGATACTTAAAGATCACACAGACATGTATTTCAAAGGCAAAGCTCAGGTAAAAACAATGTCATTTACAGACTTGAATGACAGAAAAGACAGAAACAACCAACAATTTCAGAATTCAGGTGAAAAAGATGATATTAGAAATGTTTTGACATACAGGAAGTCTAAGCACCATCAATATGATGGTAAAAGTAATAGAATAGGGCCAGTCCAAATATTTCAATCAGATAACAAGTTATAGAAGAGTCACTGGAGCCCCTTCTACACAAGAAACAAAGAAATTAAATCCAACAGAACAAGATCTACAGTGATATTAGAGGACAGATATTTACTGTTGCATATAGCTTTATTTGTAAAAATAGAGTATTGTAAAAATTCTGCTTTCTTAGGTTTAAAAGAACAGAACTTAAATTGCTAACCTGGAAATGTAATTAGATTGTTAAATGTGGAAATTGTCACAAGCAAAATGAGGAACTGGAACAAAAATCCCCAAAGTGTTGAGGAGTGTTCATGTGTAGCTGTATTTGCAGCCACTAGATCTCCAACTTTAATTGAAAATTTTACAGTGAAGAAATATATATCTTGACCTAAATACAACCTGGAAATATACCTGGTTTTGACTTCCAACATCCTTTAAGATCTATTTTTAACTAAGCCATTAACTGGTGTCACAGATTCTGTCAGACAAAATTGTTTGTTAGGTCTTCATTGCTACATAGCATCAGTACTACATAACAATAATAATAATGTCACAGATAAATAACTATGAAATTATTTAAAGATAACAATCATTAGATGATAGATATTATTACTGTAAGCAAAGGGCAAGAGCTATCTCACAGAAAACTGGGTTGGTAAGTAACAAACCCTATGGTTTCACCCTCTGATTATGAGATAGCTGCACAGCCTGTCTTTGAAGAAAGCAAATTCCTTCTCACCTTCCTTTTCTGTGAAGAAAATGAAGCAAAACAAAGTTTGTGCTATTTCTTTCTCTGTTGGCAGTCGAATTGAAAATAAGCAGCATTTTTAAGAACACCTGAGCAGTGCATGTTTTATTTCAGTTCAGCAAGTAAGCCATTCTGTGTGAAAGTTTTCACTCTGGAAATTGTTATTGCATTCTGCATATGTTACTCTACAGTTTCAGAGGAAAAGGTAAGCTTAACACCTTAGTTTTTATCTAATTTTTTTTCTACATTAAGATGTCTATATGTCTCCATCCTTCTTCTTCTCTGTAAACAGCTTCACTGCAATGAATGAGAAAGGACAGGAGAATAAATAAATTTTTCTCTGCCCTTTAAATTGCACTGCTTCTAACCTAAAGGAATCTGGGTGTTTCCACTCTGCCCTGAGTAGCTATAAAAGTGAGAGTGGAAGGTGACAACATAAACTGTTACAATAATTCTCTTAGGAGCTGCCTTGCTGCTGATGGATTTGATAGTAATGTGTTTGTCAGACTTCTAGCACTCCTGCAATCCATCAGCTCAGGACAGTCCTGGGTGAGTGTCCTGAGTGCTGATCATGGCAATTGGACCAGTGAACTGTTTCTAACCTGACCAAATGGCCGTGAATAGGTTTTATTGCTTAATGAAGAAATTATATTATTAAATACCCCAACAAGTTTTATTTTTCTTGGTTTTGTTTTTTTTGTTTTTTTTGTTGTTTTTTTTTTCCTTTTCTGAAACACTATAATAATGTGAATGGGCAGTATTCATAGTGTCTGAAAAAATGAGGTAATTGCCAAAGGCCAAGGCCATATCATAATCACAAATTGAACAACTCTGTTACTACAGATTAGATACCTGGAAATTATTTGATGTTGAATAAGAAGCAATATCTTTTTCCTCCTGCCCCCTAGTACAAAATATTGAATAAAAAACATTTAATTAAGGCTATTCTCCAGGCTACTGAATTGTTTCCATTAAATGTCCACCTCTCCTGACTTCTGCTCATTTTGGGAAATTAATTGAAAGCAATTATGTCTTAGAACTATTCTTTTTGCTTTAATCAGTCGACTCCTATGCAGATCTCCTACCTCTTAATGACAATATTTTATCTTGTAATCAGTGTATGAGATGTTCTTTATATCGATATGTACTTCAAGCTGTGTCTATTTGTTAGCTTTTTTGCAGTTAAAGAACATCCTATCTCAATCTGAACAGACTAAATAAAGTATAGAATAGTGAGCATTTTGCAGAACTAGCAGAAGTATTATTTGTTTTTATTTAGTGGGATTTTAGGGGGTTTGTGTGTGTGTATACATACATATATATACACACATACACATACACATATACATATACATTAAAAATGTGTGTGCAGGTGGAGAGGAGTTGAGTGAAAACATCATGGTTAACCTCTGTCATCCAGGAAGGGACACAGCACACTGGTTTTATGTTATGTTTTGGAGAGGCAATACCTATGCTTTAGGTATGGTGGTTGAAAAATGACTTCTAGTTTCAGATATCAATATTTCCCCCAAATCTGAATAACAACCACATCAGCACTGGATTTTAATATCTTCATATATTAACATATCATATCTCAAAACCGAGACTCCTTTCACAGAAAGGTCCTTGGAGGAAAAGAGTATTTCCCTTGGCAAAGTATTAAGTGTCACATTTTTAAGCACACATGGTCTCAATGACTGCACTGGAATCTCTGTCTTGCACATTTAGATTCAAAACTCAAAAGTTCTCTGAAAATAAATAATCTTTTCAGGCTAATGTTTGAAAGCCCCGGGTGCTCTACTGAGTCTTATCTTTACTTATATTATAGCATTTTTTAGTTGTAAGAACTGAAAAAAAATCCCTTTTAAAATATAAAACCAAAATGGGAGTTAAAAAATACCAGCAAGATTCCAAAGTGCAGCGAGAGAGAACAATAGACCTGGCAGCTGAGAACTGTGTCAGATGTTTTACCTGTAGTGCCTAAAAATCACTCAGGTGCAATTCACTATTTTTCATAATGAAAAGACACCACTACTCTATGAAAAATATCCCAGATTTAACACCCTAAAGGATTTAAAGATAGATAACACATCAGATGAATGTTTACTGGAGGGAAGCTGAATGTCCACCCCAAGTACAAATATGTGCATAAACCATTATAAGACTAATATTTCTTTTGTGATTTGATGCACATCCCAGTTTAACCTTTGCTTAATTTTTGCAGTATATTTAATTACATAGCTGACTCAGTGCCTCAAGTAGAATAATAACATTGATGGCATTTTTTCAGCTGGAAGTCTAGAGATTTGGTTTTCCTCAACATTACCCTTTGAAGTAGTTGTACAGGCTTGTTATTGCTGGAGGTACCCAGACCCAGTGGGTTTCAGGACACAGGGGCTATTTCCCATCCCCATCTGATTGTTCATGTAAGATTCTCAAAAATGTAGCTGAGGGGAAAAGTCCCTGCTAGCAGTTTTGATGGACATGTAGCCTCTACAAGTAAATTTGGCTGTTGGATCTGATATCAAATGATTTCATTTAACTGTTACACTGAGAGAAACTGGTCTTTGAAGCCTTCTGCTTCACTCTGAATCACGAATGTCTAATGCACACTCACACAGAGGACTCTGTGGTCTCTCACCTGCACTACAGCCAGTTGCTGTCCCTAGAGCTGCACATCTGCAGCAGCTGGCCTGAGCCCCACAGTCCCTTCAACTCATGCCTCTCTTGCAGACTGGCACTTGGCATGACCTCACACCCCTCAGCCAAGCCAGCTTGCTGTTCCTCTGTGGTCATGCACACAGATCACTAACACACTGTGCACACACTTTTAAAACAATTGGAAATGGGATTCAGTGAGAGGATAGGACAAATTGTGCTGCCAATAACCTGTTTGGGCATCACTAGTTCCTTTTAATCTCCTTTTCCTTTTATTTTCTCATATTTTTGCCTCTTGTACCTACTTAGCTCCTTCCTCCAAACAATTCTTAAAACATGCCATAAAAGTTGGCATCCCAAAATGCTCTTCCATCCTAGATCCCATAGGCAGAAGTGTACTTTAGTGTACATGGTGGTGCAAAGATTTTCTTTCACTGATTCATATTTGTAGCTTATAAACCAGGTTCAGCAGTCCTGTCCCTCTCCTTTGGTAGTTTTAGGGACAGCTGATGCAGTGTTCTGTAATTTTCACCCATTGCATTTCACTGATGAAGCTGCTAGGAATCCTCCACCTGTCACTGTTCCTCTGGTTCTTGTGGGGTCTCTCTCTCTGATCTGCACAGTCTTTCCTTAGAAAACTTAGGAGTCATGCTCCTTCTCTTTCCTTTGCCTTCCATTCAATTTTGGGCCTGGTGGTGGAAGCACTCTTGTACCACAGGCAAAACTTTGCACTTCCTATTTTCACTCCCATGTTACAGTCAGGACTATAATTTCTAAAACATTTTATAGGGTGAGTGGAAGGAGGTGACCCCAGCAGATACTTCCATGCTACTTGAAGGTGAAGGTGCTACTCAGCTGATCTTTATGCTCTGCCTTTTGCAGCTGGGGGAGTGCTTTGCCCTGCCCACTGTATATATGAGGTGTTTTAGGAGCCCCTGTTAGGCAGCAAAGTCAGTAGTGCACCTGTAGTTACTCCCAGCCTACAGCAGTAAAATATCACTAGAGAAGAGCAGTAAGAGATACAAGAATTTGAGAAAGAGGAATAGTTGCACAATAACAGCACTTTTTGGTCACTGGCCTTTCCTAATATCAGGTATTTTGCCTTCTGTCTGAAGATAGTTACATTTCCTTAAATACCCTCAATCTGGGCACACATATTGTGAGCACCACTTGTGAACTTCAGGGAGGATTTATGTCAGAGATTAATGTACTTTTGGAAGAAAAAATATGTTAATCCTTATGGTATTGTCTATTGATAATATGTTAATCCTTGCAGTATTGTCTGTGGATAATTTAAAGCAGCCAAGAAAAATGAATAAATTTTGCTCTAGGGAGAAGAGCATATAACAACAGTTTCTTTTGTCAGCCACCAACCTACTGGGCTGATGCTGCAACTGTAGAAAACAAAAATGATTCCCCCTGACCTAGAATGTGAAGACAAGTTGGCTAGTTAAGACAAAGAACCATAGGAGAAAAAGAATGTCCAGCAAGATGTGGTTTAGTGATATGCTATTGCATGTGCATGTATGATTAATGCTCTCCAGCAGAGGAGAGAAAGCATACATTCCATTTCACTTTTGAGACAGTAGCAGGATCACAGTGCTACCAGTAAAAAAAAAATTCTGTAAGAGTATTGAAGGGGAATATTTGAAGATATCTGTTGTGTGATAGAAATATGAAGGATTTTTTTCACTGGATAAGATACAACAAAGCATTTTTAAAGCTTCCACTTTTAATTCTATCGAGAATTAAATTACATTCTCTTAGATTTTTTTTTAAACAATAGAGAATGTGCTGCATAGACATATAAGGGAAAAGCACCAGGTCTGCACTGTTTTCTTTCCCACATTTCCATGGATAAGAGATTAGAAACTGGGAGCTGTTGGACTGCAAGAGAAACCAGATCTACAAAAGAAAATTGTGGCTTTTAAGCACTTTTTAAATACAACCTGAAAGTCAGAGACTACAATGCTAATGATATTCCAATGCATTTCTAATGATAACTAATGCTGTGCTGCTCTTATTGAGTACTCATTTCCCCTGTAGTTACTGATATGACAGGAAGGTATTTGAGAAACTAAGGCAACAGAATCACTGCGAGCTTCTGAAATGCAGAGAGCAGCTGAAAGCCACCGAAACCCCATCAGCAATAACACCATCAGATTCTAGAGATGAAGAAGGGTTGACAGTGCAGCATTAAGCTATGTAATAATTAGTCATGTAATAGTCCTTTGCTAGCATTAGAGCACCAAGTTTACCTTTATAAACTTGAAGTGTTCATCCATACAAGGGCTGGGTTTTCAGCTTCAACCTGCAGAGCTTCATAGACAGACTGGAAGAACCTGCCTTAGGCTTACTGAGAACTACTTTAAGTTGTGACAATCTATTCCAGAAGAAAATTGTTTTTTCTTTTGCACCAGTTTGTTAGCAAAAAAAACCTCAAACATGTTTTGAACACTTACCTGAACTGATAATTTATCCTTTTTTTAATAGTGTGTGTGTGCACATGTACAAGTTTACCCCAAACTGAGGGGTATTTTTATTATTAATAAATGGCATTAGCACAGTTTTTCCAGGTTTGTGTACCTACATTGCATTGTTGTTTTAAAACTCCATTTACCATTAAATGTAAATGATACCCTTTTTAAAAAAAATTGAGCTTTAAAAAAGTGAATGATTCCTCTACCTCATAAATCTCTACTTTGTAACCCAACAAGTGGTAGGGCTTAGATGTTTACTTTAAGAGTGAATACAGGATATCTATTTTTTCGTGATTGTAATCGACTCTGATTCAATGTGAAGTATAAATTTTCAAAGATTTCAGTTGCTCTCAGTGTAATAGTTAAATGCAATTATTTTATGTTAGATGCAAGCTGCCAAGTTCACTCTTGAGAGGCTGTGTATGTCCCAAATAAAAGCTGAAAAAAGGACCCTTTTCTCTCTGCTGCTGCACTGTTCTGAGATTTCCTAAGTGAACCAAAACATGACAAAGGTTGTTCAGTCAGTGTTAGCACACGTAGCTCAGTGCACCCAAAAGGCAATAGATTAATTCTTGGAATTCTAGTCAGAAGTCAAAACCAACTGAAGACGACTTCAACTTTGAAACTCATTATGTATGGTCTTCCCATCAACCATCCCTAGTGAGGAGGGGTTCCCAGCCTCAGGCACTGCCACAGCTGATGCAAACTAAAGGAACAATGACTGACTTGAACTGCATTCTTTTACACAGAGCCTGCAGTGGAGCTGCTGCTCTGCCATCACTTGTAAAGCAGCTTTGAGCACCATCAAAACTGATCAATGGCATGAATACAGAGTAATAAAAAGAAAGAAAGAAGAGGCAGTACAAATCATCCCTTTTACAACAATCTAACACTTCTGATTTCCAGGGATCGATTCTTTGTTGTCACATTAACAGAGGACAACATGTATCAGCTAACTCATTTCCAGTTTTCTGCTATTAAAACCCAGTATGCTTCCTTGGAATCTATGAGTAAATCTGGCTTCAGTGAGCCAAAAAGGCTCAGCTGAAAATTTTGACTGGAATTAGATTTTTGAAACTGTGGGGCATAAGATATTCTCTTCCTCTTGAATTCCCAGTTTAATTACATTATACTAGGCATGCTGACAACAGAAAAAGCATCTTTTCAATAAACTCTTTTAGTCCATACAAAAAAACAGTAGCTGTGGAGAGCTCTGTGGGGCCATAGCCTTTTCCATAGTCTTTTAAGGTTACTCCTGTTCATTAGAAAAAACCACACATGAATAATTAAGGAAAATTAGGAAGAGAATCTAGCCTTCCTGGATCCTAGCTGAACATACCAATGCTTTTTGTTGGCGTGTAGTAACCACTGCCTACTGCAGTGGATATTTTAGAAATCTGAGTATGTACTTCTGTCATTTGTTGAGTCAGACAGCCAGAATAGATTTTTGAGTTTAGTTTTGACAAAACCTAAACTAACTTCATCAGTTTGTCATGCAACTATACTTATTCAGTCTTATTTAGGCTGATTTTCATCAGGAGAGCTCTCTGTGCTTTGCAAAAATGAGAAAGCAAATCATCAAGTGCAAAAATGAATATGGAAAATGGGAAATTTTTTTTCCTTCTTTAAGCAGGGGCATTAGACATTCAGACTGGAGTAGGGAAATACAGATTATAACATCTCCTCTGTACTACTCAGTCAGAGTTACTCTTGAGTGCAGGGGACAAGGATCCTTCCTCTTTTTAAGTAGCAAATTGACTTAATTGAAGCTCCACTGAGGCAGACCAGAGCAACTCAATTTAGCAAATTTTTCACATAGAAGATGGAATATATTGCCCCAAACTGTTACTTTTGCTTGCAAAAGGACTAAATTTGCTAGACTGTGCTATCAGAAATCTGTGGTGTAGAAGCTGTTGCAGAAGAGTGGAAGTTGCTAATGCAAGTTAGGTTGAGTTTACAGGTCCTTTACACCTGGAGAATGGACAGGTGAATCTGTGACACCAACAGGCATCAGCATGACGTGCAACAATTCAGTACCACAAGGGAGGAAGTGACTTTCAGCAGTCATCCTGATGCATTCAAGTTTTCTACAAAATTTCTAGACACATCAGTTTCTGCTTCTGCACGAGCCTGGAAATATGATTCAGCCTTTACAGATGATGACATGTTCCAGTCTAGTTCATTCTCAATTCATTTGGGGTTTGCTAAATTAAGTTTTCCCTCTGAGCTCAGTTCAGGAACATTCTTCCACCTCTTACAAAAGCAAAAAAAGCGGAAAGTGTGTCTACTGACCTGGCTGTTAGGCTTCATCTGATCACCTCTCAGTTACACAAATGAAATCCTTTATATTATATATTAATGGCAGAAGAGCTAGCGATGTGAGACAGATAGGGACTTTTTGGTTTTATTTTCCTTTTTTTTTTTTCATTTTGAATAAATATTTTAGTCCTCAATAAAAACCGTTTTGCACTGACAGATGGACCTGATTTTTCCCCAGCTCAAAGCAAGTTAAATCAGGTGATAAAATCATTGTACACTGAGTGAGAAGAGTGCTGATTAGATTGAAAGGAGACTTAATCACATAATTTTCGGAGGTGATTCCCTTGATGTAGCACCTTCGGAGGGGGTCTCCTTTCCTCTTATTTTCTCTTTTTAGGCTTCTTCAGATTTTTTTCCTATTGGTTTAACATTGAGGTTTTAAAATTAAGTAATTTGAGATTTTTTTCCTCTTCAGCTGAGCTCATATTTCATTAATACCTGCTCAATAACTAAGACTTTACATGATTTACCCTCACTGAATACTAGCTTAGACTTACTTAAAGCAGCAGGCATTGCCTAAATGTTGTACATTTAGTTTTGTCCTTTTATGTCGAAAAGGAATATAGAATACTTCCTTGACTTGGTGAGATGGATTAAAAATAGGTGCATCTTACTGTGATTCTGAAATAAAAGTCTGCTTTGCTGCAGGATACTAGAATACATATGAGAGAGCACTTTCGTGTAATAAAAGCTGGCAGCTGAGCTTTCATTACCTAGTCACAAAAAATGACATCTGGACTGAGACAAAGTCAGAGGCACAGATGAAGAGAAGTTAAAAATCACTAGATCAGAGATAAAAACTGAGGCAAAACTGTGACCAAGAGGTGACAAATGCCAAAGACAAGGGGAGTAAATTTCCCTGCCAAGGGATATAACCCTGAATAACAAAGAATGCAGGTCTCTAAGGCCTACAGAAAATCTGTTTTCTGTATGAGACTAATCATAAATTTATCTGTGTCAAAATGGATAAAAATATGTGCATCCAAGCCTCAGAGCTCCTACAGCAACACAATGGAGTTCTGCAGTGCCCAGGGGTAACTTTCAGGCCAATATTGCTCGAGGCTAAAATGAAATTAGCAGCATGGGCCTGATAGATCTCCTCCTGAAATAAAGTGGAAGCTTTCCATTCACATTTATGAGAGCTAGATTAGGTCTGATATTTATTTCTGAGATCCAGGACACTGACCATCATCAATATTGCCCTTTTGGTACAAATCCAATTCATACCTGAGCTTTTCATTTACGGATGACATGACTCCCAAAGCTACCATGAAAGAAGGGTTTCTACCCTTACTTTTCTATCCAGCCTCAAGGGTCCTAGGTACAAATTGCTTAAAGTAATTCAGACATTAATATTCTGTGTCTTCTTTGTCTTTTTCTCTGTCAAATACTGCAGAAATATATTTTGCAAAGAGGTGCATAATAATCAGTTTAAACATTGCATCTTTTAAGCTGAATCAGAGTGAGTAATGTGGTTTGAAAAAAAGATACCAGGGAGGTTGGGGATTAGGGGGAATGATTTTGGATTTATAAATACACATTTTAGTATGTAAATAGAAGTATCAGACCACCCAACAGTTGTATTTATTGCTGGATTTTTTTATCTAATTAAGCATTAATATTAAAAATTTAGGAAAAAATTAAAAGTTTAAAAAAGGAAAGAGGCTCCTGTTCTTGTTAAATGTTGCACAAATTATTAACGTTTGTGAGGGGTGGTATTGTACAAAGACCCTGTCTCTATCACCTCTATTCACATGAATTAGTGTTTTAAATTCAATAATAGGCTCTTAAAACTATCTCAATGAATGCTGGAAAGGGAGCAGGTTGCAACTCTTGAGTCTAATGCTTTATTTTAAAGACTAGTAAAATATTTCCAGTGTATTTTTTAAAACTCATTGGTATTCTCCTCCTCACAATCAGTGAAACAGTCTGTTGCTAATGTGGAATGAAGTACTGTTTTACCTGGGAAAAAAAGATGTTATTGCTTTAAACAGGCTTGGCCAAATCAGCTTCTTAAATCTTAACTGTGCAAGGCAAAAGGCTGAAATGCAGTTTATCACTGTCTGCAACAGGTGTGCTACCAGCCAATTTCGTTCGTGTTGAACTGGCATTCAAGAATTATCTGCAATACTAGAAAGAGATTCTTACTTCATTTGTAGTCCAACTAATTGTTTCATGGTTTATGAGCTCAGCATTTCAACAAACAGGAACAGAGCCAAATTCTGTTCAGAAATTACCTGCTTGAAAATAGATATTGTAAGGGCTTCAACATTCAGTTTTCTGTTTAATTATAAACAGGACCATTATTTCTAATATCCCAATTAAAGCTTTTCTGCCTTAAAATCTTGGGGTGGAAAAAAGTTGCAAAAATAATGTTTTGAGAACATTAGCAGCTAACTGCAAATCTTAGTGTGAAAATGTCTGCTTTCTACAAAGAACTAGAGACAAGGTGACGCCTTTCAGGGGATCAGAAAGGAGGTGTTCTTAAAATAAAATTGGGCCAGTTTTATCGACTTATTCACCCAAAGCCTTCAGTGATTGTTTCTAATATCGTGTTGCAGTGTCTTTCATCTGCCAGTGAATGCTCTGCTGCATTCAATCACCATAATTCAGGTTGACTCAAACACAGTTGCCAGGTTCAGAACCTGGAACATCTTCTTGAAAGGCAAGGTTTTATTTTTCTTTTAAATGCCATCCAAACAATGATCAGGGTAGCTATTTCTCTTGAATTTTTGTCCAGAAATATAAGGGAAAACACAGTAAAGAAGGGATCAGGAGGTACATATGTGATCAGTTCAGAATGGTCCACTTTTATCTGCTATGGAAACAATGAATCTAAAAGAGGTTTACAAATTTCTCTGGAAATGCCAGGATAACAAGAGGCCAAAGCATAGAGGTAAGGAAGGGGATGTGCAGTTATGACTGCCATTTGTAAAAGTGTTTAAGCAAAGCTGGTGGTACAAGGAAAAGAAAGAACCTACAAGTGTAACTGCACTTTGTGATTCAGGGTTGACCTCTTGTGGAAAGAGAACACTCCTGATTCAGACCTTCTCCAAAACACAAGTAAATAAGACTATAAAATATCTTAGTGAAGATTACAACACAGGCTTGTCTATCATACTTCCACCAAGTGAAAGCTCTTCAAAAGACAATAAATACAGGTTTATTAAGGGAATCCTCTGTGGGGAAAAAAAAAGTTACTGTGTCTGTTTAAAAGCTAAACACAAACTCCATATTTTGATATTGCAAAGGTGCTTCAGTTAATGACATTTAAAAGGAATATAGCTAATATTATTCCTTAGCTTAGGAAACTGAGACACAGATTATTTGCTTATTTGCGTATAAATTACATTAAAAGTTGTTTAATCAACACTTTTGGCCCACAGAACATCAAATTGAATTAAAGGGGATTTTTGCAGGTTTGGGTTTTTTTAACAAACAGGAAGAAATCCCTGGGGGAGTTGTTGTATTTGTTTTCAGATGACAACTTGGACTTCATTAGAGGTCTGAAGATTCAATACCACTAAGACACAAAATGATGTGAATTATTCAGGTCCTCTGTCTTAAGTGATTCACTTTGGATGTCTGTATCTTTCCACAAACATCCTTTGCTGCTGAAGCCACACAAAGGTGGGTGAAAGAAACTGGGAATTAAAGGCAGACTTCTCTATGGGAGGATAAGAACCTCCGAATGTGGAGGTGGTCTTTATTAAATAAGCTCACATCAAGCTCTAAAGCACTGCATGCACAAAATTGAATAAATGGGGCTCTCAATTTACCTTTTATTTGGGAGTTAGCCAGTGGCCATGGTAAATGTCTGTAATGTCTAGGGAGGATGTGACACCTTTGCTTATCATTGCTGTGTGCCTGTGTACCTGTTCAGCAGAGACTCAGCAGTCTTGGACTCCATGAAAATATCTTGACATAGTTTGAGAGGATATAACATCTCCATTAGATCATGGTTTTACACTTTAAATTATTTGCTTCAATCAAATTATTTGCACTTTTGTTGTGTGACTTTCAGACCATTGATACATGATGGCAATAATACATTCAAACAGACATACTGATATTAGAAATAGCATCCTGTTACAGCTATTATGGCATGGATTTAAAAAAAGTATGTAGCATCTTTCCCAACCATTATGAAAATTCAGCAATACATTTTCAAGCATAAGACTGCTTTCCCAAAATTGTGCAGTTAGTGCTTTACAACCGCTTATGTGAATATTTCTCTATACGGCTCTCTTCCACTTGGTTTCACATCACTTTCTAATCTACTCCCAGTGAATGTGCTTTCTTAGTCAAGTAATAGTCTGCATTATTGTATACCAGTGTGTACTAGAGATGCAGAATAGAGCCACAGAGAACCACATAAAATTTCTTCCCAATGCAGTCCTACATCATTTACCTGCAATAGAATTCCACATTGTAGTGACAAAGACCTCCCTGGGCAGTGGAGCAGTGTTGCCCAAATCTGAACTCTTTTAAAAACCAAAAATAATTTTTTAGGAACTTTAACAATCACAGACCTGGAGGAAAAAGTAATTCCTCTAAAGGATTCAATAACTTGCATTTTTTATGTTAACTTCTTACTTCTTTGTAGTAGTCTCTGCAGTGGAACTGCAGAGAATTTGAAATGGCTCTTTGAAATGCATTTGAAACTATTTTTTATGCCAGCCCCTTGCTTGCATATTGGGTTTTAATCTAGGAAATATTTAAGTGTCCTCACCCTGATTAACTGTACCTAGTGTCAAGGGAACACATTAAACTAAACACTGAAATGTTAGTAATGTTTTTTATAAATTTAGCTTAGATAATTGTAGAAGAAACCCTAACAGAAAGCTTTTTTTTTCTGGTCTACTAAACATGTGTGCAAGGCTTTTTTTTACTATTAGAATTATTTGTCATTTTGGCAATTCTCACTCTTTTAAATTAGAGTAGCTTTTTCTGTATACAGTTTTCAAGTCCCTCTTTGACTGAGCATTTCAGACTTTTTTGCTTATGCCATGAAAAGAGGTATTGCAGATTGTTTGGAATATTGAGCACTAACAAGAGGGGTTTTTTAAATTTGCGCTTCATTTGTGTTCCCAAGGCTTTTTCTGTCTTTTTATTTTTGTTTATTTTAATATTGTTTCTCTGTCCCTGACATTTTCACAATTCTCCAATATACCACTTCCGAGGGAAATGGAATAGGTAGAGCCTTAATATGTTGGAGTTTTTAATTTTTTTTCCCAATATTAGCACTGTAGCATTTCAATTATGCTAAATAGCCTACACAATAGATCCCTCCAAAACTATATCAAGCACTAGAGGGATTAATTCCATTAAACATACTCAAGTAGAACCAGTATTAATTTTTTCCTCATCTGTAATAAAAAGAATTGGTTTATGTAGACCAACATGCAAACATGACTGATGGGTTTATGGAGACATTTAGGTAGAAAACCACGTTATTATTATTTCCAATTGGTAATAAAAAAAATTGGTAAAAAAAAAATTGACAGCCCTTCAGCCTCTTCTTCCCTTTAGAAAAATTTCAATCACCTTCACATAACATGAAGAAGGATAGTTTAAAGAAATGTTTTACGATTTGTATTCTCCTTTACTCTCAAGGACTTTTTTTTTCCCCAAAGATAAAAGGTTTTGTATAAAAGTAAGGTTGTTTGGACTCACTGGAAATAGATTTCCAGTTTCCAATGAACTCTTGAGAGTAAGAAATTGCTAATAAATAGGTGAATTCTTTTTCATTTCTGTCACTTTTGAGATACCCTGAAAACTTTTTGCAAGAACAGTGCCTGCTAAAAATCAAGCAAAGCGAAATTATGCAAAATACCCATTCATTCATGTACTGGGGACTTTATCAGAACTAAAGAGAACTATTTTTTTTTTCCATTCTCACATCCTTCCACCACATTTACAGAGTTTCCTGGAAATATGCACAAGCTACAGGCAAAATGTTGTTAACCTTAAGAAAGTGTTGAGATAATGAGAGTGAAAAAAGCTAATTCTGCAGCAACTGTAGTACAACACTGGTGCACCTTTCTTTCTCATATAAAAGACAGAGAGGTTGGGGAGATGCCTTGAAGACTGTGAATTCAACAAGAAGCCTCCCCTCTTCTTCTATTTTATCAAAACTCATTGTATTCACTGGTCAGCAGGAAACAAGAAAGGTAAAAGGAGAGAACAAAACAGGCACATTCCAGCACCAAAGGGAACAATCTCCCTGATTCTTGTATTGATTCTTGATTAACTTGTGCTGCTTTTGATGAGGCTGCAGTGCATTTCCATAGCATCTCTTTTTCTTGTCTACAACAATGAATTAAATCACAGAAATTTTGCTGTGATTTAATAGGGCAGATTTTAATGTTTCAAGAATTTTCAAGAAGATTGCTTGTATTTTGTAATCATGGAGAAGGTATATGAACAACATTTGGAAAATTCTGTGACTCTGAAAAGAAATGGCAAGATTTGAATTATAATTTTTTCTTTCCCTTTTACAATCTCAAAAAATGGTTTGTGTGACTTATTCACACAAACAGTGGAGGTGTATAAACCTTCAACAGGTACCAAACTGAGGTACAATAAGAATACTTAAGGACTATAGGTTTACAGCTTGCTGCAGGTAGTCCAAAAGATTTTTTTTAGTGACATGTTCAAACTTGATATTTGAAAATAAGTTTATTTCAATATGTTATGATTGGAATTAAAGCCTGCTAAATCTGACAGTGAGGTATTTCTGAATACATATACAAAGATATTGCATTAATTTTATTATTTTTTTTTCCTTTCATTTTTTTTTCTTAAATTATGCCATTTATTAGTGCCAACATGGTTACTTTTGCACAGTGCTATCTATAACATAAACACCCAATGAGATCCCAGAGATGAGTGATCTTGGCTAAAGTTTTACTTAAGTATGTATTGTTTGGCTGCTCTATTATTATTGTTATTATTATCCCATTCTATGTGCCTTTATTAATTGATTACATTCTCCACATGTTTTAATAGGTTACATTCAAATCTTCAGCATTCTAGACATGTAGTACTATCCTGTCACCCTGTGAGGGTACTGAGCCCTGAAACAGGTTGTTCAGGAAAGGTTGTGGAGTCTCTGTCTATATTGGAGATATTCAAAATTCCCTCTGCACTGTCCTGGGAAATCAGCTCCAAGTGGCCCTGCTGGAGCAGGTGCAGAACAAGGTGACTTCCAGGAGCCCATTCTGTACTTAGATTTGCTCAGGAGTTAACAACTAAAGTTTTTAACCATTTGGTTTTTTCAAAGAGTTAAAAAATTTGAAGTTTATGTATTTGACCTGGGGGAATTATGAATGGATACTGCACAATGAAAGAAGTTCAGGTTAGTGGATGGGTTTCTGTAGCAGTGCACTTCTTGCTCCCTTACATGCAGAAACTCTGTTGTGGTGAAAAATAGAGAGAGATGAGCAGAGTAGATACAGCACATATCATAAAAGGAGAAGAAAAATCATGAAGGCAAAGTAATTTACAGAAAGAGTCCTCACTATCACAAAGCAGCAGAGACACTGTGTACCCACAATCATGTTTTTGTAATAAATCTGGAGTTCCTCAGATTAGGGTGGCAAATTTTTACAGCTGTTACACAAGAGTAGAGTCATAGAATGGTTTGGGTTGGAAGGAACTTTAAGGATCACCCACCTCCAACCTCCCTGCCATGAGCAGAAGCAAATGTCATCAGACAATTAGCAGGAAAAATTGTCACTACTCTGAGCCCCATCCAACCTGGCCTTGAACACTTTACTGGTACCACTTAATGGTATTACTAATTCTTGGGTTTAGTGCTGGTCTGGCAATAATTTCCAATGAAACAAAGAAGTGAAACACAACACATGCACCAAAAAACCCCAAAAAACCAAACCAAACCAAACCAAACCAAACCAAACCGTAGAAATGAGCTTTGGTTAATAGGTTCTTAGGAACATGGGGGCAACACTGAGATGTTTTAAGGAAAATCACTTTGGAGTGGTTGTTTCCTTTATCAGAGGAGGCAGAATAGCCAACAAAACTAAATGCCAAAGTCTAAACAAATTACCTTAGATTGCCTTTAAAGACACAATGAAAATGCCTGTCCAGTAAATTGACCAATAAAGCAGCATCTATGATTTTCTGTATCCAGAAATAAAATTGAAGTGCCCAGTATATGAACAAATGGTCTAAAATTAAACAAATCACAGAAGATGCTGAGTTGGAATTGACCCCATAAGGATCAAAGTCCAGCTCCTGTCCCTGCACAGGACACCCCAAGAGTCACACCCTGTGTCCAAACCCTTCTTGAACTCAGGCTTGGTGCTGCGACCACTTTCCCTGGGGAGCCTGTTCCAGTGCCCAGCCACCTCCGGGGGAAAAACCTTTTACTGATAGCCAACCTAAACCTCCCTTGACACAACTTCGTACTATTAAAAAATCTACCAGTTAGACTAAAAACATGGTCAAAAAAGCAAACCTTCTTTGTTCAAGACAGACTTCAAGTTATTTAGGATATTCATTAAAATTCTTGAGAATGAAAGGACCAGAAAAGACCATTAATAAACACATATCAAAACATGTTTATGTATTAAGCAGAAATAATATTTTAAGTACCTGGTCTGTTAAACAAATTTTAGTCATGAGACTTTCCCCTTTTTTCCACAACCCCCCCTGTAAATCACGCTGTTCCAATAAAAACACAGGGAAAAACAACAGAGCAGCATCCTTACTAGCATGCCATAATCCACTAACTGCAAGATATTTTGCATTTTATCTGACAGCAGTATGCATTCTCTTTCTTTTATTTTCAGCTTTACTAAGTCAAGAGTCTTTTTAGAATAAAGAACATGGAATGAGAATTATAAACAAAAGCTGGTGTTAGTTTTTGAGCATTGTTGGATGTTTATACAATGTGACTTGCAGACCAATACACGACTAATATTTCACAGCGAGGTGGAATGTAGAAGCTGTTTCATTTTTCTGTTTTATCTCCTGTTATGTTTCTGTTATTTCTTTTGTTTTCCAGCAGAAATAGTTTCTAAAAACACATTGTTGATGCACTAGACCAGAAATTTTTCCAATGAAATATACCCTCATCAGATAAATATTCATATGACTCAATTAAAGCCAGTTTCTGTTTGCTGTATGTACAGCCCAAAATGAGCTTTCTTAGAAGAAAATATTTAGTTTAAAAACTAGCAGTAGATACCTTAAAGTAAGGGATTTATATGCAGTTTTAATATTCTCCTCCATCTGCCACAATGGCATACAAAACCCAATACCAAATATCCTCCTTTCTGCCTTTCTCATTTTTTCATTCAAGGACAGTTGAATAAGGAAATATGAAAAGTTGACTACAAATTTACAATTCTTTGGGCTACCATGTAAAGACTTACAGAATTTTCCATCTGTACTAACAGCTGGAGACTTAGTCAGATCCCTGGCAGGAGCTGCAATCTTTCCTTTCTAATGTTTTTTTTTTTCTTTGGTGGAAGATTGAAGAGGTCCATAATTTACCATGATTGCTTAAAGAAACGATGCTGTGTGATGAAACATTCTGGCATATTATTCTTTAAACACAGAAAGAATATGAGGTATGGAGGGCTAACTTAGCTTAATGAGAAATAGTATATAATGACAGATCTGAAAATTGCTCCAAGAAATCTTTCAGAAAAACAGAATTATCATATTTTTATGCTAAACATAAATGTATATAAGGAAAAAGTATATTTTTATTTTCTCATGTTAATTTATGCCTTGCTACAAACAAAAAGCATAGGAATTTAATTAACTCTGAGCTGGAAGCCAAATGCTCTTTCATGGGGCCAGGGGGTAGATGATCAGGCCACAGCCAATACTGCATTTCTGAAAAATTAAAATATATCACAATCCTCTTTGACTTTTTTACATTGTAAACATATAAATTAAGTAATCAAAACTTTCTTTCTATGGCATTATTTTATGTTTTCTCTCTTTCAAGTTAAATAAGATGAAAAAAGCCACTTGTGAACACTGTGATGTTTTGTACCTAAACTTGCATACCCCTCTTCTGCACTTTGACAACCTCTGCAACCTCTATTTCCTGAAATAATATTGGCCATGGTATAATTTCACCAAATTTACAAAAATGTTTTATAGAGTAAATATTCAGTCCCATGAAGGCAGCCAAATCTTGCCTTTTGTAGTTTCCTTTCAGCAGGTGTATTTGAGAGGCTATTTTGAACATTAGCAATATAAATGTTTTATGGAAATTTTGAGAGAATAGGGGTTCAATAATTCTTGAAGAAGCAATCTGATGAATAAAGAATCAGAGAAGAGCTTCTTTCCAGAAGTAGATCAGCATCGTTTTTAAGTTGATAAAAGCACTGGAATGTCTAAATGATCTATGGCTATTCAGAATGCTTTGTGTTATATACTTCTACTAAATATAGTTAAACAAACTAATTAAAAAGCCAGGTCAGTGAGGGCAAATTTTAATTGCCTTTCTGCTGCAGACCCTTTATTTTATATTCCCTAAATAAAATACTTTATTTTTTTCCTAAAAGCTTGAGAATGTTATTTATCATATTCAAAAATGTATGGCAAATACATGAAGGATCATACTCTTTTGGCTGGGAGAAAAGATGATATGACAGGTGGGCAGTACTTCTCTTTTTTTCCCTTTTTTCCTTTCCTTTCCTTGCTTACAAAAGGAGGAGATAAGCTTGTGTGTATATATATAAAGTGAAGGCATATATATACGTATACATATATATATGTATAAGAGACAAGACAATTTTTTTATCTTTGGTGCTTATGTAATAATATTTTGAGTAAAGAACATCTCTTTGTGACTACTTCTGAAAATATTCCATAATTTTTTAAAAAAAATTCTTTCTAATGTGAGTGAGGAAACACCTTTGTATCCATAGATTAAACTTCAGGGATTTAGTATCTCCAGTGAGATTGCAGCCTAATTTCATTTAGAATATAACTTCAAATATTTTTTACGAAAAGATGGTACAGAAATACAGAAATATATTTTACTATATTCTTAAAGAAAAAAAAAAAGTGAAATATTTACCACATATGAACAAACTTAATGGCATTTCCCCAAACACAAACATTTTTCCCTAAATACTGTTTGCTTCTCCTATTAGCAAAAAAAAGCTCACATTTTTTGTGGAGGAAACCATTAAAATCTCTGGTGTACACTGAATAACCAGGGTCTCCTGGTACTGAATTTAAGAGGACCACAGCCCTGATTTATAATCATGCATCTGCTCCCAGCATTGCATTGTACAAGGTGTGCGTATATGTGGAGTGCCAAACAGACATTTTAATCTGGCTAATTCTAATTAATTTAACCAGTCAGAAAAAAGATATTTCTTGCTTACCATTTCATGTTGCTGACAGGAAGCACAACTGGCACTCATAAATTCCATGATACGTTGTTTTGAAAAACAGCTCAATGTCTAACAGAAGAGAAAATAAAAAGAAAAGCATCTAGCATTTCATTCTATGCATTCTTTTGACTCTTTTCAGACTTTATTTCAGCCTTTAAACATTAAGCCCATTATAACGTCATTTCAATAAGCATTAGAACCAATAGAGTGGTTTTGTCCTTGGATATTGGGTGTCCTATAACTTCAAGGATCCAATATTTGATTAAAAAAAAAAAAACACAACAAAACAACAAATACATATCCCAACAACAAAAACAAAAAACCCACAAAACCAAAAAAACCCAAAAAACCAAAAAAACCCCAAAATATCCAAAAGAACCACACCAAACCAAACCAAAACCCAAAGCAAGAAAACCTTTAAAAGAACAGCTAAGTCTGTATAAGCTTGCTTTAAAAAGTTTTGTTTATCTTACATACCTTTATAAAACTGAGGGCAGACACGTTGTCAAAGAAGAGCCCTGAGATAATGAGTAGACCATCCAGCATGCCAAAACTTTCATTGTTACAGAAAGGTTTATTTACAGTAGTCTAAAAATTGTTAAAATTTCTTCATTAAAAACAAAATAAAATCATAACCATTACAACAGAACAATGAATTAAAACCCAAGCAAAGGTCTTCTCTGACAATTTCATATAGGTTAAACTCTGACAATTTCATATAGGTTAAACCAATGCATTCACTTCTTATCGTTTACTTAATACTTTACCTTTGAAGTAAAAGTTTCAAATTTTCAGTCAAGATAAGTTGTTGCTTTCCCTATTTGCAGTCAGATAAATAATAAAAAAGAATAAATAATTCAGCAAACAGATATTTTGCTGAAGATGTAGAGCTGATTAAAGCTATTACTTCTATTTGTATACACCATGGACTACAGGATGTTATCCTTCTATACCTTTGGTAGCACACTTTTGTGAGTAGTTCAGGCAAAATCAAGCAAAATAACCAAATTAGTTTTTTGGTATAAAAACTTAGCTGGCTGGCTTCATGTAAACGAGGTTACAAACTGCTCCTGTGATCCCTCTCCCATCACAGCTGAAGATGATGGGCATATGGACGGTGATAAAGACTTTAACTGGAGCAGCTGTTTGCAAAATGAGCACCTGTCGATGGCAAAAGGGTAGGTGCTCACCTTCATTAGTTTGAAATGTAGAGAGACGTGGCTGAACATTTTCTGTGTGTAATGAAAGTCAGGAATCTTTAAGTTCTACCTTTGCCTCCAACTTGCAAACAGTGCCACAGCTTTTTGATTTCATGCACAGATTCACGGTGGAATGAAAGCATTTTAAATTAGACCGAGACAATAATTCCATCACAGGGTTTATGTTTCTTCATGTATTTTTATCACAGGGAACAATGCAGCATGATGGAAGCTGAGTGCAAAAGTATCACCAGACTTGGGATGTCTTTCAGCTTTTTATTCACTCATACTGTGGGGCCCAATTCATTTTTGCTGTCCTGTTCCATTTTCCTCTGAAGCTGAACTTGCAGCTTTCTGTCTATGTTGGAAAGAGATATTCCAGGTACCTTGTTTCAATCAGCTGACAATCCTCAGTCCATGAATTCTCCAGTGTAATTTACAGCCCCACAAAGTTAAAAAGGCCAAAGTGAACCCAAAGGAGCACTAAACTATGATGCTGTGTGCCATGCAGTCTTCTAGATGCAAGGAGATTGTGTTGCAGAGCAGGATAACAGGTGATTATGGAAGACAAACTTATTGAAAAACTTCCTTCATGCAGAAACACAGCACTAGAATTTACCAGAAGACTCAAGATCTTCTGCCATCAGCATTCACAGGTAAAGGTCCAAGATTTAGTTTAAAAAAAAAAAAAAAAAAAAAAAAGGCACTTTTCAGCTTCCACTGAATTTTAAACTTAAGACAGTTGTAAATTTCAGCATTTATAGCAAAAGTCAGCAAGAGAGCTCTCCTTCTCAGTCCTGGATAAAACTCCTTAGTAGATACCTAGGGTCTCAAACATAGATTTAAACTTCAAGTGATATCAAATTCTACTTAAATAACACCTTAGTGAAGGCACTGCAGGCTTTCTTGTCATAAGGAATAACAGATAAGGAAAGAAGAGACCTGAAGACCTGGATCTGCTTTCTTTCCTGGCCTTGCTACAAATTATCTGATTGACCACTGGTAAAATGCATAAACATTCTACAAAATATGGATAATCTGTTTTACCTCCTAAGGACTAGAAGAAGATAGCTTCTTGCATTCCTTAGGCTTTAAAATATGCCATACCAAAAGATAATTTTGACCCACAATAATTGATTCGCTCTGTACATACACGTGTGTGCAGAAAAAAATGCATGCACGAGTGTGCTAAACTGACCTCTGAAATACATTAAACTTTTTGGTTTTCAAATATCTTTCGGTTTTATATAAACTCCTCTTTCTTCTTTTTTCTTTTTTTGGTGGGAGGGAATTCTTGCCTGTTCATAACAAGAGCAATCGAACATGAATGTCACAGTAGGCATATATAACAACTGGTACTGAGGCTTTAAGGTACAGCCATGCTTTTTTACACCCCCTATGTTATGTGTTTGTCTGTCACATGATGACCTCTATCCGCAAGAGCTGAGGCCAGAACAATATGTCTAAACATAAAGAATCTTTCTAATTGAACGTGGTCAAGTTATTGGGCCCAACAGCATTACTTTTTCAAAATTTGTTGCACATTTTTAATGACTACACATCCCAATAATCTCAGTTTGTATCTTAGCAGTTTTAAAACAATGGCTACTCCAACACCAGACTTCATTTTCTGCTCCTCTGGTTTCAGTGCTAAGCCAGAGGGAAGACTGCCACCTAATGATCTGTAGGTAAGTGCAGGTTACAGCTGGTACCTTTTGGTTCCACGTTTTTGCATCCTCCACTGCTTGTAGGCTTAGTAGATATTCAGGGGTGGCCAGTCGCTTTTATGGTTGGTTATATGTATAAACAAAACTGTGGAGCTGCTTGAATTAAAAAACTGAATGGGGAACAGTGATTGGTTTTCCATTTGGCTTTCTAACAATAACCAAGGCTGAAAGCATCTCAGTCTGCCTTTGAAAGGTTGTTGAGTGCAGCAGTCAGGCAAAGTTATGGGGTAAAAACCAAAAATCCTGAAGTATCATAGTTTATTTTGCTAAATTCATGGGAGCTAGGCAAGATAATTATAACAGAAAGGAAGAGAACGTGAATGAGGAAAAAATATTACGATCTAATAGTACATTTATAGAAAAAAAACTTCTCCCATCACAAACCTGAGAATTACTTGGTGGAATGAAAAGATAAATACTTTCATGGTACATTTGAAAAATCGCATGCAAATTGCAAAGTTGTATTCAGTAGGAGCCTTATTTCAGTGTATTGAGACATTGCAGGGGGGTGTCAGTCACATTAACACATGCCTCGGGTGGTTGAACGTTCAAGCATCCCTTGTCTCCCATCGCACCAGAGGAATGTGCTAATGAGTCCATAGAACATAATCCTGTCGTATTTTAATGCTATGTTAATTTAAATGGCTGAGGAACAAATCCTGGGGCGAGGAAGATCCATAGCATAGAGCCAAATGAAGCCACGCATTTTGTCTTCATCCTCTGGTCACACAGACCTGGTTCTCGTGAGTGGGAAATTTCTAAAGACACCTCGAGGGAGGGGGAGCTCCTGTGTAAGTGCCTCACTCTCAGCTCTCTTGTCCTCAGGGATCAGTGATAATAAGACTGCTCCACTGAGGATTATTTGGGGGTGGATTGAGCATGAATTTTTGGCAACCTCGCTGCTTCACAGAAAAGTTGAAGGATTTTTTTATATCTCCTCTTTGTTGTGTGTTCTTAGCTAACAATTCCAAGGGAAAAATGAAGAAAAAAGTATTAAAAGGCCTTTGCTTCTCAGCAGTTCAAATAGAGCCCTTTAACAAATGTTACAACTCCTCTTTTCAAGATGTAGTTTATTTTAAATATCACAAAAATGAGAATACCCATTCTGCCTTCAGCCTTCCCACAGATCTAGGGCAGGCATGACTGCTTAACTGGGCCAAGAATATCCTGAGTTAACCTGTGCTTGCTGGAAAATGATAAGGATTTGGCTGATCCTTTCCTTGTAGGCAGAGATTGCCTACTCAGGGCTTACCTGACATGGGGAATACTTAGTTCTACATTGGGGACATCAAATTCCTTCATTCTTTTGGGGGTGCAAATAAGGATACCGGTGTCATCCCCCAGCCCTCCTCCTATTTAGAAGCTCCCAAGGGAGGTGTAAGCAAATTCAAGGAACCAGAGAGGTCTCTGAACAAATTTCAGCTCCATTTTAAAGAGCCAAACATGGAAGTTTCTGAACAGCACACAGTAATTATGAAAAAATACCAGAGCAGGATAGGTGCAAATCATATGATATGTCCTTAAGGATATGGAAGGAAAGTTTCAGCATTCTCAAGACTCCCTAAGTCAGCTGGAAATTTAGATATCAAAGAAATATGAAGGTTCAGCAGCCTGAGAAGAGAATGGACACAAATGTATCTACTCCAAAGCAATTAGTGGGGAAGACCAAACTGTAAAATTTTTGTCACTTTTTCTCAGTTATCATGTCACTTCTGCATTCAATAAGCTGGAACAAGACCTTACAAACCATTTTCTGAAATAAACCTTGTGCTTTATTAGACAGGATTCTTGTTAACTTTCTTTTTGACCAGGTGATCCAAGAAATAACTGATAGACATTAAAAGCAGATGATCTGTACTCTCACTGTACCTCTGTCTCATAGTTCTGTTCCACCTGTCACTTTCTATCAGCTCCTCCCACCAAAAAACAAACAAACAAAAAAAAAACCAACCAAAAAAAACCCAAAAACCCCCAACCCCCCCCCAGTTCCTCCTAAGAGTGTCCTTTCTACCACTTATTGGTGCAAAATCAGATTGGATTATTATGGTGAAAGAATATTTGTGTGTATGTGTGTGTTTATCTGTGTGTGTGTTTGCTTGTTCAGAGTCCCAACTGTAAGGAGGAAGTCCCAACTTATAAAAAACTTCAAATGTGAACTGGGAATTTCCTTAATTTTTTCTTCTCTTTCTAGACCCCTTCTCCTCATGATAAGCACACCTCTTCTCCAAAAAGGCAAATTTTTCTCCATTTTCTCCTGATTAACTGAAAAGATTCTCTCTACCTTAGGCTAAACATGCTCCATTTACAGTCAAATTATTAACTAAGCTTAAAAAAAAATCAATTAATGATCAAATAGTTGTAACCACAAGAAAAAAAAAAAGAAGTGCATTTGTAAGAGAAAAGGACATTGATTACAATTCAAAGATATCTTAAGCATTCTCAACCACTTCTTGGCAAAACAAATGAGCTACAACCTTAGCTTTGATGTCTTTTTGCTTCAGTGTCCATTAAATTGGAATTTTATTGGCAGACTGTAGCTTAGTTAAGAATTTATTCATGCTATGTCATGCTGTCCTTTTGGCAAGGGGAGAAATTTGGGGAAAGATTTTTAATTAAAGTTTGTCTTTTTTTTTTTTCTTTTGGCTTTAATGGACAAAGGTGACATTCCCTTTAAAAACTGGGTTCTTTTCTCTTATATTTACCAGTAAAAAATCTGAAAACATGGCTGCAGGGAGAAATTACAGGTACAAGTGCCAGAATCAATAATCTCAAGTAATAAATCTGCTTCAAAGATTGCTGCTTTCTTCACAATTAAACAATAGCCATAGATGCCATTAGATGCCATTTTATGGAATTATAATCTCTGGTATCATTCCTTGTTTATATGTATAGATTCACACCCTTAATGCCTGATAACATCAAGCAGTATTAATCTTTGAAGCTAAATAAATGTTATGGGTGCAAACCAAAGTCCAGTCTGGAAAAGAGGGAAAAGTGACTTGATAGATATTCCTTATTGTTTAAACTTTCCAATTTTGTTCTCTTGAGCAGTTGAAAACTGCAGCACCTTGCCACTTAAAAGAAAGAAAGAAATTTAAGCTGGTTATGAGTGATTGAAAAAACTATCTAATGTGGAATAACCCTGAGGAAAAGGAATAGCTGTTGATTTTTTAATTATGTTCTGGGAAGTAAGCATAAGAGATGCATAAGTCTTTCTCCATTTCTGGGTCTATTTTCTATTCTCTCTGACATAGTTACATAGGTATTTAAAATCACTCATAAAACTTAAAACAACTTAAGTTGCAAATTTAGAGGAAATGAAGTCCCCAAGGAACAATCCCATGCAAACTCAGAAATATGTAATATTTAATAGCTACTTTCTGATGTAAACCATCCATTATGGGCTTTGTCATCCTTGGCCACAGGTAACTAGAAGAAACCAGTGAAACTGTGTCAAACATCTTGTTCTTGAAAAGACAGTGACTTCAGTTTTTTTCCCTTCATTTGCAGATGCAATATTCACTGGGAAAAAAAAAAAAGTGACATCGTTTACCTGAGTTTTACTGATGATCACTGGCAGAGTACAATAGATGCTGGAGTACATTTCAACAGTGAGTGTCCTTAGAAACTTTATTATAATTTTCACTTTATTCTCCTTTACAAAGAAATAAATAGATTCCTTCTATAAGCTTTGATCATCATGTTAGATGTAAGCAGAACGTATAAGAAGGGATCTATTTGTGGGTTACAAAAAAGTGCCTCTAGGTTTATTTTTAGAGCTGATGGCTATTAGTCACAATTCCATAATTGCTCTTCAGGTGCTTAGAGGTTTCAGGATATTAGTACTGAGTTCCTATTTTGAAAGTGTCATTGAGTGTCTGCATAAGTATGCTATTATAAAGCATCCCAAAACCCAACAAAAAAAATGTTTTCCCTTTTTCTATGTTCCTAGGTATGTAGAAAGCTATTTCTGCAAGTGAGCAGGATTTTTTAACAACCCCTTGGAATGCTTGTATTGCATTCATGGTCACAAAGATAGGGTAACTTTTTTAAAAAATAATCTGCATAAATTTTACTAAAATTTTACTTGCAAACATTATTGTAACCATTGAAAATCACTTTTTTTTTTCTGTGCAATGTTGTACTTTCTAAATTTAGAAATTCACTTCTGCTTATTATTTTATATCCCCTTTACATATTAATGACAGGAATAACCTCACACAGACTGGGGCATCTGTCAAACACCTATTTCCAAGCTTTTACTCCACCTTCCTGTCTACTTGAGAGAGTGAAATTGATCCTTCAAAGGTGAGATTCACTTAAGATGTCTACACTAGAATGAGCTGAATCATTCTAAAGCAGCTTCTGTTTCTCCCCCTACCTAAAAAGGCAGTCTGGAGCTCAGGGTGATGATGACATTCTGATGATGATGATGATGAGAGCCTAAAGTTATGGAAGATTAGTTCTGCCCTAATTATCAGAGTTAGCATCATAAATTGCAGTGGCAGAAAATTTGTTTTAATTTGTTACAATATGTTGCAAAGTTGTCTCAGTATTGATTCAGACAAATCTTTGAAACCCAACATAAGTATTCAATTTGTGATCCTCTGACAAAGATTAATGTTTTCAGAGTCATTAATGATAGTCAGACCTCTATTTAAAACCAAAGACTACCTTAAGAACGTTTTACTTTTCCTCTTAAGGGACCAACTTATATATTATATATATTTATATTTGTATATTTATATTTATATTTATATTTATATTTATATTTATATTTGCCATTGTGAAAACACTTAAAACTGTTTCCATCACAGCTGATATCACTAAATCAGATTTTGATTTGTATAGGAGTTGAAGTTTGTTTGCTTTGGTGTTTGGTTTTGAGGAGGTTTTTGGCTTTTTTTCCAATCTTTGTCTGGGTATTTTACAACAAGTATTTCCATTTAAAAATTCATAAATATGCAGTCAGACATAAGCCACAGATCTACAATAACCTGGCAGTTATGTATTGACCATTTTTTTCAGTAGGATTTTTTTAAAATTTAATATCAAACCACACAAAATAAATATGTGAGAGGTTGGCCACTGTGGGGAAGAACTGCAGGGAAAAGAAACAGGAGAGGAAACAAATCATCTGCAGAAACCCTCTCCATCTATAATCCTTCAATTGACTTTAAATCATTCACTGTTGTATTTGTCTGTATGAGCAAGAAGATGCCCCCACTACACAGTGTGAAAATGTGTGTGATATAGTGTAAAAGTAGTGACCACAGATAGTAAAATTATTGGGAATTTACAATGTTCATTGACCCAAGAATTCCAAACCCCCATCTCCTGAGAAAATGCATTGCTTATTAACAGCTTGTAATACCAAACCCTAATAATAGATGCAGTTATAAAAGAGATGTACATTTTTCCATATGTGATTTATGTACTCTTTTTTTTTTTAATGGGGTATTGCTAGTAAGTGTTTTCAGCCTGGTAGGAATTTTAATTTTCCATAAAATAACTTGATGTAGAAAATATAACAGCAAATAATTCAAAGACATTCTTCTTTTGAACACTAATATTTGAATTTGTCCTTCTACCTGTCAGGTATTCTGTTCAGAACCAAAAATGTGAATTTTCAAAGAAACTTGGTCTGACTTATGATTTTGCTTGTTTTTTTTTTCTCTGTATTTTCCCTATCTTCATAACATGATAGGCAACAAAGATTGGAATTTCCTTATTACCCTAATAGATTAGTGTTGAATTAACATTATCATCTTCTTTTGCAATGTCTGCCCTTTGCTCAGCCTGGGTGTGATCAGATAAGGATGTGACAGCAGTGACAGTACTGTGACACTCTGATCTTTGTGGAAGCAGATGAAGAAGGTGAGCTTGGGCAGTTATCATTTCTTCTTGAGAAAATTTGTGCTTCTCGGTGGAATACTTAATTTTGAATTTTATTCCTCAAAAGATGAGGAGTCCAGATTCAGTGCATTTCCACAAATCCATGTTACCACGTGGTCACCATCAGCAGAAGTGAGGCTGTAACAAGGCAAAGCAGGAAGCAAGGTTACAGCCATTTATAGTACCCCCAAGTCTGATGTTCCAGGCAACTACCTCCCACCTAATGATTTTGTTTGAGATCTCCTAGCAATTTTGCATCCTCTGCAGTCGTATTTATTTTCTGTAACTGCATATGGGCAAATTTAAACAACTTTTTTTTTTTTCTTTTTTTTTTTTTTAGTGGTGAAATAACAGTATACACACAGATATACGTCAACATAAACAAGCCTGCTTTAATTCAAGCATCTCAATAAATCACAATGGATTCAAGACCTACTGAATTTCAGGGAAGCCTTCCAGAACTGCCTTTAAAAAATTCTAATGAAAATGTTCTGCATACTACTTGCTGTTAAATATTCAACAATAATAAAATGTACTTTACCTTTATGAAGAGCTACGTAAGTATTAACTAACTAAACCTCATGACTCCTATATATAATGCAGATAAATGTAAAATTGAATTTTATTCTTCTTAGGCAAATTAGCTACAAAAGTGAACAAGCCTTTTACTAAAGAGTAAAAAGGACCTTGGCTTCCTTGATTTTCTTCACTTATCCCAGTGAAATCACAATTTCCCTACAGTTGTATTGTAGAGAGAGAAAAACTAAAAAGTTACTTATGCAGTAGTTTTAAAAAGTCGTTATACAGAAGGACAATAAAGCCAATACTACCTCAGATACAACATAAAATTTAGATTTTTTTTTTTTTTTAAATCTCAAGGTACAATTTTGTTGTCTGTATATTGCACACTTCACAATATGACAACACATTTGGGTCCATGTTATACACATACCGAGATCTGCCACTACAGGATGTTCTACACTGTGAAAAAGTATTTTCTGGGTGAATACACAGTGTTCTGAGTGCTCAGCAACAGCTGATTCTTTGAAAGCAGATTTGGAGACCCTGATTTTTTGAAAAGAACTGTCATTGAAACCAATGGCTTGATGGCTGGAGAGTGACACGTTCCCCAATGCATGTGTTGAAGGAAGAACTTAAAGCTGACCTCAATATATCTACTATTAAAAGTTGGGGTTTTTATTTTTAAACTCTGACAAACTTCTGTTTTCAAACATAATGTGTCTACTTCTTTTTGTTGTTTTGTTTTGAAAAACGGGATTTCCTGTGAGTACTGACAGCCAACATAGAACTGTGTTACATTATGAATACACTTAAATTACATATAAGTAAAATACCTGAATATTTAACTATACTGTATGCTCTGAGAGTGGGTGTGAGTTGTGAGTACCTCATGGACCTCCTGTATTTGTAATCAGCCTAAATGGCTCAGAGAAGCATCCTCAAACCTTGATAAAGTCCAGTTACATGGACTGAAGGGTCTCAAAAAGTGGGGGGGAATGGGTAGCACGTGCTGAGCTATATTATTTATACACTGAAATATATTTCACAGGGGCCGTGTCACCACCAGTGATTGTGAATCCTGTTTGTTCCAGTTTTGTGATATAAAAAGAGCGCAGGAGTGTGTCAACAGGACAGATTTTACACACTGGAAATGAGAGAGCGAGAGCGCGACAGAGAGAGATCTTTCATCTTGTCAATGCCTCCTCATCAGCATTCACATCACATTGCCTTCATTTCAGACCTCGCCACTGTCCTCTGCCTTCATCCTTTTTTCTTATTCTGATTCGTCTCTCTTCACCACTGAAAACAAAACTTTCTCCTTTGTCTCTGGTCTTTCAGGAAATGCTACACCGGAACAGCTTGCTGTCCCATCAGGAGAATCGCGGCTTTTGAAATAAAATTGGCATTTTAAGACCAAGCAAGGTAAAATTACACATTGAAGTAGAAGTTACATTTTTTTCAAGGTCCCTTGAACAAAGTTGTACAGGAGTATTCTTTTAAATCTTAGTAATTGCTGATCTTTCATTTTTCGTTGTCTGCAGCTTGCTCTCTGTGCTCTCACAGACCTCCTGTAACAATCATGCTGATGTTGTAGCATTTAGTTTTGCTGTTTATTTCAAGAGAACATTTAATGGGAAAAAAATAAAGCCAGAAGATGAAAATGTTGGAATTTCACACCGTGGATAACAGAAGTTTGACAGAATTGTTTACAGACCCACATCAGGAAATGCTGGCACTCGTGCTGAGCTGTGTGAGCCCTCACACTTGTTTGTGCTGTAAAGTTTTCCTGTAGCTACACAGCATTTCAGGAGGGTACAGCACTATCCTACCAAGGCTCTCCTGTTCCTGCACAGACTTGAAGAAAGATCCAGAGAGAAACAGAACCCCCTCACACCCATAATAAAGCCCATTTCCTTTAACCCCTTTGCTGCCAATAATACAAAATCCCACCATGCTGCCATCACTCACAAACACATTTTTAGTCACTCCAGATCTGAGGTGATGTTAGGAAGGTTTCTGTTCTATGAAGAGATTTTTTTTTACTTTCCTCAAATACCAGAAGCCCTACTAGTAAGGTTACAGGTTGTAAGCCATATAATAATAAATTATAAATTTATTGATTTATTGATTTTAAATTGATTTTTAAAAAAATGAAAAAGTGAGGGGTGTTGTACCATTTTGAAAGAAGTGGTATAATTAATATGGCTCAATATCTTTATTAATAGTGCCTCACAGGCAGAAGTTAAATTGAGCTTGAATTTCCTGCTTTTTCAGGATGTCTCATCTTTCTTCCTATTGCATTCATAATATCTGCTTATTTATACAGCAACATGAGCATTGAATAAATTCAGGCATTCTTACCTGGTAGCAGTTTTTTCTCCATTTTTACATGGAAGTAAATTTCAAAGGAAAATGAAATTTCTGTACAGTAACCCAGGCAAATGACATTCCTTGTTATTTGTCTACAGATTCTGTGTTGCATTAAATGTACATAATACACATAAACTCTTTCAATAATGCAAAACTTTCAAGTTCCATATACCATAAAAGAAAAAAAAACAAAAAAACAAAAAAACCAAAACCAAACAACAACCCAACATATCCATGGAGATTCAGCACAAAGACCCAGCTAGACCAATGTGTCATCTCTAAGAATGACTAATAAAAGAAACCAAGACAAAGGGTGAGAGAAATAAGTGAAGCAGACTGTCTTTCTCTGGTGTGTCCTTCTGCCTTGGCTGCACACAGTTTAGGCATTTTCTGACTGGGAAGTTATAGTCAGATTATTGTTTAATACAAAAGAGAGGCCTCTCCAACAAGAATGTACTTAATCTTTCATAACTGATTTATACTTTGGCCTTCAACATGTCCTGAGGCAATGAATGAATTATGCAATTTGCTTATTTGTTATGCGTCTGTTTTGAAAATGTCATGGCAGAATTTCACTGGCTGCCTCCTCATTCTTCTGTACTGAAAACATCGGTCCTTACACTGTAACTTTGCAGATCTCACATATTTCTCTTTGTACAATCTTTTGCAAACCAAACAGACCTACTCTGTTCAGTCATCCTCCATTTCTCTGAGCAAACATGTTCTATTTGACTATTCCCTTGCTAGTTACTTTGCTTAATACTAATTACCAATTAAGACATTTCTTTGAGACAGGGTGACCCAATCAAGTGTCATATTCCAGAAAAAACTTCACTATGGATTTATACTGTAGTATAATGTTTCTTTTCAGTTTTGTTTTCATTTCTTGTCCCAATAATTCTTGATTGATTGTTGGAAATCGTTTAATATTAATCTGACATTTTTGAGAAACTTTGATAGTGATATTGATAGTTTTCATTGTGAGTACTACAAGATTTTTGTCAAACCAAAAATACTTTAAACTATGGTAGCAATAATCGTTTTAACACCCTAAGATGCTAAAACATTTCATATGTTCCAGAACAATATCTGTAAATTGACTATTTTTCTACTTGTTACTGCTCTATTGACTGGGAATTTTTTTTCTGCAGATTCTCATCCTACTGAATCATCTGCTGTTACCAATGATGGCAAACTTCGTCTTCTAATGAGTTTGAAAATATTTTTTCTCTATGTTATATGCTGTTAATGGGTTGGTTCTCAACATTTTTGTCAGGGCTGAGTTGCTATAGCTTTACATTTAATTTACTATCTATAATTTCCAATTATTTGGCTGTGATTTTTATGTTGGAAAGAAGGGGTTTCTTTAATCTCTAAAAGCCCCTTTTCTATTTGTCAGGATCCAGCTAGCCCTTTTATAAGGATCTGATGAGTTCTTTCACCAAGCTTGTAACATGATGTCTTTGAACAGCATCCTTTGCACCAGTTAATATTTTACCATCTGGAATGTATTTTTTTAAGTTCATTTTAACTAACTTCCATTATATTTACATATTGCCCCTCTTTACAGTAAAACAATATTTCAGGAAGAGAAGATGAGACTGTTTTGATATCTATTTGGAGGGATCTGGTGAGATTTGCTTCAGGAATTTGCATACTTCACAAAGATTATTGTACAGAGGGACTTAAATAATTGGCTCTTGAACTGGGTCTTGTGCACTGTGAAAAAGTAGAGCTGCTTCTCTTTTTGTGAGATTTGTTTAGTTGTCCCAAAGAGCAGCTGTTTATTATGTTAATCACCATGTTCCACCATAACATCCAAGATGTTTTGTATCACTATCATCATTTTTTTTTGTTTTTGCTTGCCTTCATAATCTTTCTAATCTGCTTTACAGTCATTGTCCCTACCTTGGATAGGGGCTCCATAGTGCACCTGTACTGACACATTCTTCTCACCCAGGTTTTGAAATCAAGACCTGATTTTTTCCCCTCTCCTTTTCCAATGCATGTGTTGTCTCTGCCTGCCCTCAGTAAGTTATTGCCACATGTGCAGCCCACATCTATATGCAGAGGGTCTAGATCTCCCCATGGCATCCAAATAGCAAAATGAAGCTACAAAAAATATGGACTGCTGATTCTAATCACTTAACAACTGGGACAAACCTTTGCAGCTGCTAAATTGATGCATTGGTAAGCACAAAATCAAGTTCCTTGCTATGTGCATGTGTGCCTTAAAAGTGGGGAGGCAGAAAATCAACAACACTGAATAATAAACATTTCTTAGGTTAATTAATTTTGACATGTATAGCTTTATATGTAATTGATTCATGAGCTCTGTGAGGTAGATAATTCACACATCTTTGATTTTAGCAATCTCTTATTCTGCTTCATAACTTTCCAAAGGATATTTTTTACCCAGGAACATTAAACCAGTTAAACTTGAGTCTGTTCCTGTCAAAGTAGTTTACATCTGCACAGGCAATTTCTGAATTTGATTTTGTTTTTGTTAGTCACGCTCTTTGATATATGAAAGTTTAGTACTTAATGTGCATCAGGATGAAAGTAGCCACAGTTCTTTGGGAACTTGCTCATATGAGTGAGCACATTACTGCTCCTGGCAGTCCCATTGCTCCCCTGGCCTGCAGGTCTCCATTTTGGTTGGTCAACCTGCACCAAGGCTGCAGAAGTAATTTCAGTGGTGAGAGAGTCAATGCTTCAACAGATGATTCTGCAGTCAAAGGAACAAAATTTTTATTGTGCACCCATTCAAGACATGCTGGCCACACACACCCTGTTGATGCAAGCAGGACTGAGACCACATCTCACAGAGAGAATGGGCAGGTGCTGACAGACCTCCAGGAGTGCACAGAAATGGTGTTTATTAAACTGTGTGTAATATCCACGTGGATGGATCAGATTGGGATGCTGGGAAAGGTCCCTGGCCCTGCCACTGCCAGTCATGGGGGCCATGGAAATATCCCTTTCCTGCTGAGAAAGTCTTTCTGATTTTCACTGAACAGAAGGGTTCAGTGGCTGGAGTGGGCTGGGGAGGAGGTGCTGGGCAGTGTGTTGGGCAGGGGAGCAGCACAGCAGGGAGGGACCAGCAGCCCAGGGAAGCTGCTCTTCTGGCACATTTTCCATCTTTTGGCAATTTTTAGAATGAAAAAAGGAAAAAAAATGAATACAAAGAATAGAAGTTTTTCACAAAGCAGCTGGATGACTCAAGAAAGTTTTGCTTCTGGTCTTGCTTTTTCCTTTAGGGTTTAGGTGTTGGGTTGTTTGGGTTTTTTTCAGATCAATTTGTCTCTTAATTTCTAACATTTTTCACATTTGTGACTAGCATTTTCTCATGACGAAACGTGAAAATCCCTGTACTAGCAGCTGTCAGAAGTTGGGAGAGACATTGCAAGAGAATTGCTTTTGGTTGTCACCAGCCCTGCCTTTTTCACCTGCAGCCATCCAGCCCTGGCCACTGCTGGGACACATCACTGGTTGGAGGGTTACTCTGATAACTCGAGTCACTCGTTCTTAATCAACGTTTTTCCAAATAATGCTTGTATTTAAAATGTCCAATTTATGATCTTTGGTTAGACAACAGTAGTGCAAGACTGCTGTAACACCTACTGAAGCAATAAGAGTCTTTCTATAGACTTTGTAGGAATTGGATGAGGCTTATATTACTGAATACTTTAAAACTAAACAGACCTGGAAAGGAAAATAATCCCTTACTGCTGCCTTCTGTTAGTTCCTTGGGGGAAAAAAAATAAAGCAACTCTGAACTGAAACGTACAGAATTTTTTAAATGCATGAATATACCTCATTGTTTTTGTTTTCTCCTCTTGTGATAGAGTACTGTTTAATTAAATAAATGAGGTATATGTCCTAAGCAGCTTATGGATGGGTATTATCTTCATTTGAGATACTCTAATGAAAGACTAGGGGAACAGCAAGCAGCCATTTATTCTACAAAATTAAAAATAGGCAAGAGATGAACATTTAATTACCTTGATATCATCCTTTGCTATATTAGGTTAAAGCAATAAATTGAAGGACAACAAAGCTTATATATATATATATATATATATATATATATATACACATACATGTACATGTACATGTATATACATATATATGTAAATTCTGGGGGTTTTAATCATTAAAAATCGATGAAATTAATGTATTAAAGCAGTAACAAGACATTTAGCTTTTATGCAATGACACTTTTCATCCACAGGTTCTGTAATGCTTTGCTCAGGCTACCTACAGCTGATGAGTACCTGACACAGAAGGTTTTCTCTCAGCAGCGAGGCCCTGGGTACCAGAGAGCCTGAGCTGTCTGACACGCTCTGCACAAAGCTGCTGAATTAGTCACACAAAAATTATACCAACAAGAAAAGCACAGTACAACTGCAGCATTTGGGCCAACACAGCTCAGCAGTGAGCACAGCACACTCGTACTTGTGGAAAGGTGTGTGTGGTTGGGGTGGGTTGATACTGTCTGGATGCCACCCACCCACCAAAGCCTCTCTATGGCTCCCCTCCACCCACCTTGGTGTCTGCAGAGCTGCTCCTCTCACATGTTCCCACCCTGCTCTTCTCTGGCTGGGATTACAACTGCACAGTAATTTTTTTTTTTCTTCTCAAATATGTTGTGACAGAGATGTTCCCAGCATTCCTGATGGGCTCAGCAGCGGCTCCATCCTGGAGCTGGCTGGCATTGGCTCTGCTGGACATGGAGGAAGCTCCCAGCAGCTTCTCACACAAGCCACCGCTGTAGCTCTTTCCCCTGCTACCAAAATCTGGCCATGCAAACCCAACAGTGGTTAAGGAAAAGAAAAACATAATTGCAATTAAAACTATAAGCAAGAATTTTTGTGATTAAATCTCTTCATTACGAGATGAGTATTATTCCCTGACTAGGTATGTACTCGTTAGAGTCAGGCTCCTCTGCACAGGAAATTGTTTTCGAAATTTTCACATGACACAGAATTAGGGATTACTCTTTTAAAAATATCTTCTTTGTTGAACACTCATGCTTAAATTTATTAAAATGATGTAATATCTAAGGTACAATATATAAAGCATATAAATAAAATGTAATTATATATAACATAAAATATACAAAGTTTTAAAAATATAAAATACACAAGAACTCAAGAACTAAGAAGTTAATCACATAGCAGATTTCAGGTTTTGCTTTGCTCTCTCTGAAGCATTCAAGGCTACTTAGTCTGCCAGAAGTGGACTAAAAGGGAACCTGTTTCTAATAAGATCAATGCAACTGTGTTTTGAAAAGGGGAAAAGAAAACAGCTAGACGAAATGCTGACCTTTTTTCTTTACTGAAACTCTTCAGTAATTAGATTGAGAATGCAGTTTCCAGGAACAAAGGGTTCAGATGTAGATTTTTACATGAGCAGAGGTTTTGTTTGGTGTTTTTAGTGGGAGAGTGAAGGCCTATTTTGAAAATTCTGATTTCATTACTTTTTAAATCTAAAAATCTATGCTTGTTTTCCATGCTGTCAGATTCATATCATGTCATAGTTCTACTGTATATGCACACTCAGCAAGAGAATGTGCAAGTGCTGGTGTTTTGTGTTACCCTGTTTCTCCCACTGCATTTGCTAAAAAGTGGGAAAAAAAATCACACAAATGGAAACAGTATTTACTACCTAAAATCCACAGGCAGGTAGCAAGAACTCAAGACCTTTCAGTCTTTGGACCCTCCGGACAGATTTGTTGGCAGGGTAAGTATAAGGCCATGAAGGTTTGTAGAAGCCTTGGCAGCTAAGGGATGGTATCAGCTCTTGAGCAGTACCCATTCAAGCAGGTTGGATTTACCAACCAAGAGCATTCTGCATGATGGTAACATCCTCCATATATTCTGTCAGCCCTTTCATTTTAGATATGTATTATTTTTAGAAAACGAAGGTCCTTTGACTGCACTATTTCCCTTTCTTTAATACCCATTAAATATGATGATCTTTTTAAAGACACACACTGAGGTATATATGATGATGTGGTTTGTGCCTGTTCCTTTTCACAAGGGACACAAGGCATCAAGATCACACACATGGTTCAGGTACAAGATACACTACTCATACATTAAACATTTCAGCATGCACTGAATGCCATGGAATTAAAACAATGTTTACAAAACAGACAAGATTATGCTTTTCTCTTTGGTGAAATATCTTGAAAACACTAGTCATGATGAGGACAAAGGAGATCCGCTTCTATATTATAAAAATCATACTTATTAAGGGAAGGATGAAGCCAATTAGGTATCAGATATGAGGCTGAGAAAAAAATTAAATTTAAAATCTCTTATGCTTGTGTCCATACAGCTGTTTATAGCAATTCAGTAACTGAGAAATGAACTGAATCTAGTTCCTTTAACCCTGCGATAAATTTAACTTAAGAACACAGGTGGTTTGTATTCTGCACGTGTGAATGGTCTACAGCTTTTCTGTGTTATTAGTCTGGTTTCAGCCATTTTAGCAATTCCATTGTATTTTGTTCACAGCTTTTGGCTTCCACCCTTTTTCATTTTCCGTTTCTTCTGCCAGACACTTAATCAGCCTCTCTGGGAACTTATATAGCTCCCATGACCACTGTGTAAGAACACCTAACAAACACTAATGCCTTTTTATCTTTGCTGCACCCTTATGAATAAGAACTGTGTTAATTCACATTATATAGAGAAGGAACAAAAGGACAGAGACATTAAATGACTTGGCTATCAGTGGGAGAGAAATCTACAAAGCATCAGGAACTGAAGACAAATGGTTAGGGTTAGCCCCAAGCACCTGCTTCCTACTCCCTGCCCTTTGCAGACTATGAGCATCCTCAAGCATCTGTCCCTCTGTCAAGGCACAAGGAAGACTCTTGGAATTCCCATCAGGGAAGTGCCTGTGCTGGGAGTTGTCACATCTCCATGGTGAGAAAGCAGCTCTTCCAAAGGATAATGGTGAGAATCAAAGTTGGGAACCCCTCTGTCTTTCCCTCTCACTCTGTCAAACAGCTAGGATGCCTGGGCTTCTAAATCAAGCACCCAAACCTGCTCTCTAAAGTATATGGTATGAGTCATTTAGCTAATATAAAATGCCCTATACTGATCCACAAAGAGAATCCCATAAAGTTTTTCATGTCTCTTTTGGCTGCCCACACATATGGATCACTCATCATTGTAGTATCTGAATGCCTGGTTTAACCAGTCACATGAATTCTTTTGTTTTAACGTTGGATTTTGACTACTGGTTGCTGTTCTCATTTCTAGTTTCATCTATTTTTTTATCTGACATGAGGAATGCCATTCTGTTATAAGGCGAGGTGGGGTGGGGTGTGAGCAAGCTCCAGTAATTCTGCAACAGCTCCCACCCCTCCTGCAACCCACTGACTTTGCATGGTACGTTATCTGCCTATCGATAACTCTTTTTCGTGTTCTGCAATAAAATCACATTCTCCCACGGGCTGCTTTTACTTTTCTCCCTTCTCTCGTCAGATATTGGGGGTTAATAGCTGTAGCAGTTTGGATTCCTCTCTGTGGCCCTACAAGAAGCCAGGATGGATTAAGAGGTAAGTGAATGTTGTTTAGTCTCTTTGTCCTCGTTTTGGAGAGTGTTATTTACAAAGATACAAACATACGTAATTGTACACGTTTATCTCATATTGCTCAGCTATTTCCTGCTCCTCCACACTCCCACCCCATACAATGGGTTGTACGAGTTCAAAATGCCTCTGATCCAACCCTGTACCTATGCACAGGCAACTTTATCTCTTCCCTGTGTGTGTGCACCTGGAGGATAAATGCAATGGAAGAAGGGGTGCCTACACCCCTGCACCTTTGTGCAAGAATGGGAACAGATGTATTGAGGGGAGTGTCAGAATTTGAGTTATGTTTCATAGAACATTTGTGTAGTATAATAAACATCTGCAAATTACTATTTATTTCATGAAGTAATTAACATTCCTAATTAGATGCACCTTGCAGCTGCTGTTAATCTTAATTGGCAATAATGCAGTTACATTTTGATACATATCTTCAGAAGAGTTACAGAAGAGAAGGGGAAAAAAAAAATAAAGACAAAAATCTGAAGGGAAGGAAATAAAACTGTTCCCACACAGTTCAGAGAGTTCGCACAAAGAAGATCCCATGGCAACAGCGAGGCCCACAGTTTGCCTTATAAAAATCCAAGAATAGATAATGTATCATCTCTCCTAAAACACTTCGCTTGGGAAACCGGAGGGGAAGGAGGTGGGGAGAAAAATAAAACAAAGCACAAGAGGTGAAGCGAAGCAGGCTGACCCCCGCGCGTGTTGCTCGTCGGGCGCTCCCCTCCCGGCCGTGCCCCGCCGCTGTCCCGGCAAGCGCGGAGCGGAGCGGAGCGGGCCCGGCGCTGCGGACCGAGGCGGCGCGGGAGGCGGGCGGCGCCGGGGCGGAGGGAGATAGAGAGAAAGAGAGAGAGAGGGAGGCCCCGCTAGCCAGGAGTTTCTCCAGGATCCCTTCTGAAGGGCCCTCCCGGCGGCTCCCCCCGCAGCGCGGCGAGTGCGGCGGTGTCCATCGGGTGGCAGTGCCGGCCCCTTCCTGCCGGCCCGGCGGAGGGCGCGTTCAGCCGAGCGAGCGAGCGAGCGAGCGAGCTGAGCCCGTCTCGTAGGAACACAGGGATCGTTTATGCACTGCAGTTTCTCTCGCCTCTCTCCCTCCCTCTCTTCCTCTGCTCCCGAGGATATTTTGGGTGGATTGTGGTTATCAATCAAGACCTCCTCTTCTTTGCTGATCACTTGTCATTTTCACCGGGGATTAGTATCGTTCGGGGCAAGCGGACAACTGAATTTTTTTTTCCTTTCTTCTTTTCCATTTGGAGAATTTTCCTTCAAACCTCCCCCCTTCCTTTTTAATTTTTTTTTTTTATTTTTTAATTTTTTTTTTTTTTTTTTTTTTTTTTTTTTTTTTTTTTTTGGCGCTGCGGTGCGGGTGCTCGGACCCATCAGGCACCCTCCCCCGGCCCCCCCGGAGCGTTTTCCCCACATTCACCCGGCAGCAGGAAAGGAATCCCCTCCGGGCCGTCGCTCGCCGGATACTTGTGCGGGCAGCCGGGATCCGGCCCGCGGCGGCGGCGCGCTGGGCGCGGAGCTGCCCGCGGGCAGCGCGGGGGCCCCCAGGCCGGCCGCCCCCTTCCCGCCGCCCCCCCTCGCCGCACCTGGATGGTACCTCCCGCCGGCGACGCGGGCACTTTCTGAACTCGGAAGGAAGGGGCGACTCGGGGGGTGGGGGGGCGCCGAAGTCTGTATGGAATTACCTGCGCCCGCGGCGGAGCTGGCAGCGGTGGATGGATGGGCGCCGCGTCCGCGGCACTCGCGGCCAGCTGAGCCCCAGGAGTAAACACGGGGCTTCTCCGGCCGAGTGCGCAGTGTGGTGACCGGCACTCGCCTCGCTGACTGATCGCACCGGAGGAATATTTCGGGAGACTCCTGTGGGTAAGGTCATTTTATCCAGGCAAAAAGCCCGACATTGTTAAACTTGGTGGCGGGTGACTGAAATGGGCACTTTCGGGATTGCTGCATTACCCTGATGCGAGGGGCTCCATCCGCTATTGGCAGTTGAGTGGAATAACTGCAGTAGGTCTTCTGGTGAGTGCTTTTTGCGATAATTAAAAAAAAAAAAATCTCCCTCTGTATTCATGCATCCTCTGGATTTGGGAGAGTACTGTAAGAGCAAGGAGTCTAATTTTCCCTTTTTTTTTTTTTTTTTTTTTTTTTTATTTCCCTGGTTGTAATATATTTGACTGGAAAGGGTATGTGACAGCAAAGAAGCCCTCTGTGGTGGAATCTAATTAATATGAGATCGGTTCCCATCCTCTGGTTAAATAGATGTTTCCAACTCTGTGCAGCGTTCTGCTGCATTTCATAGCTGCAATGGAGGTAGACAAAATCTGCTTTTCAAGTTGTTAAACTTTAAGGTGGTGATCCTTATTGATCGTGGTACAGTGCACTGGTGCTAAATGGGTTAAATGCCATTGGTAATTTGGGATTACAACTGTTCCTGTAAATCTTGCAAGGAAATTATAAACTGAGGGGCGGTAAGGACAAAATTCCCTCAGCTTCATAGTAGAGAAATACCATAAATGTCCCTAGCCTGAAAATATCTCATCCAGCTGCTCTTACAAAATATCTTTTTTACCCAATAACTTACCTACTGAAACCTAGGACCACGTGTATGGGAGTTGGAAGCTGTGCAAACAGAGATGCTATCTTCGGTATTTCATACATACATGCATCTGGCTGAGGGACTGTGTGGGAATTCATTCCTGTTACTTGTGGTGTGAAGCGAGACGAGAGAAAAAGGAAAGATCATCTTCTTAAGAACAGAAGCGAGTGAGGGAAGCACTTCAGCCTTTAAAGATTTAAAGGGATCCGAGCAATGCAGATTGGTAACCTCTCTCTGCAAAATCAGTTCTGATAAGAGGGAATGGGGGAAGGTTGAGGGAATCGATAAGTGATGACGTTGTGCAGTGCAATGCACTGCAATGCTAAAGTTGCATGGTGTGTGCGAAAATATGTACCCTTATGTACTGCTGGTGAGTTCATGCATAATGGATGGAAGAAGATATGCAGATCTGTCTGTAGGAAGATGGATGCATTTGTGCAAAGACGGCGATTATGTAACTTGATTACATCAGTGGCATCAGTCGCCGATAGTGGAATAATATGCTCCTATAGCGTATCGATCACTTGGCTTAACTTTGTAGCGCTCCCGGCAGCGAGGGATGGAGACCTGGGCAGGGGAGAGGAGATCCTTGCTCAGCTCCTGACAAGGGGTTTGCCTCTTGCAGGCTGCCTTTCGCACCAGCGTGTTGCTGGCGGAGTTTCCCCGGGACAGGGAGTTCACGGAGGAAGAGGAGTAGGAGGGGGAGGCTGCCGAGGCTCAGCCACACCCGGGGAGAGGCTCCCGGAGAGCCCCGGCGAGGCTGCACAATGGTCCCATTGAGCGCCGCGCTCCTTGGCAAGGTCACGCCACAACCTGGGACTCGGGTGCATGGCAACAGCTGAGCGGAGGAGGAACAAAACCCAAATTAAAATCGATCCTCCTCCTCTCCTCTCCCCTCGCCGTCGCCTGCCTCCGAGCACGGCGTTCTGCTGACCTCTGTGCCGGTGCTCCAGGCGGAGCTGGTGCCGCTTCGCCCAGCACAGGCAGCCTTGTGTCTCTCTCGGTGTGAGCAGGGACTGCTCGCAGCTTTGGCAGCGTGCTGCTGCTTCAGGGTGTTACAGTACAGCGTGACTGACGTGAGGAAAAGCATTGTCACATACAACAGCTTCATACACCTGTTACATTTACGGGAACCGAAAACAGGGTTCTTTAACGCATCTCAAGCATCTTAGAAGTGAGTGGGTGAAGAGCAAAGATGTAACAGGAGTGCCATTGGTTTAACTCAGACTTTTTGAGCAAATTGTCCTCAAAGATAGCAGTATCAGGATATGCCTTAATGCCCCTTTTAGAATCCAGAATCACTTCTCCTATCTCTTCAGGAGGAGGAGGGGGAAGAGCACTCCTTAGAGATAGATAAGCTCACAAAGGCACTGCTGAGGGCCCATACCTCTAACACATGCATTTTCTGAAAAATGTAAGCCTGATGAAATCTTTACTCAGCTAAAATGAGTGATCTTATCGTCAGTGACCTGTGTCCTTCCCCACTTCACTCTGAATTCATTCTCACAAAATGTCACTGAAATACTTTTCAGTTAAGAAGAGGTGAGGGCAGAGTAGGTTTTACATCTCTTGATAAACGTGATCTTCACATACCTACTAGATTTAATGCACTATCAAACTCACTGTAATTGTACCCTACAGCAGCCTGAAAAATCATTTTTTCCTGCTTCCCTGAAAACATCAGTATTTTAAAGTTGGTTCACCATTAGTTCATGACTGTATTCATATTTCTGGAGGATAGGTCTGGGCAAGCACTAAAAAATCCTGCTAATGCAGTTTAGAGTTTGACATTCGTAGAGTATACTGAGTAAATTGGAAAAAAAAGGATATGAAGTTAACTCTGTTTCCATCCTTCAGGGGTCAGAATAACACTATGGCAACTCCTATGCATTGCTACAGCTCTTAAAATTTTCAAAAATGTCCATTGCATACTCTCAGCCACACAAAATCACAGGCATGCTCTTGCCATTGATCCCTCACAGGACCCCTTGTGACACACAGGATACATACCTGTACCACCCATCTTACAGGAAACACCGTTGTCTCCAGAAGGTGTTATAAAACTGATGCTGTAGAGGAGTAAGCACTGACAGTGAGGGAATGTATCACATGATACCTGTGAAGTGGCATGCAGCATGCAAGGATTTGCAAATTCAGGACAATAGAGAATGGTAAGCAACCAAGTTTTACTTAGAGGTTAATTTTATTGTTATGCCCACTTGGTAAAAATAGAGGGTTTCAGCTCCAATGCAGTATCTCTTCAGTTTTCACCAAATGTAGCTTTTTCGAGAAGAAACTTTCCTTGGTGAAGTAAAGCTGTAAATCACTCGGACAAATGAAGAGGAAAATGTGAAGAGAAATATTTACATAAAACATTCCTAGGCTCCAAATCTCAGACCACTGAAAGCAGTGAGAGTTTGGCCACCCACTCCTCACTATTGCTGGAGAGCTGGCTTTTAAAGAAAACAGCAGTCAGTGCATGAAGAATAATCTCAGTGCCTTCCTCTGAAAGAGCAGGCTTCTGACTGTCATTGTCATAGAAAACAGTGGACTTGTTTTAGTGCTGATAGGAAAATTTGAAGCAGGGCAGATCTTAATGAAACTTTTTTACTATTCAGTGATATTCTTGTAATGTGTTCGGAGTACTTTCTGTGGCCATTATGCTGAACCCATGTATTAGGAAAAAACACCCAAAAAATGGATAACCAACTGAGGTTTTCCTTCAGTATATTTGTACTTACAAAGAAGTGTTTGGATATACTTCTGTGTTTCATAACAGCTATGATATTTAGCGGCTGGGAATCTTTTTATTTTTATAGTTCACACTGCATGATAATATATGGCAATTGAAACATGAGGCTCTGATTAATATGATTAAAAACTAGCAGCTTATCTAGTGGTGCTGAAGTTGTAAAGTTTAATTATAGAAGCACCATTTGCACAGCTATAGGTAAGGTTGTGTCAGCATTTCTATTATAAACCTCCATCCTGTTTCCATCCCTTGTGTCAGGGGTCCATGAAATAAGGAGAATTCACAGTAGAGACCATGATGGCTGTTTTAGGTTACTGTCGTGGCCTGTCAGGTCAGTAATCCATGTGTTTCTTTAAGTCTTTATATGAATGTCTAAAGCAGCACCAAAGCAGCCATTATTCTCTATCAATTCAAGTATATTCTTTTATTTTAAAATGTAATTAAATATGCAGTGATGGACCTCAGTGACTTAGTGACTCAGGAGGGATCATTTAACATAGAATTTTTTAATGCACTTTCATATAGTTTTCATACTACTAAAAAAAGATGAGATGCAGCAACTAATTCCTTTTGTGACAGCTTAAAATTAATTTGCATTTAGGTGAAAACTTTTGGGGGGTGGAGAGGAAGGAGAGAATAATGAAGATGAAAATTTGTGGGTTTTGAATGTTAATATACAAGCTTTGCATATTCCCCTGAGGTAGTCACAGATGGAACTCCATCCTGCAGAAGGGGAAAGTCCTGTGTCATTTGTCAAAGCTCTGTAAGACCAGGGCAAGGGAATCAGGTAGTGCTGGTTCTCTGTTTTAACACTGAGTGCTCTGTTTTTGTAGGTCTCACTGTACCTGTGTATTATAGGCACTCCTAGGTTATTTCATGGTGTTATACAGCACACTATTTATGCCTCAGTAACTTGGTCTGAACAAACGAACCAGGGGTGTCAGTCTTACTGCTTTATGTGCTTTAAAGTTTCATGTTTATAGGAACAGCACATAGACATAACGATAACCCTTAAATAGTTGTAGCATCAACTGCAGCATTTCCTCACAAAGGCTTTTAAATTGAGAATGAAGTAGCAGCAAGGGAGGACATGAAAACATTTAGATTTTTGCCAATGCAGTATATAGAGTTTCCATTTTATTTTTTACTTCTGGGAATAACTTAGGAAATGATCAGTGTAGTTTATGAAAAGAAATACAGAAACCTAATTCATGTGTTGAGAAAACCAATGCCATCTATACAAATCTATACAATCAACAGGCAGACAAGGGGTAGTGGTGTCAGAAAGTTTTCTGTTCTCTGGTCCTTCACAGCTGCCCACTGTGAATGGAGCATTGTGAAAGAGGAGGAAGATGTAGACTGCAGAATAGGTTAAAAAGGGGGCAATGGTGAAGTGTCTTCTCTATCTTCTGAGATGATTCTAAGATTCTGAATTTTATATTCTGAGATGGAATATTTCTATATTCCTCATCTGTTCTTTACTAGGGATACCCAGATGCTTAAAGTTGTTGCAGTTCCCAACTCCCACTGCTTTTTTTTTTTTTTTTTTTTTTTTAATCCTTAGAATCTTCAGTGCAAGGGCCATCAACTTTTTGTTTTCATGCCTGTTTCCAATGGGACGGTGATCTCTCGGTTGAAGTAACTTGAGGTCCTTCTTCATAAAACAATAAATTAATGTCAGGAACATGAGAGAACAAATGTTTGCTGTTAGGTGAAAAGACTGAAAAGGCCAATAATTTTAGAAAATACTGATAATTTGCAGAAATCAGACTTTGCTCTCACAAAGTACAAACCTTTGAATTTCCAACAATGATCTCACAATGCTCTTGCAAGACTGACATCAAGGTAGTGCAGCTGCTGTGTAAAGCCTCAATAGCTCAGTTTCGCCTGTTAAGTTCACATAGTAATGTGTGCTTGGAGTGTCAGGAGCATTTTCTTCTGAATCCCAACCAAACGTTTAGACAGTTTCAAGGAAAATGAAGTTGTAGTAATGTGCATCCATTTTCATGTGCAGGGAAAGGGCCTCTGCTGCTGGTTAGGAGTGGGCTTAACCAGCTCTGACTTATCTGAGCTCCCTGACCATTTGCCTCTGACAGAATTGCTGTGCCTGAATGGTGTAAGGGACCTGCATGTGCATTTGTGCCTGCCTACATCCATTTGACAGTGCACCTTTACTGGATTTGACTCTGAGCTCAGATCATATGCCTCAGGGATAATTCCTACACCAAGTAGATCTGTTGGTATGATGGAAACCTTGGGACAGAGCCACAATGTCTGCACAGGAATGTGTTTGGCCAGGATGCTTTTGTGTGGCACTGATCCCTGGCAGCAATGGTAGCCCTGTGTCTGTCAGGTTGCTGCTCAGTGCACAGAATTTCAGGATGGCAGCAGAGCACAGCTGTTACCACACAGCACCTTGGCATTCTCCATCTTTGACTTTCCTTTAATTCTTTCTGTCTTTTGCCACATTAAAACTTTATTTTCCTCCCCATCTCTCCCCAAACTCTTTTGCTCATTTTAGGATAACATAACTCAAAATGCATGGCATTTCCTTTTCAGCAAGTTGTGCATTGGATGGAGATACATATATTTGTGTACCTCTCTGTCAATAAGGTCTGCATGTTCAGTATACAGAGTTTATTTTATTCAACATCTCTTGCAGAACAGACAAGGCTTGTGAACTTTCTCCTAGGCATTTCCTTGGGGGATCCCATAGCCGAAGGTGGTGTGCTTACACTGATGTTAAATCAGGCTGGCTCATTGGCACTGTCTCTGCACATATGTATATACTTAGAATTATAGAATATGCTGAATTGAAAGAGATCCATCAGGATCATTGAGTCCAGCTCCTTGGCCCTGCACAGGACACCCGAAGAGTCACACCATGTGCCTGAGAACGTTGTCCAAACAACATATATGAAAAGATTTCCATGTGAAGAAAGAGGTGAAGGTTTTGTTTTATTCAGAAAAAAGAAGGTACAATAAGGAAGAACAGGTGATACAGGGAATATGAAGGCTATGGGAAATATTTTGGCCTATCTTACATATTATTTTCCTGATGACCAGTAAAATTTAATTGAGGAAAATGTAAAATAAGTAAAGTAAGGCACTCCTTTACATCGTTCATTCAAATCCTTTGTCTCTTATGGACAAGGATACAGTGAAGAGAAAGCTCTGGTAGAATAGAACAACTTGATAAAAACGAAGTTTTGTAAAGTTGCATTGCAATAGATACTAAGTAAGGAGATTATCAGGCTGTATAACTGATAGTTAGAAGGCTGTCACCTTGTGTACCCCAGTTATGGTGTAATCAGTGTCTGTGTATGTGTCTGTGATTTCTGAAGTGTTAAAGGATGCTTCTCCCAAAGGATTTGTTACTGGCTTCCCTTGGAGGTCTGCTGTCTGACTATGTGGACTGTGTGCTCTTGAGACTGTAGTTCTTCACTCTCTGTTCATTTTACAAACCCAGAAATTGTAGTACTGCTTAATAAAGATTTTATTAATGTTGGCTGAACAGCCTAATTTTGCTGTTTAAGTCCTCATTACTAAAGTCCTGGTCCAAAACACAGTGATGGAAATGGAATGAGGCCCACTGCACTCTGTAGGTGTTGAATACATCTCCAATGTATCCAGCTGTATTATCTAATTTCCTAAGTTTTGTTATTTTCTATGGAAAAAAAACTCATACTGCTTATGTTTAATAGGTTAACATTGATTACAAAAAGAAAATCTTCTAATCTTTAACAGAATCCTGTAAAGGCTTACTGTATTATTGACAGTATAAACAGTCTTATTAATTTCCATCATTTCCCCCATATTTTGTTCATTCACAGAAAGGAATGTCAAGTTTCTTAAAAGGTTGTTACACCATCCCTGGTCTCTGGTACTTTCAGTTGCTGTGATGGAAAACTCAGAAAGATCTTTAACACTGCATATATTTTTAGTGATTGATTTAAGTGTACATCCTGAGCTAATTCTTTCTAAAAATTGTCAGGTTAATCAAAATACAGACAGATTTCAGTCAGCTTAACTTATCTGCCTTCATCTTACTTTTTCAGTGCTTTGTATGTATAATAATGTATAATATGTTTATTATATATAATAATGTATATTCTGTCAAAGGACAATCACATGGCTCAATGGACACTCTACTTCTACTTATCTCACTTTCAAGGGACCATCCTTAATTACTATTTTCTATAGTATACTATACTATTTTTATCCTAATTACTATTACTTGATTTTGTCCATTTGTAGTATCACTTAATGCTTAAGACTTCCATATTAGTCAATGCAGTGTATGCCTTTTATTTTTTTGGTATCTGAAATCAGGCCCTTTCATGAGTTCCAGATATTGCTTCTCTGTAAAACTTTGCTACATTTGTCCATACTTCAGTTTCTTGTCTCTAAACACTGAGAGACATAAACACATTCTGCCTTCTTGTATTTTTAAGTGCTTCATCTATTTATAATGTAAACTCTTTGCTTAATATTTCTATTTTATTGTCTCTGAAGTAGGGTTAAAGAAAAAGTTAATGTCAGTTTCATCTTCCTATCTCAGTGGAAATTAAATTTTTTGCCAGCCCTTGGAAATCATAGAAAGTATTTCCATTCTTCCAGCCTCCAGAAAAGAAGTAATTTCCATGTTGGTTGGAGAGTGAATTTTTTAATATTTTTTATTTATTTAGCACTTAGATTTTGGGAGGATTGAATCAAAATATGCCATTTTAGACATAAAATTTTAGTGAAAACATTTTCTGCTCAGTAGAAAATTAATCAGTGAAGATATTTTCAGGGTACTTAATGCAAGTTCTTAGCAGAACAGGACTCTCAACTAAGGTCTTTAGATGCTAAATAATACAAATATGAAAATAGTATTGTGAGTCATACTACTGGGGGTGGCTAGGTCAGCTGCCTGTTTCCTAAATACTAATCAGTCTCTTTAATTTGAGATTACTTCACTATTCATCTTCTCATTTTTCCCTGGTGCCTGAATTAATTATATATAAAATATGGATGGTCATGAATCAAAGGTAGCTTGTGGTTTTGCTTTCTGCCAGGTGGGTTCAGGTGTAACCCACCTGGTTAACAGAACAAAAATGTTAATAGTGGCGCTTTCTGGGTTTGATGCTGAACTTCAGCTCTGTGTTTGCTCTTACTCATCAAGTCTTAATCCAGTGCCCGTGGTGTTGTGGGAAAGGCTGCTGTTGGGCTCAGTGTGTAGTGAATTAGATTGGGGAGTTTTAAAGTCTTAGCAGCGAGGTTCTGTGTTTCCTGCCGTGTGTTTGCCTGTCGGTGCGGAGCCATCACCTGCTGATGCTCGCAGGTACCACTGCCTTCCAAGGGGAGAGCCGGAGCAGGGCAGCTCCTGTTCCTCGGGGAGAAAATCCCAGAGGCGAGGGGATCTCGGGTTTGGTACATGAACCCTTGGCTGTTGTTTTGAGGTCGTGTTGCCGGGATGGAGCAGCCGTGCTGGGTGCCATCCTTTGGGCTGATTCCAGCGCAGCTGTCCCGGTGCCGCCGGCGGCGTTTCCCATCCCGGCGGGAATGCCCCGGCCAGCGGGCTCCGTGCCCGCCACAGCCAACCTGCCGCCTGGAGACCTGGCGTTTCCATAGCTTTGCTTCACAGAAGACATTTTGCTCTGCTCCGAAGATACTCGTGTTCGCTGATTTGGAATAATATTAAGTGAAGCAAGGGTAAACCGATTTCACACAGAATCTCCTGTCAGGGCTCTGTTTTGTCAAGAATGATATTAGAGTAACTCCAGTGAAGCTGTTTCATTTGACTTGCCAGATTGAGTCCAATGTGAACTTTCAACATAGATATTATTGCATTAATTTTAATGAATAAAGATCACAGACTTATTTAATTAACATAGCAAAAACCACTGTCAGCAAGCAAAGTTATATTGCACAGCCACTGTAATGCAATCACAAGAGTATACTTTATGGCTATGAGAATATAATTTTCTTGTTAAAAACCTTTGATGTTTCTTTAAACATATGAAAATACAGGAAACGTGTAAATAAGGCTTGCCAGCCGTCTCAAATGCCTTGTGTTAAAATTAATCTTTTAGCTTTAATTTGTGTTCATTTTGATGGGTTTCAGATAATACTGATGTATATATACAAGCATATATATAAATGTAAGTAGAGGTATGCATATATATGCATAACTTCCATTATAAAATCATAAGTGTTAATATTGAAAACACAACCATTATGTCAATTCTCATGTTATTTCTACCATTATTTTTATAATTTTATTTGCATGGTTAAGGGCTGTTTAACCACTAGAGTTTTACTTTTCCTGTGCTTTCCTGCCTGGTCCGATTAGACAGAAAATGCTCCTTTAATTTGTTCGTAGGGAATTCAAGAACACTGTACTGGAGGTTTGCCTGCTCCACTGAGACCCACTGAGCAGTCTCACCGGTGTGTCTGGTTTAGACCCACACCTGTTTGTCCATCCAAGCTCCCTCATTGCATTGCCACAGGAGTTGCTCCAAAGTTTCTGGAAGTCAAGGAGCCACCAGTGACCCGAATGGCAGTATCTTATCATGTGCAGTACAGGCGAGTGGCTCTGTGCTAGTCCTGGATTCATAACTCAGGGGGGATTTGTGTCTGCTAATAGGGGAAGCTGTGGGCAATACCTCTCATGGTGTGGCAGGAGCTGCTGGCTGTGTAGACAGCTTTAGATTATTATTGGAGTCAAGATTTTAACATGTACTTTGGTGTGTTTAAACCCACACTGATATGGAGTATGAAAACCATTGTGGAGCATGAGAGCTATGGCTTGAAAACAATATATATATATGTGTATATATAAATAGATATAAGCCAGAGTCTAGTTTATTAATAATGAAACCTCAATGCAGAGATGCAAATGTCTAATGTAGCCCAAAGTGCATCAGGCTGTATCACTGCCACCTGAAATATGTAAATAAGTGAATTTGTTGTTTATTTGGCAGGAAGTGTGCTTCTACAGTCCTCACTTTGATTGTTATTTTTATTGACCTCTCAGGATGCTCTCAAATAAGCTTTCAACCTTATGCTTTGTTTTGATGAATGAGGATGACTGAATTTTCAACTAGAGACAGTTTACTATAGAATTACCTTGTATTTTTTTCTACCAAGATTGGCACAATATTCTTAGCTTAGAAAAGAAGGATTTTTTCTTTTACTGAAAATTTATACTATGAAGGTTGTTGCAGGGTAGAGGAAAAGTACAGTAAAAATATAATACAGTAAGACTGTGTTCATATAATAGCAATTCTTTTCACCCATAAACTTTATATTTTGTTTTGAGGATTACCTATTAAGGCTCTAACTAAAGAACAAACAAACAAACAAAAAAACCCCAAACAAACAAACAACAACAACAAAACCCCAAAAACCCCAAACCCAAAACCCACCAAAAAAACAACCAACAAAAAACCCCACAACCCACCCAACTTTCCCCCAGAGAAAAGGGAAAGAGCACACCAGAAAGAAAAACAAGTTTTTGTAATTAAATTTAGATACCCATTTATTTGAGTCCATAACTTGTTTTAAAGTACAAATTATCCTTCTAGTTATCTTAGAGGGTAGACAGACCCTCGTACTATTTAAAGCTTGTTTTTAAAATAGCTTCACTGTGAAAGGGCACATTTTTTGCTCAGTCCTTATCAAAGAATAAAATTTAACAAAATATGCTGTCAAGCAACACTCACTTTCCTTTAGGTGATCAGAAATAAAGCAGAGAACCATCACTGATCTCAGTATCATATTGTATATGCTTCTAGGGGTTTCCCTAAAATTTAGTTTATGGAACTCAGTTGTTTTATGACAGAGTTATGGGAGTTTTGCATATGGAATAACTGATTTTAGCATGAGGCTGTGTTTTGATGTCAGGAATTCTAGCTCACTTTTCCTGTTACATGGTGTGTGTGGTGCATAGCTTTCATGGTGAATACACACATGAAACAGGAATTAATTTATCAGTTTCCATGGGTAAATGGCTTTGCACACCTTTTTTTTAACTAAATTTTATTTGAAAACAAAGACATAGAGGAGAAAACATCCTTAAATGGTCCTTTGTTTTATGTGCTGTGATACACAAATAAATCCGTGAATTACCTTCAGCAATGTGGAATTTATTTATCTCTATCTTTATTTATCTCAGATGAGACGTTCTAGCTGTCACCAGTCCCTGACAGTGATTGTGACACCCTACTGCACACATTGCTTACATTATACAAAAATTCTCTATTTATGTAGCACGTTGTTCCTGAGATTTCATACCACAGGTGAACAATTAGCTGTATACCTGCCAGCCGAGATAACTGAGCTCTGCAATTAGGTGGTGTGACAGATTTTGATGGAATTCAGCCTCCTTCTGGAGGCAGGTTGTGAGCTGGCAGTGCCTGGCTGGCAGGGGGTGTGTGGGGTGCCCCAGGTGGGTGGTGGGCAGGATCTGCAGGCAGTGCACCCAGGAAGGGGGCTGGGAAAGACACAGGGAAGGAGCGGTCAGCAGAGCTGCCCTCCCATCTTGTGCAGCCCTGGAGTTACTGTGCAGCAGCTGACAAGGCATGGGGGAGGCTGCTTCTGAGGTGGATATTAAGGAAAAGCTATGAGTATTGAAGACACAGAGAAATCCTCTGGCATGGCTTTGGTTTGATCACATCTTTTCTGTTGCATGCACCATCCCTAAGGAGAGATTGCTGCCTCCTTGGCCCCTGTCACTCCTTGCTTTAACATCAGCTCTCAAGTGAAGGAGAGCTTGGCTGGGAGGCTGTCCCCCCACCACTGCACTCTGGGGCCAGCTGGCTCGGTGGCAAGGAGGGGGACCAGCCTGTGCTGGTTTTGGCTGCAGTACAGTTAATTTTCTCCAAGTGGTGGAGTGCAGTTCATAGCCACACTGCCTGATGCCCAATCAGGTTCCCGGGGTCTGCAGTATTTGCCATTTGACTTTGGGTTCCTTCTCAGCCACCTCTGGTGCACTCCTAGTCTTAGGTGTTTTTTTAATGTAGTTTTACGGGGTTGTTTTTAGTTTTGTTTCTGTGAAGTACAGCCTCCCCTGTAGTTTTTTCAGACACAAAACTGGTAGATGTTGTATGTCCTAGGCTACGTGCAGGGATAAGCTTAGGGATAGAACTGTGTCAGAGGATTGTTCAATACAGACCGAACCAAGCCGGTCACCTGGTGTTGGAGTCAATCCATGGAGTGAACTCCCTCACCTGTTGAGCCCAGAAAGCAGCAGTGAACTCACACTGTGCAGTGTAGATGATCCCTGTGAGGGAGTTTACTCAAAGACTGCTCTGCTTGGCACTGCAGACGTGTTGCCTGACTTGGATTCCCAGGAGCAGAATGGGGTGATAGCATTTCTCACCTCCCTGGCACACTGAGGGAACAGACACATTAGAGACTGTGAGATGTGAAGATATGGTAAGATGTGGTGTTTTGTGGTGTGATAAGAGTGCAAAAGACAGACTCCTGTCTGAGAAGATGGATGAGTTCCCTTCAGTAAAGCATTAATATGTGCTGTATCCTTCCTCTGAAATGCAAGCTGGTTGTCACAGGCTCTGCAGTTGTTCCTGGGGATTTTATTATGCAGATGGTACTTTCTGATTATCACATTTTAAGACTCATACATGCATGAAAAGGAATAGTGAAATGGAGAGGTGTAATTGTATTTATAAACAGATTTTTTTTTCTCTGAGATAGATTAGCTTGCTCTAAGCCTTACACATTGAAGCTCAGTCTGGCTGTATTTGAGTTTATGAGATACCTATACATCTTTTTTTTTTTTTCTTGCCCTTTGAAAAGCCCCAGAAACATGACTGTCATCACTGACATGCTGTAGAGACAGGTCCATGCAGAGCTGAGTACTGTTCCCAGTGCTTGTTTCTCTCCAGCAGGCTGGTCAGGTGTGTGCCTGCTGCTCTCTTCAGTCAACACTGGGAAGGCAAATAGATTTCCAGTGCAGGTCCCATTTGGGGCATCACCCTGTAGCACAGACACTCTTCAGAAGTAAGCTACAAAGGTTCTTGGTCTTGTACACTCCTTTCCACCAACTGCCCTGTCAAAAAAGGGCTGGTGAAACAGAGGTTTGGTGAAATAGTTCTGTACTTTCCATTTGTAGGAGAGCTGCACTGCATTCAGCACTCTAGCAGATCATGTTTGTTCAGCAGATTTCAATTTAAAGGTGTTAGTGCTTTTAGAGGCCAAGCTGGACTTCTGCCAGAGCAGATTTTTATTTTCCACTCCATACATAGCTCCATAAAATGTCTTTGTACAGACAAAATGTGCATCTGCCTATACCCTTAGAAAGCTTTTGTGATTAAATTGTGGAAGAAATTCTTTTACTTTGCCTTGTCTGAATTGGAGAGAGTGTCTGCTTGTGGGAGGAAGCAGACATAGTGGTTCAGTTTGGATGGGAATAGGGATTTTAGTGTTGGTGGAGGAATTACTATGATTTCTTTCTAGTAAGAGATTGCCCATAATCACCCGGTTTCCATTTCTGTCTGTGTTGTGCATGCTCAGAACCCATGCCATAGAGCTTGCAAGAGAGAGAGATTGGATTGGAGCATCTGGGGAGCACGAGGTAATAACAAAACCATATTGGCAACACTCCTGACAGTAGCCATCAGCTACCCTTTCCTTCTCAATTTTTCATGGGCATCACAGTGGAGAAGGAATGTGAAGGAACAGAGGATGGAATTCATTGTCTTTTTAGTCTGCTCAAATGATTGAGGAAGGAGGGCTATAAAAAGCCACCTCAGGCTTAATTTCGTAGTAGCCAATTCTCACAAATTGTCTGTCTGCAGGAAGAGCACAAAGCTTCAGCAATGCCAGGCCACCTGCAGATGTCATTGAAGAAGAATACAGCCCAGTTTTCACTGGACTATCAAAACAATTCACTTGCTCAAAATCACTGTTATTCTGCAAGTTGATTTTAGCTACAGAAAAATAAATTTCTGCAAAAATTTCCGTGGGCTTTTCAGAATTCTGTATCATAAATCACACCTCCATCAGTGAAATCTCAGTTTAGAAAATAGAAAACTAAGCTATCACTAGTGAGCAGTTAAACATAATTTTGTACTACACAGTATTCAGAGTATTTAAAATATTTGGGCTTTTAATTTGAATTTGCACTTGTAACCTCATAGTAATAAGCAAGTTTTAATTGGAAGTATTTTTAATTTTTAATGTAGCTTGTGTCAATTTAGTTCCTTAATAATCAGACAGTCACATGGTACCAAATGAAACACCTTATGACAATCTAAATTGCGTATATCATCATTATTACCTTTATCAATCAGAAATAATTAATTGAATTGTGAGTATTGCTCATAGATCATGAAGTCTGCTTCTGAAAAATGCATTGACCTATAAATTGTCCTCCAGTAGCCATCCTCAGACTAGACAGGAGTTGCCAGAAGAAATTTGTAGAAAGATATCTTCTGAATGATGGGTGTTTGCACAGTAAAGCTGAGTAAGAAGGCAGCTATTCAAAGCCTTGTTTTAAAGGTTTCCTGTTAGATCCCTTTTTAAAAAATACAGTTTTCTATTTCTAGCATGAATTAGCATAAATCACATATGAGATATATTTAATTTCTTTATTTCTGTCTAGTTATCTCCATGTAAGACAGGACACTGTTGGAACATAATAACATAACTAACCGCCACATGAATTTATAGTTACATTCCTGGTCCCACATTAAGTTTTATCCAGATCCAGTAAAATTGCTCAGCAGACATTTCCTGAAACAAGTTATCTTTGTATTTATTTTTAAAGGCTGATTTTACAACGATTCATAAACCTTAATTTTCAACTATTTATCTTTTGTTTCTCAGGATATACTCCAGTTTTTAATATATACACCCATTCTTAGTAGTAGAGGACAGGGCCTTTTTGTTATGCAGTCCCTTCTCTCTCTTAAAACAGTTTTCTTTTAGGCTTGTCCTTCTAATCTGGTTTCTGCTTTCAGGGCCAGAATAGTTGCTGGACAGCTCAGATTCAGTGCCCTGTAAATGACACGACTTTTCCTCTGACTCATGTCTGTTCCCTGATGGTACACAGAAATAAATCATAACTTCTCTGGTATTTATCACAATAGGCAAGCTAAAATACTCTATTCCGATTAGACTTCTGTTCCCCTTGTGTGCTTTAACAGCTGCTTTTGCACTTGTGGTCTGAGTTCTTTTGGAGAACACTGACCAGAAGCCTCTACATTATGCTAGAGGAGGTCTTGCTAATGCCGTTTGCAGTAGCTCTCCCACACACCTGTATTCAAATGCAGATGCTAAATTTGCAGCTTCTCAGTCATATGTCATTCTGATTTGTCACTGAAGATATTGTACTTACTGCATGCAGGTTTTCTGACAGCCATGCTTTGCTGTTAGTCTGTGACTGTGCCAGCTTGTGATGCTTTACCACTCTAACTGAAGTGTGTATTTAGTGCTGGGAATCTACCTAGAATCCAAACATAAGCAAGAAGCATTGCCCTCTCTGCTCTTGTAAGTGTCCTTAACAGTGGGCTTTCTTCTGGCAGTGTGGGGCATGGAATTAAATGTTCATAAGCTGGCTTGAAAATTCATCCTGGTACCAGAGGGATAGAATATTTCAGTGCTATTTCATAGCATATATTGTGCAGGATATCATGGTAGCTACTAGCACATAGATATGTAAGATTGAACAGGTCATTCTTGCTCATGGAATCTGAGTACATTCACTGGATCACCAGAAATAGTGGTATGTGTGAAGCTCAGACCTCACTGAAAATATCTTCCCATAAGATGATGTTATATTTCTCATTGGTTCCTATAGTTATCAGATACTATTTAAAAATACCCTCTTCTCAGCTCTAAAACCATGCCAGAAAATCTGGCATTTTAATGCAAGTCACAAATGCAGCTAAGAAAAAATTTATTTTTTTTAATTTCAAACCTACAGAAACTTCACATGGCATATGTTTAGAGATGCTATACTCAGACACTTCATTATTAAAAAGTCAAGAAAGGGAAGAACAAACCACTTGGCATAGGAGAAGTACTAGCCTTCAAAAAGAAAGGGATTCTAGGAAATTCAAGTGATGGTAAAGTGTAATATCAGCATAATTTTAAGTAATAAACCTCCAGGATTTGGCTCAGTTTAGCTAAGAGTAATGTAAATGAGCCTGTGTAGAGCAATTGTGTATTTAGAGCAATTGCAGAGCAAACCCTGTGTTTAATGTCCTAAATACTTTTTTTGTGGTTCCTCAGCCTTATGGTCTCATCATATATAAAATTTTTGTGAGAAAACACTTCAACTTACATGCAATTCAGCTTTACTGAGGACGTAAAATTACAGTATAGCCAGTGTGAAATAGGAGCATCAATGATGGTGACATCTGTCAGACGCACAAATAAAACTACATTATGAACCCCCAGCCATGATTGTATCATTCATTTGCATAGCCAGTGTTAAAAAATCCAGTTATGTTAGGCACTTAGCATTTCAGAATTGCCTTTAAGCACAGGAGTGAGGCTAGGAGGGGGCACCAGATAATTTTAAATTGTAGGATTAAGATGCCAGAAACCATCTGGATAAGCAGCCGTGCCTGCAGTGGTGAATAGAGCAGATCCATGGACCACTTCAGTCCCCCCTCCAAACCATAGCTATGCCAGGGAGAGCAGTGGGAATGGCTGCAGAGCCAACATTCGAGCTTTCTTCCTGGCTCTATTTCCTTTTGTACTAGTGCAGCCAGGGAGTCCAGCTGACTGCAAAAATGTAATATGCAGTTAGTTTAAAAAGGACTTCAGAGCACCGACCCCACACCACTTACATGCCAGAAGTTCCAAGCTAATAATTCCCAACATCCTATAATTAATTAGAATAAAAAAAGCCCTAGAAATTATGATGTGCCACAGAAAGAGAGCAGGAGAAATCAAGGGCATTAAGAGTGCCCTAGTATATATATGGTGCAATGGTGAGAGTACAGACATAAAATTCTTTATGAAAGTAAATTAAGAAGTTTAAAAGAAGAAATTACTAAAGCTGTAATGTAGGAAGAAGTCCCATGTTGCATAAAAATGGTGTAATTTTTCTTCATTAATGTGTGAGATAGGAAAGGACAGATAGGAAAAAGCAGTCCAGAAACAGTATGTTATTAGCTACATCAGACAAAGGAGAGCCAAATGAGACACATCTAAGTGGGGAGCACCTTCAAAGGCCCTTCTGTGTCACCACTGGGCATGTAGAGAAAATTGCTCTTCTTACTAATCTCAGGTTTATTTAATCAGTTAAGCAAAGGTGTATTTATCCTGCACAAGATGTAATAATTGCCCAAGGAAGCAGCAGGAGGAGGAAGGGTTGCTTTAAGGCAGTTGCAGAAGTCTGGAGGAGCTAGCCGGGGGTGAAACAGCATTTCCAGAAGAGCAACACCACTGATTTTTCAGGTTTATGTCTTCTCCCCATCACCTTGAGGTAAAACTGTTTGGCAAGTGCTGGTAAGTCATACACTCACGTCAAATGAGTGTCCCCAGACACCACCTGAAGAAAAATGACAGGAAAGAAATAAATGCTTGTTAAATTGTAATTTGGTTTGATTTTACTTTGCACTGCATAAATTATTATTGTGCATTTAGTGAAGTTAATAAATGTGAGGTAAATGTAGTCACAACATTTACACATTATTTTGAATATTTTCAAGGTGAACAGAATACACATTTCTGTATCACTAGAGGAAACAAACTACACATAGAACACAGGAAATTAGTATGTTTCCCCAAGCAGTAATTTTACAATATTTCTTTTCCAGTTTCTAGAAAAAGAGGATTTGTATTGCTCCATGAAGTAAAGTTTAAACCACTCTTGTATAGAAAAAAAAAAGTGAAACGGTATATTTTTGATGAAGTATGATGTTCTTTGTACATGAGATTCCAAAGGAAATTAATGCACTTTTCTCTCAAATAATTTCTCCAAAATTCATAAAAACAAAGAACAGAGCACTCTGAAGAACAACTAAAAAAACCCAACTAAATACCCCAAACCTATCTGGTTTTGTGCTGGGTTGGCTCTGGCTTGATGCCAAAGCTGTTCTATCACCCCCCTCCTGAGCTGGACCGGGAAGAGAAAATAAAACGAAAGGCACATGGGCTTGAGAGATAAGGACAGGGAGAGATCACTCACCAGTTACTGTCACCGCCAAAACAGACTCAACTTGTGGAAATTAATTGAATTTATTGTCAGATGAATCAGAGTGGGATGTTGAGGAATAAACCCAAATCTTAGAAAACACCTTCCCCTCACCCCTCTCTTTTTCCTGGGCTCAACTTCGTTCCTGATTTCTCTGCCTCCTTCCTTCCAGTGGCACAGGGGGACAGGGAATGGGAGCCATGGTCTCTGTTGGTCCTTCCTCCTCTATCTCTTACCCATTCCAGTGTGGGGTCCCTCCCAGGAGAGGCAGTCCTCAATAAACTTCTCCAATGTGATTCCTTCCCATGGGCTGCAGTTCCTCACAAACTACCCCACCACTGTTCTAAGGGCTGCATTCCTTCACTGGTGTGGGCTTTTCTCTCCACGGGTCCACAGGTCCTGCCAGGAGCCTGCTCCAGCATGGGCTTCCCACAGGGTCACAGTCTCCCTGGGGCATCCACCTGCTCTGGTGTGGGGTCCCTCAGTGGGCTGCAGATGGATCTCTGCTCCATCATGGGCCCCCATGGGCTGCAGGGGCACAGCTGCCTCACCATGTTCTTCCCCACAGGCTGCGGCGTAATCACTGCTCCAGACCTGGAGCACCTCCTCTCTTTCTTCTTCACTGACCCTGGTGCCTGCAGGGATGTGACTCTCCATATTCTCATTCCTCTCTTTGGCTGTTGTTGCACAGCATTATTTTTTCCATTTCTTAAGTACATTATCTCAGAGGTGCTGCTGCTGTCGCTGGTGGGCTCGGCCTTGTGTCTGTCTGTCTCAGCTGGCTTTGGCTCTGTCAGACAAGGGGAAAGCTTCTGGCATCTTGTCAGAGAAGCCACCCCTGCAGCCCCCCCACGACCAAAACCTTGCCTCTTAAACCCAGTACATCTGGGTCACAGTGAGTGTTGCTCTGGGCTGAATGCTAATGAAGCTGAATGTTTTGCATTGCATGAGATTCGGTGGGCTCTGTCTGCCTCAGCACTTTGGTTTGAAGCAGTAGCACGATCTTGAAGGAAATCCCTTGGTTGTTCCCACTTCCCACATGTCAGTTCAGTTTCGAGGGCAGCTTTTGTGTGATGTGGAACAGGTGGCCTTGCAGAACAGAGCACTGTTGGCTGCTCCCTTCCCCTCTGCAGCAGCAGAGTTCGGATCCCCATCGGGCATGTGTGGGTCGAAGCCCCAGCCTGAGCTTCCAACCAGCCTGCAGCTGGTTCCAAGGACAAGATAAAACCCATTCTGAAGTGCAGTCTACTACACAGTGCAGAAATTGGGGCTTCCATGCCACGTGATTTGATATAATTATTGTTTCACTCTCTTTGCCAGGAATTAGCTGATAATACGGAAGAGGTTTGTGGGTTTTTTTGGTTTTTGGATTATTTTTAGTAGTTGCTGTTAAAAAGGTGGGGAAAGCCCAGTGATATGAAACCAGAGTAAGTGAGGCGAAGGTTATTTACGTGGATACTGGTAAAAGCATTAAGGGTATCATATATGGTCCAGTAAAATAAAGTGAATTGAGTTGACTGAAGAAGTACCTTTACCTTTATGGAGGAAATTAGTTTTCTAGTAAAAAATGAAAATGAGTAAATAAGTAAATTTCAACAAGGTACTGCCATGTGGGCTAATCTTTTTTAAGTGCTCAGCCTGAAGTTTTTTTCCTAGAGTTGCCATTGTTTCTGATAAAACAGGAACATCAGCTGTGAGCATGCATGTTTAAGGCTCCCCATCCAGCCCTTCTAGGTTAAAAGAGGCTTCTTCAGATGGTCTTTGAATCTGACAACCAAATTTTCTTAAGCAGAATTTGGTTTAGGAATATGACCCAGTTTTGCAAATAGTTTTAAAAGAGCTGAAACGACACTTTGGCTCAAGAAGAAAAGACGGGAAAAAAAAAAAAAAAAACCCTGAAAAGAGGAAGAGGAGATTTACACATTTCATAGCACTATTTTTTTCAGGTTTTGTAAGAAACGCATTATATAATACAGCCCTTTAATCCATAACAAGATTAAAAGTAATTGTTTTCCCATGTTCTGCTTTCCTCTGAGGCTGGTTCTATACATATCTCATTGTGTGTGTAGTATTGCATTATTTAGTAAAATCCTTAGATATTGAACAGCTGTTTGTTGGATTTGACCTGCAACATTGGAGTAATGGCACTACAAAGACAACAGATTTTGGCAGCTGTAATTTCTGTACAGCTGAACTATGGTATTTGCAATAATATGTTGCTTGCAGAATTGCATCTGGTTGTTTTTGTTTTTGACTGTTTTTAAAGTAGCACCATTTATTAGACCTAAGAAATTTTGGAGATATGTACAACATTATTATAATGAGTTCATGTTTATTGCTTTATTCATTTCATATCCAAATCTAAATTTGGAGTTCTAAATTGGTCTGTAGAATTTAAGAACTAGTTGATGGTCAATGTTGTCTTGATAGCAAGTGGTGTCTTCATAGTGAAAATATAATGGAGGTGTTAAATTTTACATTTTCTTCTGTAAATATATATTACATATTCTTTTTCAAATGACACTTGTCTCTTATTTTAATTGCATTAATTGCAAAGTAGAGTCCAGATGCAGTTACTATAATTTAATGCCAGGAATTCATTGACATAAATTCTGTTCACTGCTTAACTCTAAACTGTTATTTGTCTTAATAAGGTTAAGTTGACGGTCGTTCCTTTACTGAAGGGAAGAGACGTTAGATTAGGAGCTGGAAGATGGTGATTTGAGGAGACTTCACCAGCTGCATAGACAAACAAGGCTCACTTTATTATTGCCTTAATAACAGCTATTGAGCCCTGAGCACAGAGCAGCTCCTTGGCACCTCGTTCCCAGAGTGCAGGGAACATCCCATCCTCCCGTTAAGTGGTCTGCTCAGTTACCCTTAGTTTCTCCGGCCTGTTTTTCATTGCTTTCCAGCCATCCTCTGGTCTCTCTAAACAAGTTCCTAAGCAACTACTATAAAACTCTCCCAAAATATAAAAACCATCCAGGAGGTGGGTGCTGCTCCCAGCTGTGACCAGGCAGCCTGGATTCCCATGCGGTGCAATGGGAACAGGGTGCGCCCAGCCTGGCGAGGGAGCTGGCAGGAGCTCGGGTGGGCAGGATTGGGTTTAACACTCCATGGCCTCTCGCTGGGGGTGAAATTTGCAACCCCGTGGAACAGCTCCGGGAGCTAAAAAATCTGCAAGGTTGATTCTCCACGTATTTCTTTTTGTTTAGTTTCTAAAGAAGATTTTGCATTCACCAAGCTGTGTTTGCGTTAGCCAAAAATAACCAAATTTACCTGTATCGTAAACTCTTGACCTTTTGGATATTGTCTTGATATATTGCTTAGTACTGTCAGTCTTGACACCCTGATACGATGCATTTCCAAAGAGGAATTTTTACCATGACAACGATTTTAATGACTTAAAGAATGCTAATTCATGGTAACCAAAAAGGAGTATTTTTAAAAGAATATTTTATATGAAAGTAAGGGACAAAATTTAACTCCATGGAAGTCTTGCAGAATACGAGTGAAAGCGTATTTGAGTATTACACAAAATATTCGAAATAGTTCTAATGATGAGGTTTTTTTGGTCTTGTTCACAAATGAAAAATGTAGAATCTGTGCTTAACTATTTAATAGCCATTCAGAGAAATCTGTACTTGATCAATATTCTTGACGAAAGTTGATTAATATTCATTATGCTTCACAGTGACCATTCTAGAAAGAGGTGATGAATCTGTTTGCAGTCTGGGATCAAAAAATAACGTTGAAGCAGTCTGAACTTAGCCAGCTTGTCTTCAGTTAATAATTTCTAGTTAACTGTTTGATTTTTAGCTGTAACTGAGGTTGATTGTAACTGTTGAGTAGAACAAGGGATTTTGTTGTTGTTCTTACATGTGAAAGAATGATTCAACAGGTTGCCAAGTGCTCTGGCATTCGTGCAACAAAACACATGCTCAAGTCCTTAAATGACTTCACTCAAGCCTTCAGTCGTTCTTGTTTAGAGTTAAGCAGATGAAGAACAATTTTGCTGTAGATGTAAATAAATCATCCTAGCATGTTTCTCTGTAAATTAGTATACTGGATTAAGCTTGTTTTATTTATTTTGCTGCCTTGGGCCATTTGACAGAATCACTGTAGCTTCTTCGACTTCGATTAGTCAAGGATGGGGATATGTTTGGTGGTTCCCTGATGCTATCACAAAACAGAGCAAGTGACTTGCAATATCTGATCCTGGAAAACATTGTTTTTCGGTATTCAGATTGGAAAGAGCTTGTAGAAGACTTTCTCAAGTAGTTCTTACTGAAGTTGCATTTTTTTTTGTTTGAGGTGGTCTGTTTGCGCTCTCAAAAATGATTCAAATATACTGTTTTACAAGTTTTATTTTTATTTGCATAGCTAATGGGAAATGCAATACATATCTTAATGTTAGATATGAAAATTAGTCCACTCTTAAGTTCTGCAAAACTATGAAGTTTATTTTAAATTTTGTTTACAGACCTCAAAAAGGTATAATTTTCCTGATTTAATCTGCTATGATTTTTTTTCCTCTGTGCATTGAAATAGCCCCCATTATCCTCTTATTAAAAATCTTTAATGACACCTGCAATTAGTTGTTCTTGCTGGTTTTATCATCTCTATGCTGCAATGATGTGCCACACATTTAAGTCTGACATATGTACTGTAGGTATCTGTGTGTGCTATTCTTTTTTCAGTGTAGATCTGTCTCTTTCCAGAGACAGTGAGGCAGTGACACAAGGTACTGGAAAGCAAAACAGGAGGTGAGGAAGTGAGGACCGTGCTGTGTGTGCCTCCTTCACTGCACTTGACAGTGTGAGAGAGGAAGGGCTAAGGGCAAACAGGGCTGTGATCTGAGCTGGAAGGAGACCAGGCTCCCTCCTCCTCCCACCCTGCAGGAGCATCCCCAGGAATCCTTGGAGCTCCTTGTAGCATGACAGATGATGTTGGAAAAGGCAGTTTTAATTAAAACAAAAGACAGTGTCTGTTAGATGCATCTATTTATAGGTTAGGTAAATATGTTCATCTTTTCATCAATGTCTGTGAAAAACAGTGAGGATCATTACTATTAACATATGAGTATCAGCTTGGCTTTCATGTGTTGGCTTGGAGCCAGCCCTGTGAGTTTTTAATGATGCTGCCAAATTTATAAGGTTCTCTCATGTAACTGAGGTTATTCATGTGGATAAGTGTTTATAGGGCCAAGGTCTGGTATCTTTGCAAACAGATACCAAGGCCTTTAAGAGAGGTTTAATGGCAGAACTGACAGACAGTGCCTCCAGTCTGAGTGCTTTAACAGTTACTGGTGTAGCTGATAATATTTGATAATTAATGACAATTAATAAGTGAGAATTTCCCTTTTTTTCCATGCAGAAAGAATATAATATTCAGGTTTTGTATTCAGCAAGTTTCTGTTTACCTTTCATCAATGGTAAAAGAAAAATATGAAGACAAGAAACAAAAAAGATAGGTGTTCCTTCCTGTTAGTAATTTAACTGGGTTCCAAGCATTAGTGCAACAGTATGGCAGAGAGTTTGTTTGTTTGTTTGTTTTTATTGTAGGCTGTATTCACAAAACAGCTTAATTGAAATTCAGTGCAAGTTGGGTTTCTTTTGTGTAGGCCTAAATTGGTAATGCTCAGACTGAAAGATATCTGAGGATGAGGACAAACTGTTTGTGAAGAGCCTGTCATGATGGTGCACCTTATGCACTAACAATGCAAATAGTAATACTTGAAGAAACAGGTTGTTTTCATGTATTTTTTTTACTAATGTTTTACTATTGGTACTTTTGAAAATAGTAAAATATATTTTTAAAAACTCAAACACAGTGAATTGAGACGCTCAAGCATGCAAATATGCTCATTTAAAATTTCAAACAAGAAGATGGAAAAGGTCTTCAAAATCGTCTCCGTATTATTTTATTCTACAGCATATGTTTCCATTTTTTCAAATGAGAATTTATAGCCAAAAAAAAAAAAAAGGCAGAACAGATCAAGATATCTATGCTGCAACAGAGAAATTCTAGTAACATGCACTAAAATATTAATGAACCGTGGTGCTTCATTGGTTCCACATTTATTGTAAAGCTGCTTAGTGGTTTTTTGCTGTCCAGGAGTAAGCATATTCATCCTACCTTATCTACAAGTTCATGCAAAATTTGATCAATATTTAGCGACTGATTTAAAATATGTACAGGGTTTCATGGACAACAAGGGTGTGCAGCATCACCTTTCTTTAAAAACCATGCAATCATGTAACTTCTACAAGGTACCATACAGACAATTTTGAAGTATGCTATCTAATAATATTTTCCTTAATGTTTATTGGTGTTTAGATAAACATTTTTTATTATTCCCATACTTAGATATTTATGCTTAAGTTTTCAAAGCATCCAGTGTGAAATTTACAAAAGTTTGTAAAAGGCAGGTCCTTCATGACCAACAGGTCTCCTTCTGTGATATGGTGACATTTGGTGAATGAGGAAAAGGCTATGGATGTTGCCTACAATAACTAGAATTCAGTAAAGCATTTAAAAGTGTCTCCCACAGCATTCTCCTGGAGAAAATGGCTGTTCATGGCTTGGTTGTGTTCACTGGGTAAGAAAACAGTTGGATGGCAGATCCTAGAGGTTGCTGGAGAATGGAGTTACATCCTGCTGGGTTCCCCAGGGCTCAGCACTGGGGCCACTCCTGTTTAACGTAAGATCAATGATCTGGACAAGGGGATTGGGACCACCCTCAGACAGTTTGCAGATAACCCCACACTGGGCAGGAGTGTTGATCTGCTGGAGAGCAGGAAGGCTCTAAAGAGGGATCTGCACAGGCTGGATTGATGGGCCAAGGCCAGTTGTGTGAGTTTCAGCACCTGGACATGCACTTGAATCACAAACCCATGAAATATTACAGGCTTGGGGAAGAGTGGCTGAAAAGCTGCCCAGTGGAAAATGGCCTGGGGAGGTTGGTCAACAGCTGAGGGATGATGAGCTGGAAGGCTGCCCAGGGGGTCAAGAAGGCCAGTGGCATCCTGGCCTGAAACAGTGTGGCCAGCAGCACCAGGGGAGAGACAATCTCTTGAGGCTGCACAGCAAACCCTGTGTGCAGTTTTGGGCCCTTCTCTGCAAGGAAGACATGGAGATGCTGGATTGAGTCCAGAGAAGGGCAGTGGAGCTGGTGGAGGGTCTGGAGCACGGGTCTGATGAGGAGCAGCTGAAGGACTTGGAGGGGTTTAACCTGGAGAAAAGGAGGCTCAGGGGGGACCTTATTGCTCTCTACAACTGCCTGGAAGAAGGGTGTAGTGAGGTAGGGATTGTCTCTTCTCCCACATGACAAGGGACAGGACAAGAGGAAATGGCCTCAAACTGCACCAGGTGAACTTTAGATTGGGTAGTAAGAAATATTTCTTCTCTGAAAGGGTTGTCAAGCATTGGAACAGGTTGTCCAGGGAAGTGTCTTCAAGAGGTGTCTGGATTTGACACTCAGGGACATGATTTAGTGATGGATTTGGCAGTGCTGAGTTAACAATTAGGCTCAGTAGATTTTAAGTCTTTTCCATCCTAAATGATTTTGTGAAATATTACAAGCTAGAGTTTGTTTTACTGTAAAGGAATCATGTATACCAAGCCAAAGTATCCTGAAATTGGTGATGCAAAGGTTTGGAGAAAGGGAAATGTGTCTCCTGCTAGTGAGCTATGCCCTAGAGTGGTACTTCAGCTTGAACATATGACAGGTAGTTTATCAGAATTCAGATAACTTCTGCTGTTCTTCTGCCATGATGTGCACAAATAGGCTTTGGGGTTGGAGAGAGATTCCCACATCTTCCTAGTAAGTGTCAGAAAATGAAGCTGGCATTCCTAGGTACTGATGGATGTTATATTTACAGAAATAGTATAAGTAATAGCAGGGATTTGTTCCCCACAGTAGCAAGACTTTGCTCCAGGTTTCAGGAATTTTAGGAAGAAAAGTGGATTCTCAAAGAGCTGTAGTTACACAGATCATATAAAAATTAAAATAGCACAAAACACTGAGATATCTTTCCCCGTGCTGAGGATCAGCAGTTACAGCATGACTTTCAAGAGATGCTTAGGTAAGATGGGAATTAACCTCTCCAAATGCAAATATTTGTAGACTGATTTTTTTAGGAGATAATGTAAATTGAATTATTTGCTTACACTTTGTGCATCTAGGGGTTGATTTTTGCTGTTTGTTTCCTTCTGTCACCACTTTTTTAATCAGCTTGCTGTTTATTTTGGGCTTTCTAATATCCCTTATGAAAAATATGTACTTTTCCATGCCAGCACATGACAACTGTAAATATTGAACTTTCTTCTACTGGATAAAGCTTCTAGTTCAGCATATATTAACATTTTACTGTCTGCCATACTATGGCTCATTTTGGTTTCAACATATTAAAATGCCCTGCTTGATGTTTTACACAGGGCAAATACAATTTTTAATGTGGGGACATCAGGCTTTCAGTACAATTTCTGTTGTTTGCTTTAAGGTCTAAGGCTTCATAAAAGTATCAGACCTCCCTGTTTGTGAGTGCAGAAGAGCCAGTGGACCACACACTCCTGTAGAGAACAGCAGGTCCCCAAGGAGAGGGTCCCTAGAGCTTGGTAAACATTTTAGAGTATCGTCACAGCTGTCATCCTCACAGCCATTAGGGCTTGAACTTAAAAACAACAACAAAAAAATATTGCAACTGTAGGTAAAAACTCTGAGAGCTGGCAAGGAAAACATTTTTTTTCCCTCTATTGATCAAAGAGCTTTTATCAGAAAGGATTATTTTCATGTAGTCATCTAAAAGAGTTTTGGCTAGGATCCAGAACAGTTTATGCTTAGCTTTCTTTGCATTCTAAATCAACACTGGCATATATGTGAGGGTAAATCTGGGTATAGATAAATGGTAAAACTAAAATTATATAAAAATCAATATATACACATAGTGTTTGCAGACAAGTTTTGGGGGACAGGTAAAATCCTTATGAACTCCACTTTAGCACAGAATTGTGGAATGGTTTGTATTGTAAGGGAACTTCTGGGATTGTTTAGGTCAACCTCCTAGGCAGGGGCATCTTTAAACCAAGGTTGCTCAAAGCCTGCCCAACCTCACTTCAAGTCATAGAGCATCCACAATTTCTCTGGGCAAACTGTCAATGTCTCACCATTCTCATTGTTAAAAAAAAAAAAAAAATCATCCTTGCAGTCTAAATGTACTCACTCTTAGTTTAAATTTTGCCCTTTGTTTCTTTTGTTCTGAGAAACACAAAATGGTTGAGGTTGGAAGGGAGTTCTGGAGGTCATCTAGTCCAAGCTCTTGACTAAGTAGATTCTGCTTCCTTTTATACTACAGAAAAGGGAATCTTCTACAACAGGCCTGACCTTTGTGTTTATGTGTGTCTCCTCTGATGACTTTTCTGTGATAATTTTGGCTACTTGTCACTTCTGCTAGCACTAAAGATTCGATACAATTCAGGCAAAGCTACATGGTTCCATTCTAGGCCTCTCAAATTAACTTCAGGTTGAGGTACTGTTACTGCAAAAGATAGTAAATAAGGGAAGGAAAAACATAGATTAAAGAGATGAGGTGGAGAGGAGCAGGCTGAGTTGCATATTCAGGAATGTATCTGCATAGCTGGCAATTCAAAAAGCCTTATTTCTCGTTTAAATCCAAGAGTTTTTGACCTGAAAATAATTGGTAAGAAAATTTTAATCATATCACAATATTTAAATAACCTCTCAGACTAGAGATATCTTTTAAGTTGCAAATACAGGCAGCTATTACCTAGTTACACAAAATTAGAAAAAAGAGATAAACTACATCTCAGCTGATAGGGAGGTTCATCTGTTCCCAGGGCTTCACCTTTCAGTACAGAGTTCCAAGTTTTGGGTTAAGGGTGACTCATCTGACTTATGTTCTTCACTCTTTTACTTTTCCATTCATTAGTTGACTTACCTTTAAAACATTTAAAGCTCAACTTCTCTGTTTTCTCTCAACAGGGATAGTAGTGATGGTATCAGTTATTCCCAAAGTTTTATAAGACCTGAGCTTTAGACTTGATAGCCAGGGTTCCAGTATTTTCTCATAACATTTACCTTTTATTGAACGAAATACACATTTTGAATGGACAAATTATCATTGCATCCCCAGGTACTTCCTGCAGTGATTTCCATTGACTGGAGTACAAGAGCTTGTGGAAACAGAGATGATGGACTGCACTGAGTCAACAGCACACTCATTATACTACCAGATGCTTTTATTTTCACATTGTGAGAGGAGCATTATGGACCACTGTTTGCTTTTTCTCCCAGAAGGATTTTTCAGTGTACTTACAATTCCAGAAATGAATGCTCTATTGCATATTTAAAGAAATTCCTGTCAAGACCTTCAGAAATACAGGCTGTGCTACACAGACACGTTCTTTATGAATGTGCTGAACTCTCAGCATTTGTTTTAAGAGGTAATTCTGGGGAAAACCAACAACGAACAAACAACACCCCCTCCCCACCTTCTTCTCTCATGACAATAATATATTACCTGATTATTGCTTTTTGTACTCCATCATGCCTCATGTCTCACTGTATGAACACAAATAACACTACCTGAACATCACCCTGAGAGGTTATTTCTGTGCTTTCTGCGTGTTTACAAACAAAGTGTGTTGTTTTCCCTCACACATATGTTATTATCTTTCTCTAAGTACTTGTTACAAATCGACTGTAATTTATCAAGTGCCTGTAATGGATGCTGCGTGTTTGGATATAGTTGGATTTCTAAAGGTCATGTTTATTACATCTTTGAGAAGCCTATTGTAAAAGTTTATCAAAGCCTTTCAGACCTGCTGATGGGTGTGGGAATATCACCAGATTACTAATGCATTCTGCTTCTGCTGGTCTAGTCAGCAAATGAGAAATGTAAAAAATCCTCTGGTATTTTGTACTTCAGGTTGAAGCTAAAGCAAGAAGTACAGAATGAACATATTCTAAAAAATAGGCTGTGTTCTGCTGCGTGCTAAGAAGCAAACATATGGATTGAAAAGTTATTGTTTGAATAAAGATACAGTATTTCCTTTTTTTTTTCTATTCAATCAAAAACTTTTTGTGGTGTCACACATAAACTTTTAAATATTTACTCATTTTCCTTACTATCCTGGATTAAATTCAGTTTTAGTACAAGAAGTGCCATGACATTAAGCTAAGGAAGACAGGGAGAAATATAGATTTCCACATCTGTTAGAGAATTTATAGAAGTCATTAGAGCTGTAATAAAGTATAATTATATAGTTCTGACTGCAGTCAGAATCAAGACAAGTAAATGCTGGTATGCTAATAGCATTTCTAAAAAAAAAAAAAAAAAAAAAGAAAGAATCCTAGTCTTTTATTCCTTCATGTTCATCAAACAAGTCAGACAGCCACGGATGGATGCAACAAGAGATGAGCCTGTGGAGGGTCCCTTTTTGCAGAGTAGCCAAACAACGTGTCTGTGTCATTGTTCAGTTTGAAGGGAGTGTGAATGTTTCTAGTATTTGCTAGAAATTGAACCAAATTCATAATACGAGCAGGAAAAGTACTTTTTAGAATGTTTAACCAGGGAAAAGGGAAGTGTCACTGCCTTCTTTCCCTATAGAAGGGTCTCAGATTTATGTACTTATTCCCCCCAAACTGGAGGAATTTTGGTCTTACACACTGCTGCGTTGCTTTGAGGACTTCAGAGTGAGCCCTGAGATTGGCTGCTTGTGGGAGAGGAGAAACTATTTAGAGTTATGTTCTTTCTGCTTGGATTTGAGCTTAATATTGGAGAGACACACAAGAAGTAGTGTGAGAACTAAGAGCACTAAGAGCAGAGCAGTGATTGCGTGGCACCACCCAGAAGGGAAGTATATTTTCATTTCCTTTTCATGCATCATTTAGTGCTCAAGGCTTTCATTCTGCATATCTCTTAAGTAATCAAGGTGTACAGACAGAAGGGAATTAATAAATAAATAAAAGGAGGCAAAGAAAGAAAGAATGAAAAGCACGAAAGAAAATGTCAGTGAGTGAAGTACCAATTGGAACATTGTCACTCTGTTGCACTCATATCATGTATCCTCGTGTTTCAGACATAATTTGTGTATCTTGTAATGAGAGGGGAGCAGAAAACAGCAGGCAATTACATTCAATCCTTGGGAATTCCAGCTTCTGCCAGTTATCTGGTATGTGATAGGATTTCTAAGTCTGAAAAGCTAAGTGGAGGAAGGATCACAGTCAGGTCTGCTGCAGCCTTCCATGGCCCTGGAAAAGCCATGCACTTTCATTGCCTATGGAATGACCAAAGCAATAGTGCCTTCATTCCTTACAGTAGTCTTACTAAAAAAACTCATTTTAAATCCCCATTGTAATTTTAAGGTACTGTTTAATACAGAAATATAATGCTCTAGTATGACATCATTAGCACTGGCTGTTGTCATCAAACACAAATATCTTCTGGATTGAGCACATCAGACCAGAGAATAGATAAATATGATAGGGACATCATCTCTCTGATCACTGCAATATGTTTAATAGTCCTTTGTTTTGTGTTACATCTTGGAAAGGGTCTTTGAAGGTATAATCCATTTTTCATCTCCAGCAATGTCTTTTCTATTTTCTCATCTGTACTTCAGTTGTGTAGACTGACTTCTAATAAATATTTCTGATTTCTTTGTCATTCATTTTGGAATAAATACACTAAAAACTGTGTCTATAACCACCATATTAATCCTCTTACTGCAACATTGCATATTTCTAAGATTTTTCAAAACATTAACCTACTGGTGAGAAACTGAAAATGACACAATACTTTGGAAGAAACAAATGATCTGAAAGCTTTTGTTGCTGCCATGGAAACCTGGTGTCAGAGTTTGCAAGACAGACACTTCACTTCAGCTGTGTAGAAAGCAAATTTTATAGTAAGAGATTACAGAAGCACAGAACACTGAGTTTGGAGGAGACTGGTGGATGTAAACTGCTGGACCTTTGCTCCAGCAGGGTGAGTTGGAGCTGTGTCCAGATAGTTCTTTTAGTATCTCCGAGGCTGAAGATGCCACAGCCTCCCTGGGCAACCTGTGCCAGAGCTTAGTCACCCCCAGGGTGAAAGTGTTTCCTGATGTTCAAAGAGAACCTGCTGTGTTTCAGTTTGCTCCTGTTGCATGTCCCTTGAGGAGAGCGTGACTCACCCAGGCACCAACATTCAAGAGTTGTACATGATGAGTTTCTTCATGCTGTGCTTCAGGCATTCATATAGAACTATCATTTCATGTCTCTTCTGTATACAAAAAGGAGCAGGTACTGTGAAGCAAATGGCTGAATTTGATCACTCGTATCCTGAATTGTCTCCTGCATTGCAGCATATTCTGAGTAATAATTCCTTAGTGGTACCTCTTGAATTTAATCTCCACTGGTTAAAACACTTAAGTATTGCTTGTAGCAAGAACTGAAATTCTGGGCTTAGAGATGTGTACAATGGCTGAAAACATTATCCATCCTGCCCAGTGTGTTGTACATGGTATATTTTGAACAGTGCGAGAATATTGTAAGGAAAAATGGTCAAGGTACACCACAGTTTGGACATTAAACCAATAATCTAGCAGGACAGGGATGCAAATTCAGTGTGTTCTCCAGTGTAAGTAGAGATGGGATCAAAGCCTAGTTTTTGCCAGTTTTTACCTGCAGCTTCCATATTTCAGCTTTAAAATCTTCCCTTAGTTGTGTCCCTAAATCCAAGAGCAGACTAAGAGTATTATCTTTCTCTTACCTTATCCTGCATGCAAGGCTTAAGATTCACAAAGTATCTTCTTACATTCATGAGGAACCCCTTCATTTAAATCAGGCATGCAGACACTGCTAGGCCAAGTGGGAAGCTCCGTAAAACTTGGTTTGCAGTGACTGAGTATCTTTGATGACTGAGCTTTTTATCTTATTTGGTTCTGCTTTTCAGTATGGCACCATTTCTAAAGATGATTACCTTCTCTCCAAATATACACTGCTAAAATTCTTTCCAGCTCTTAACACCTTCCAGCTCTTACCAGCCAGTCTTGAGATACCAGCTCCATCCTCCTGAACAAAGCACTCGCCAGCTGCAATTCTGTGTGTACCTTGCTCACTCCCCATAAGATGCATTTGAGAAGACCAGAAAAATGTTCATGAGCTGGTCACATATATGTGTACAGAGTCTCTTACAAGGTCTTATTTCTATTTCATGTTACCTTTATGGCTTTTTGTCAGGGTTGACAAAATTATTGATGGCATGTTGGTGTAGTTATGTACAAGTATGTATTGGATCTAGCAATTAATGGAAACACATTCCTTTATCTACAAATCATCTACATTACTGCAATGTCAGATTTTAGACAGACCTGAATTTAAATATAAATTTATGAGATACAAGTCTTTTGAGGTTAAGCAGCTTAAACTGTTATGACAAGAAATATTTACTAACAGGATAACTTTTTGTAAAGGTTCAAAAAAGTCTATTGACCTTCATGGTGACTGATAGGTTGCCAGTCAGAGTTCTTCCCTTTCCCTCCTTACACCACCCCCCTGTAAAAAACCTGTTAGAAGGTATAAAACCTGTTAGAAGCCAGCTAAAAAAAAGACGATAGGTATGGAATTCAACCCCAGACTTGGTTTAGATAACTACATACAAAGCTCTTCTCCAATGAATGTCCCAGTAGAAATGCTGCTAGACCATTACTGAATTTAGAAATTATGTAGAGCATTGTCCTCTCTGGTATTCCATACTTATACTTACAGCTTGTTTTGGGCACGCTGTCCACCCTTTCCCTGACACTAACATTTGGAAGAGAACATTTTCCTAATGACAAAAATGAAAATTGTCTTACTATCTGTTAATGAGATGTAACTTCCATAGAAAATGATGGTATCTTTTTTCTGTATAGACATTGCCTCATGCAGCCTATACTTAAGTAAAGGAATTATGCAATCATGAGAAATGTAAGTACAAGGTGAAATGAAAAGTAGAACTAATCTTAGAACTTAGTTATACCTCAGCTATGAAGCCTACTCTGTGGTCTTCTCATTAATTGTAGGCTGCAAACAAGAGAAAAGCTGAGCAACAAAAAAGTTATTTAATTCGTTTTGACTAAAAACATGTCTTTAAATTATTTAATTTCATCCAAGTTGTTTAAGCACTAGTGGAAACAAAACAAGCTAAGAAAAGTTTCCTAATGTTTCAATTCAGATTAGACAGTAAGGAAGCATTTTATTCATCCTTTAAATCTGGATATATGAGAGATATAACAGTGGTGGAAACAAAGATCCTGCCTTACAAATTTGTTTCGATTAATCATGCCTTTTCTGTGAAAATGTTTTAATATAATGAAATGTGAACCAGTTTCAAGCAATTTTGTAGCTATTTGGTTTATGTTAGATAATAAACAAACGATTGTAATTAATGGAGGAGTGAACAATTCAGCACATCCACCTGGGAGCTAACAGACTGAAATAAAAAACTCCCCCAGTTTTGTAGGTCAAGGTGTATTCAATCAACCCAGTAACAGCCCTAGATATTTCTTAATAACTGATTGTATAATCCTGAGAAATGATTAGTAATCTCTAGGTTGAGAGCATTATCTAACACTTTAAAAGCATATAATGCATTTTGTACTTTCAGTTGCCTTTGATAGGCATTATTTATGTAGTGGCAAAAGCCGATCTAGTGGGTTTTGCTTCTGATGGTCTTGCTGTTGTCTTTTACTGTTGAAGAACCATAATGTAATAAATTCTATTGGAACTGTGAGGGGTTTTTTATGAATGTAAAGTGAAGAATAGACCAAGCTGCTATTTAAAAAATGTCCCTGGCCTAATTTTGGGAACCTAGAAAACAAATACAGATTCTAAATGGGATGTGTTTTGTAAGGTAGTCCTTGAAGATACTGTAGAAGTGCTATGGTTTTGAAAGGCTTTTTTAGCTTCAAATAACTAAGATTACATATATTTTGTACATGATGTATCTACATTCTGAAGTAGCGTTTGGGGTTTTTTTTAGAAAGAAGTCATGAAAGAGAAACTGATTGAAAACTAAGGTCACATGTCCAGTATTTAAATTTGAGTACTATAGAAGTTTCACCAGGATAAAAAAAAAATCTTTTTCCTATTGATATTACCTTACTGGATGAATAAGTTTAGCAAAGAAGAGATTGTACTTTCCAGTGCTTAAAGGATGGGTAAGGTTCTTGGGGCTTAGAGGAATAGGAACAGAAAAATTCAGTAGGTGGCACTCTTTCCTTTGAGTATTTTCAGCACCAAAATCTCTTAAGTTGTTTTTGAAAGCTGGTGCCTTTTAAAATGACCTTATGACAAAGAGGTGCCCTCAAGTGGTTATTCTAGATTGGATGGGAGGCTTTAGAAAAACAGTGCTTGCCCTAACCAATTATTATATCAGAAAATTGTACTCTATTGACTTCCATTTCCTCGATTGTGTCGGTTGGTTATCATCCCTTTTCCAAAATATGGAGAACTATTGTTCTCCTTGAAACAATGGCACTATCTCTCAACAGTTATTGCAATGTATTTAAGAAAATTCAGGTCCTTGTACTATGTATTGGTTGTTTTTTAGGATCACTGAACACTGAGTGGATTACAAAAGCTCAGTATTTTTTTGTCTGGGTAGGACTTGTACAACCTAGATTCACTCTTTCTTAGGGAAAAAAACCTCACATTTTCTTAGGAAAACTGTGTTTGCCTTAAAGTCATTTGACATTTTAAGAGCTGACAGACACTTCTCAAAACTAACAAAAATTCAAGCCTTTTTCACAGACCCAAACACTTGGAAGACAGTTGTTTTCTTATTTAACTAGGCAAGATGTAAAAGACAGTATGAGTATAAACAGAAGATACTTGGGACTGGTCAAATCAAAGACACAAACCTTTAATGCTGATACATGTGTTCTCAAAAATGAATGCACATTTACACACACAGAGCTTTGAAATACTGCCCATTAAGTTTTGTTTTCTCTCATCTGCTCATCCCAATTATTTTACTTTTCATGTAAGTGATGCTGTCAGAAGCAAGAAACACACAGCTCTCCTGCACCAGTGTGCACTGGGATAAGGTGTGACCCAGTGGAGTGCTCTGGGAGGAGCCCAGAAGGAAGTCCCCAGGCACATGAAATGTCAGGACAAACCATAACCAAGTTTCCAGCATGGCTCTTGTGTATCTCCCAGTCCAGCTCTTCTGGTAATTGGTGGCATTCGAAGACTAAATGTGTCTGTTGGGCTTATTCATCCATGACAAATCTTTTGCAGATTTGCCATTTCATTCCCTTTTGGTGTTCTTGTAGCTTAACTGAATTACAACTCCAGTACTAATAGTGCTGAAGTGAGAATGAGGTTTATTATACAGACTCTTCTCTTTTACTCCTCTAGGCACTGACATAATTTCTCTATTGAAGAGGACATTTTCTTTAAAATTCATATTTGCAAGATGTCTTCTCATTATTATGATTTGCAGTCTTATAGTTTTATTTCAAGGACAAATGCACACTTTTGTTCAGGCTAATTTTCCAGAGACAATGTGCTTCAAAGTGAGATTTATTCCTTCTCTTATACAATTAGTCTTACTTAACTAAGTTTCCATTTTAAGACCTATCTTCTTCCTTTCATGTGAACTTTTAAGAGAAGTGAAGGCTTATTGAATTGAATAAATGTAGCAGCTGGGCTAGTCTGTTTTTTATTCCTAGTAGTTTTTTTACTAGCAGAAAATACCCACTATATGGTCTGTGAGGTACTGAAGGAAAATACTTGCTTTCATGCTGTAAGAATTCAGTTCAATGTACTTGTAATGCCTTTCTCTCTTCCCTGTACAAAGTGATTAGATACCATCTTGGCACTGTCTGGGAAATAGAAAAAGTCAAGAATACAACTGGCCAGTTTCTAAGGTCTACTTCAGACAATGCTGTGGAGCTTTCTCTTGTGGATGATTACATTTTGGATAGAGGTTGGGGTGCTGACCTTGGTCTGCAGAACCTGATGTGATTTAAGGCCTGGATTGGTGGTGCAATCACAGCTGAGATTATTTCCCCTTCTTAAGAAAGGGTCAAGTTATCGTTATTGATAATTATTATTTGAGGGTAAGGAAGAAAACTTAAATCAGGCAAGTTGACGTGTTGGTTATCACTCATCTGTTAGGGCTTTTGAAATACAACAAAGATGGGGAAAAATATAGATAACACCTTTATGCTGTTTTGGAAAAAAATATTGACTTCTGTGCTATGTGTGATACTGACTATTCACACAGATGATTTACTCATGCAGGAATAAGTGTTGAATTCAAAAATAGTGCAGTCAGAAGTAAGAATCCATATAAAGTTTTGCACCATAGGACACTGTTTTCTGTTCTCACAAATACTCCTTTTGCTGGCATTCTCAACCTTCAAATCCATAAGCAGGAAAACATGAGATATTACATAAGGCTGAGCAGGATACAAGTAATAGTAATCTCGAATTCTAACAGTATCACACTTCACAAATTAAAATACATTCATGTAAAATGTTTAAATTCTAATTTTCAGTGCATTAAAAATATGTGTTTTTTCTTTACCCCACAATTTTTTAATAGATGATAAAAATATTTCTTCTATCCAGGAGTTTCATAAATAGGACTTAACCAAGATCAAGCATCAGAACATTGTCTGTGTTTGCTCTTAAAAGAGCTTTCAATACATTGCCATCAAAACATTGGTCTTTGAGTTTTTCAGGAAGAATAGCTGATTTATTATTAAATCCTTCTGCTTGTCACAATAAAAAGTAAGCTGTACTTACCTCAGTCTTTCTGTAGATCTTTCAAAGGTTTAAAATTGTAGATTCCTTGGGAATGAAGTAGTGTGTGAAGCATTTCACACTTCTTAAAACTGCCCCCAGTGATACAGAGAAGCTGATTATGGTCAAGTGTGCTTTCCTTGCATTCACTGTGTGTTCATTTAACACTCAATGTTTTACAGGCTACCTGCACAGCACCCCAAGTGCCAAGGATGTTGAATAGTTATCTTATGTTAGATTTGACAGAAAATTAACATTAACTTCTGCTATTACTCATGATGCCCAAAATGAACACCTGCTTGAATCTGTTCGATCTGAGCATATATGAATTCAGAGAAAATAGAGAAATTATTATGAAAAGAAGACATGCATATGTCAGATATCTGACATATCATGCCACCAGCTGGAAAAAAAAAAAAAAAAAAAAAAAAAAAAGAAATCTTGGTCGGTGTCTGAGGGATTTTGCTTCACATCAGTCAAAGAGCTACCAAGGAAAGCAACCTTCATTTGGAATCAGCAAACTTCTGTGTCATCGCTAAGATTTCCAGGCTCACCGAGGGACTGACCAGCAGTGCAGCCAAGTCAATAAGAAGCCCTCTTGAATAGTTGGCACCAGACCAGAAGAGACATAGAGTTTGGGGAGCTCTGAGGGTTTTTTGGTTTTGGGGTTTTTTTGTTTGTTTGTTTGTTTTTTTTTTTTTTTTCTTAAACTAGAAAAACAAAACAAAATGGCCAAATCTGAAAATGAGAATCCAGACTACTGCTTAAACTGCACTAATCCAGATTTTGTTCATGCTTCAAGTTATCCAGAGACAACAAATCTACATGAGAGCTAGCTAAAATTTCCCTTTCTGCAGCTACTTATTTCAGGAAATAAATATTGTTTAAAACTTAAGAATATAACTTACTTTAAATTCAGTATTTTCAATATACTTTCATGAAAGAGTGAATTATTCTGGTTTATATGGCTTGAGATATTGTGCAAGAAATGCCAAACTATTCCAGATGTGATATTTGATAGGAAAGGGCACTTAGTATTCTTTTAAATTAATCCTTATAATATCTGAGTACCCTTAGTGAGTTGGTTTTGAACTTAAATGTAGAAATTAGCACACAGAGGTTTCACTTCAGAAAAAACAAATTCAGCTTTTAATTTAGGTCACTTTATCTCTGCTTCCTTCCTGTGTACTCACTTTCAGAAGACTGGAACATAATGTGACTCAGCTTGACTCTCCTGGCAGTGTCCCCTCAACAGAGGTTCAGTGTTAAGACATTTGCAGGTCAGAGCTGATGAGCACTGGTGGGGCATGGCAAGAATTAGTGTGTCTATCTGCTTAAAGTCAGAGTTATTAGAGCTGTGCTTTTTATTGGGATAAGTTCATTCTTTTTCCTGTTTATCTGTTGTTCCAATAATTAACTCATAGTGACACTTCTATTTGCTTAATGGCCCTTTTTTTGACCTAATTCTAAGTATTTCTGCAAACATCACCCCTTAGCCTGTGTTCCAGATTAGCGTGTAAAAGACTTTCTGCAGCTTTCTGCTTTAACACTTTCCCAGTCAAATGATTGTTTCTGCTTTTAATTGGATTTTTACCCTCAAAGTGGGTCAGAGTCATCTGCCAAACTAAACTGGTTATATGCAAACATGCATGCACTAATGCAGGTGCATTCCCATGCCTATAACTTCCCTGTGGAACAAAGCATTTGGGAAATAAAATTGATTCAGGTAACTCTGAGAGCTTGCTCCTCAGTAGCAGGGATATAAGCAAATATCCAGCATGTCACTTTTCACAGGCTTTCTCTTCTTCACTTTTCTGACATGTGCCTAAAGGAGTGATCAAGAGACAAGTGTCTCTTTGAGGAGAGTAGTAGTAAAATGACACAAGTGAGAAGAGGAAAAAGAGACATCAGATAATACTTCAAATAGAAGCTGAAAAGCTACACAGACTCCAGCAGCATGAAGCAACATTAGTATATGGTCGCCCTACATTGAATAAAGGGAATCTTCAATAGAACAGTGACAGCATGAAGTAACAAAACAGAGTTTGCCCAGGGAAGATTTTATGATTTTTTTTTTTTTCAGCTTGTCTCAGGGACAGGAGAGAGCACTCTCCAGCTTTTCAATACCTAGCCTTTGCATCATACAGAACATATTTTTATTTAGTTTTAATTATTTTATTAATTAATTTTCTCATTCTGGAAGATAATGTCAACTAGATTTATACTTTTTATCTTTTTTTCAGTTATCTTTTTATTACTTTTTAAAAAAACCCCTGATTTTAAAGTTGAAACTCATCTTGCCTAAATGCACCAAAACTTCATTAATAAAAGCATGTTCATGCCAGCATGTGTAAATAAATTCAAATTTCTCTGAGTAAAGCTGTGAACATTACTTATCTTTCCTTAATTGTAAAATAATCAAGTTATAACACTTTGGTTTTTTTTCCTTGGGATTGATCTGCTAGCTAATTTTTTATATTTCCTGTGTTTTTACATATAATCACAAGATCTACCCAGTTACATATTGTGTATTACATGTCTTACCTGCGTGTTCCTTTACATCTGGGCAGCAGGGACACAATGTAAAGAATAATACACAAAAATACAAATAATACGTGGCCTAAAACACCCTGCTGTAACAATTCATGGACTTTCTGCAAAGTACCTGCAGAGTTCTGACAGCTGAGAGTCAGCACAGTGAACCCATGCACTGAAAGCTGGTGCCCTGGGCTTTTATAGCACTGCCTCTCTTCATTGACAATTTACTTTTTTGGATCTCAGTAGGTTCACACTATTACTCATCGTTATCACTAGCATGTCACTGTTACTCTAAAAGCTATCCTTCCTATATTTATAAAGCAGATTATATTTTCTACAGGTCTTATTCTTGATTTAGTCACTCAACTCATAATTCTGCATAATTAGTATCTCTGTGTTTGTAGAATGCTACATAAACTGTTTTCATTAAGCCTTTGGTTTTGAAACCAAAATGGGCTATGGTTGTCTCAAAATATATTTATTGGAACATACTAATTAAAACAGTTGAAATGCAATGTTCTGAAATTACAGAACAGTAGAGTAATTTGGGTTGGAAGGGACCTTTAAGATCATCTGGTTCCAATCTCCCTGCCATGGACAGGGACACTTTCACCAGACCAGGTTTGTCTAAGCCCCATCCAGTCTGGCCTGGGCTCGTGTTGAACTTCTTGTCAAGATCAGAATAAACACATTACCAAAGAGTCCCTGTGTAATATTTTAAGTTCATTTACTAAAAACAATAAATTGAAGGTGTATTTTGACAACTTCCCCACTGCAGATTGTGGATGTATCCGTGTAACCACAGTGCTGCTAAAGGGTACTTCAAAAACTGCAGTACAAAATCAGCTTCACACAAAGCATTTAGTTTCAATGAGGAGAAAATTCTAAAACATACATGAAGACTTACTTCGTCTGCTAAAGATTTATTGTGTACTTGCTTTTATGTTCAATCAATTTTGTTCCAGCAGAGAAACAAAGAGGTGAGAAAAGCACAGGGAGAAGGTTCTTCACAATCACTCCTTTAGCAATAGTAACCTGAAATCAGGCTGGAAAAAAAGATGATATCCCTAGTCCTTGAGCTATGAACCTAAATTAGAAAGGAGCTAGGGAGGAAAAGGTATGTTTTACATCCTTTCTTTCCTTTATACTTAGGAGACTCATTTTTGAAAATAGGTCCCCAAAGACTATATTTGCAAGAACATTAACTGTAGTTTTTAAGTGTATTATAACTTTTTAAATAGGCAAGGTGTTTCTCATTTCTTTTGAGCTCAAAGTACTGCTTGCAGAGGTCTTTGCGAAAACTTGGTCTCTATTTCTACATGAACAGTTTGCAGCTGGTAGTTTTCTGGAAGACCTAATTTGAAGAAGGTACTTCTCTATCACTTTCTGCTTGCAAGTGTTTAAACCTTGTTGGTTTCTGAACCTCTGTTTAAAATTCTGGCATAGAAACAGCTGAACTTTTAAGTGTTTCACTGAAACTTGTTCCACACCCCTTATTGCCTGGAGGATGTTGTTCAAGTTCAAATTAATTATACTTTAATGTTAAAATAGCTCCTTCTCCTACTCTGCTTTCCCCCAAGCTGACTTAAAGATAATTTGCATATGAAGATTTTATAGACAATATAGTAAGATTTTCATCCTGGTAAGATGTTGTATTTATTGATGGTTGTGCTCAACATGTTTGGTATGTTCTCTTGAGGTTTTTTTAATATATATGATAGGTATATATTGGTTGGTTTTTCAGTGCTTTGTTATTGTGCAGCTGCAGTGGAAGATAATGATTTTCACACTGAATTCTAGCTTTTTAAGCAAAAGTAAAGATGAAGGGTCTAATTGCTTCAGCCCTGTAATTAAGCCTTTCTGGTAGGCATGGATACCTCTTAATCGTAATTCATTGTAAATACATGGATTTATGTTTGATTATTTGTTTGTTTTTCCTGGTCAGTTGATATATGCAATAGAGAGGAAGTTAGTTTAGCCAGTCTGAAAGGACAAGCAAATAAAACTCTTGTTAGAAAATTGATTGAGGAAGATCCAGATTTCTATATGACTAGCTTTAAGTCTTCACAGCCATTGACTCAGACAATCATTGAATGACAGAAACTAAGGTGTGACTCTGTTGCAGTCAGCAGCCTTATGATCATATGCATGTATCCAAGCAGTCATGTGTCTCATAGAATGACCATAAATGATTAGTAGAGTTGAAAAGCTGGGCCATGTGTCTCCTCAGGTTTGTTTCCTCTCCTCTAGTTTGAGCAAAAAAGTCCACTGCTCAATTTCTCAATGCTTTATTCTACTGTGTCTCAGCTCATAAGTCTATCACTGGATCTCTTACTCGTGAGGGATGACTATTTGCCATTTATCTGAAATGCACTGTATGCATAGATAGTTGTTGTGCTTGGACAACATTAATTTTTATTTCTTTATGTTTAGCAAGTTCAGTTGTTTAATACACAATTTAAAGAGGTGTTTTTGTTTGTTTTGGTTTTTTTTGTTTTGTTTTTTGTTTTTTGTTGTTGTTGTTGTTTTGTTTTGTTTTGGTTTAGGTTTTTTTTTTGTCTTAATCTTTATTTGATATATGAAGTCCACTTAGTAAATTTGCTCATCCACAGTATTTTCCAATGCACACCATTTTGGTACTTCCAGACATGTTTACAGTCTATTGATTGAGTGTTTGGCACATTTTGATGATGAATCCTTGTCACAAAGTACAGTATCTACCTCTGTCAACTGGATTGCTGACTAGATCAGATACCGTGGCACCAATATAATCCAGAGCAAACCAGGAACTTTCTTTTCTCTTGCACCTAATTCCATACCAGTAAGCTCTCTGAAGTTTTCCTCATCCCATTGAATATCTGTGTCAGTTATAGGCAGCAAATACTGATGTTTGGTCCTGTCATCCCATGGAGGAGTGGTCCCACCAGCCACATAGCCAGGCCACTACTTATGTTAAAGGAAAAAGAAGGTGTGGGGATTGGTTAGCTTGTTTGTGTTCTGTTTTCAATTCAGTTCTTCATAACAAGGTCACTCTCCTATTAAATGGAGAAAGACATCTCTGATTCACTTTGCTTACTGTTGGCCTTTTATGAGAACCTCAGTGAGTTTTAGAAATTTAGTCCAGCATGACCTGAAATTCCACATTCCCTACTCAAGACTGACTACTGTTACACAAAATACTATTATTTTATGATAATGCTACTATATTGGCTCATGTTTTCTTGTTATCATCATTCATAGATTTGGTCACTCTGAGGTGACAGTGTATGCCTGTGCAAGAGCTGTGTTCTGCAGGGACTACCTTGGTGAGGTGACACTACCAGGCACTGCTGTGGCTGGTGAAGGGTTCCCTAACTGCTTTCACTTGAAAATCAGGTTTAATTTGCATCATGAAGGAGGTGGGATTTATCTGCTGTGCAGTGTGAGCCTGTTCCTGCATGAGTGCTTCTCTGCTGGCTCCTCAGAGTTGCCTTCCTCTTCCCTATATTTCCTTCTCCTCCTTCAGAATTACTCTGACTGCAGCAAGCCCAGCCCTTCTCCCTCCTCTAGAGGTCTGACATAAAAAACAGACTAAAAGACAGAACTGTGTTTGACTTCTGTAGGAAGCAGAACAGAACATCAGTGGTCTGGTCACCAAACCCCAATTCCTGATTGTAGCTGCAGCCAAGTCAATGAAAGATGAGTAAAAGTCTAAAGCAGTTTTGAATCACTGCTATAATTTACTGAGGATCTATAGAAGTAAGAAGTGGAAGTGGACTCCCCTGCCAGTATCATTCTGGAAAACAGAGCCTTGCAACTTTAAATGTTGCCCAATTTCCCTTCATCCAGGTGACTCTCCCCATACTCTCTCAATGTCCTATTATTTTTAGCCCTTCCACTGACTGCAGATTTCTGACCATAATAATGACATCTGGTCTCTTCATGTTACACTATATAAGAATATCTGCCAATAGAGAGAAGATTCATGTATCTGTTTTTAATGGCAAATATTAGAGATTTTTGTCCACACTCCTTGCAGCACATTGTTGTTTTTGTCTGTTATTCTTCTGGCTGTGTTCCTTTTCAAACCCTAAGCAACTGCCATTCACCCTGACTCTCCCACATGCTTGGCTAGTCACTTTTTTTTTGTTTTCTTGGTGATTGTCATCCTGCCAACCCCCAGGGAGAGCTGTGAAACAGATCCCTACCTGCATTTGCTCAGCACCTTATTCCCCATCTGGTGTTGTGAATTCCTGTTTATTTTCTGCGCTGCTAGTTGGTACAGAAAAGTGTACCTTCATGCCCTGAGGAGGCATGGTTTGACTGCTTGACAAAGAGCCATCCCAGTAAAGGTTTGGAACACGGGTGAGGCAAATGCAGTTGGTTATACACTGTGTGATTTCACTATGCTAAATTCTAATTATTGCTTAAAAAATTGGAATGACAACTTCTAAATTGCCATTGGAAGAATATCCTCCTAGTATCCTTATCAGGTGAATCTCAGTTATTTTGCTGATCAAGCCAGGGAGATTTGAAAGTCTTGCTCCCAGGGTCTTACAGTGTCAAATGAAACTGGTCGTACTGATGGTCATGATCTCCATATTCCTCAAGGCACTGTTGTGTCAGCTGCTTTGACAGGGCTGACCCTGACATTAACCCCAGTGAAATACTGTCACATGCCAGCAGTTTGCTCATCCTCATACAATTATCACCAGAGACACTTGCATCTGTAATGCCTCCTGAAGAAATAAAAGTAGCATTAGTAGCCGTGCTGCAAACATATGGTGCCTCAGAGCAGCTGGGAAAACATGGTGCTCCAGCTTTCTTGATGGAAAGCACTTTTCCTCTGCCAACTGCATTTTGTAAAACAGTTCAAAGCCTTTTACCAGCTTTCAGGGAGCTGCTTGCCACAGGGAAATGCTTGTGAAAGGAGTGGGCAGGCAGGCACCCAAACAGCAGAAGTCATAAGCTGTCTTGCTACCTCTCCCCATCTTCCAGTTTCTACACAGAGTGCTGGGATTATCTGCTGAGGAAAAATTTCTAAAGGTATTTGGATACAAGTAAACCCCCTATTAGATGGCCAATTCAGATCATTAGATTAACTGAGCATTGGCCTTTTAAAGAGGCATTCTCTAGCAATGGTGTTGCTAAATCAGTTTCTTCTTGCCATAAACTTCTTCTGCTGTGCCCCATGGAAATTCTGTGGTTTTGGTCCACCTTTCTTCTCTGTGGTCAAATACCTCCCGATCCAGTGTCTTCACCAGCCTGTTTTGATACTGCTAACTTCAGATCTAACACTTGAGCAAATGCAACCCCATGTCAGGTCCTAAAGATAAGCTGATTGACTTCTAAGAGCTTCCTTTCACCTTTTCCTCCAAGAGCATTTCTCTGCTAGGTTCTATCAAATTTGATCTTCAGGTAATGTTCAACGTCTTGTCATGGTTATTGTAGTTCTCCTTCTGACTTAGAACCTCAAAACCATAGATCAGCCCAAGTTAGAAAAGTCCCAAAAGTTCCTCTGGTCCAACCTTCTGTGAGAAAGAAAGCCTATAAAGAAAAGAAGAATTAAGAAAGGAAGAATATTATGTATATCAAGTTCATCTGTAGAAGACATCCTACAGTAGACAGGGAAAATACGAATCATTGTACAAATATTTTCTTAGCCTTACTCAGTATAAAAACCTCTCTCATGGGATGGCCACAACACATTTTATTTTTCCAGCTCAGAACATCAGCATCATATGACAGCTGCTCCCTCAAAGAGTAGAATAACCAGAGGAGATATAGAATTACCCATAAGAACAATATGTTCTTTGTGTGTCCTTAGTTACCATGCTCCCATTCAGGATGAGGATCCATATTATGTATTCTGAATTCTTCCTGAACAGTTTTCCCTCAAATTAAATGAATGTATCTCACGACAATAAAGCATCATTCTAAAGCATTGCAATGAGACCAGCATCTTTAATAAAAAGATTATTCTTCTCTCTCAAAGTGTTAAAGGAGATAAAACAAAGGAAAAGGTACAGATACAGGTTCTAAGAAATTCAAGGAAGGAAAGCCTTCCTTATTAAAGCAACAAAGATTTGTGACATAACCTAATGAGTAATTTCCAAATAATTACATGAACCATTGGGTGTGTCTTCTACATCTCTTCTGTCAAGATTTTAATAAATGTTTGGTATATATTCTACACATCCCATAGCTGCAGTTTAATTATCACAATGTGTACTTGTGGTATTTGGTATATAGAATCTTTATAATGTATGCCTTACAGACTTCTGTAAAAGAGACAGAAATGTTTTTGTCCCTGGATAAAGACATTTTTAAAAATTCTTTAATGTGTTATTCAACTCAAGAAAAAGTAAGAGTAATTGAAAGCTAACCTGTCTTGGTGTTTCAGAGCAGTAAATGGGAACAGATGTAGTACTTAAATGACAGTGAGGCTCCTGTTAGTACCTGTGGACCTGTGGGGAAAGCAGCCCATGCTGGGGCAGTTTCACTGGCAGGGCTTGTGACCTGGCAGGGCAGCCACACTGGAGCAGCCTCTTCCTGAGGGACTGTGTCCTGTGTTAGAGCACATCTTGGAGAACTGCAGCCTGTGGGATGGACCCTTGGGGCAGTGCAGGAGGATCTGCCTCCCATCAGTGGAACCCCAAGCTGGAGCAGGGAAGAGTTTGAGGAGGAAGGAGCAGCAGAGAGAACATATAATGACCACAGCTCCCATTCCATTTGCCCCTGCACTGCTGCTTGGGGAAGGAGATAAAGACATTGGGAGTGAAGTTGAGCCCTAGAAGAGAGGAGGTGGTTTTAGTTTTGGTCTTGATCTGATTATCCCACTCTCTTGTTAATCAGCAATTCATTCTGTTAATTTCTCCCAGCTGGGTTTTGCCCATGGTGGTAATTGGTAAGTAATACCCCAGTCCCTGTGTCAACTCACAAGCTTACTGTTGAATTTTCTGCCTTAGTTTTGTTGGGTGTGGTGTGATATTGTGGCTTGGTGGACCCCTGTCAGTTAGCCAGGGTTAATCTGCCACACCAGCCAAGAGTGACTTCACAGGAAGGAGGGAAATGTAGCTGTAGGGGGTTTGGACCCCTTTTGTTGTAGATTTCAAATAATTTGCCTTTCAGAGTCAATCACAGAAAAGTGTATATAGCTTATTACAAAGTATCAAACTTCATCAAAACTTAACTTTTGCATAGCTTGTCCAAAAAAAAGGAAATTTTCTTCAATTCCCATGACTGTCATGTAAGAGGTGGAAGGGAAAATATTATTTGAAACTGCAGTTCAAAGTAGTCAATGTTCAACATACATTTAAGCAAGCATGTTAAGAAAAACATGTTTGTCTATAATAATCTAGAGCTATTCAAATTCTGCAGCTTATCTTACTACAATAAGTCAATGGGATTCCCAATAGAAATAATGTTCAGGGTTAATGCAGCATAATGAGGAAAAGGTTACTTGATCCAAACTAGTAGACATCTCCAGGCAGTTTTCAAAGAAGTTCCTAGTCACACTGTTAATTACATTGAGCCTTGCTAAATTGTCTCCTGGTTTCAATCATTTACTGTTTTTACTCTTTAGAATTTGATGAAGTTAATTTCATTCCTATGTTCCTTAAAACACATATCAACTAAGTACCACTGGTTCAGTTAAATTGCATTGTCACAAAAGCCGAGCCTGAAAAATTATCTTCAGAAATCTGGTGAATTTCTGGTATTGTACCTTATAAAACTACTAGAAAATCTGAAATCAGGCTTTTAATTTTCAAGTTTTCTCTGAAATTTAAGAATGATGATATTTTACCTAGTTATACTTGTGAACTAAATGATACTCATGTGGATCTTAATTCAGGGATTTAAATTAAGCACATGTAGCAAGTATAGCAGATCTGGATGCAGCATAGAAAAGAGGAGAAAAAACAAATGCCTTAGGTAGATTGTTATAAAAATATTATTGTATAGAAATCATGTCACAGAGTAAGGGTCATGACTATGCAGTAATCTTATATTAAAATAACTTAATTTTGCAATAAAACTTGAGTCTTTGAAGAAAAGGAGAATGGATAGAAGATTAATAGTTTTCTCTGGGTATTTTGTCCACTGTGGGAAGAATTCTTGCCTGTTTTCAGGCTTAGGGTTTGTGTCATAGATCAGTTGCTTTGGGATTCTTCTCGTGTAAACATAACAACTACTTATTGAAATAAAAATAGAAAGTTATTTGCTGTGGTATTTGGAAATTTTGGTGATGAATGACATATACTAAAAAGAGGTAATACCTGACTCAAGAAAAGTATGGGGAAATAATTACAGCAATCAGGTTCATGGAAGAAAAATGGTGATCAAGAAATGTCTAATGATTGACAAAGATAGATGAGGCACATTCAGAATGCTAAAAAAGTTACAGCAACTGCTTTGGGAGTTACCCATGTATACAGAACTTCACTGGGAAGAAACAGTTTGCAGGGTTACCCTTAAGTGCAGTAGAGTGGAAGAATTTGGTGTCCGTGGACCACAGTGTTCCACACCTATCCCAGAGGTGGGGTGTAATTAAGGTGAAGGGGTGCAAAATAAACAGAGAGACTTGTGTTTAACACAGCTTGTGTGTGTGTGTGTGTGTGTGTATGTGTGTGTGTGAAGGGTCTGGAGCACAAGTGCTGAGGGAGCTGGGGTTGTTAAACCTGGACTGAAGGATCCTTTCACTGCAGATCCTTTCACTCTCTTCAGCTACACAAAGGGAAGCTGTAGAGAGGTGGAGGGAGGTCTCATCTCCCAAGTAACAAGCAATAGGACAAGAGGAAAGGGCCTCAAGTTGAGCCAGATGAGGTTTGGAGTGGATATTAGGAAAAAAACGCTTCACAGAAAGTGTTATCAAGCATTGAGGAGAGGCTTCTCAGGGAAGAGGTCACATCACCATCCCTGGAGGTTTTTAAAAGATGTGTGGATGAGGCACTTAGGCACATGTGTTAGTGGTGGGTTTGGCAGTGCTGTGTTAGGAATTGGAGTCCACTGATGCCTTAAGTTTTAGCTTTCATGTTTTCAGATTCTGTGCTGCCTGGGGGTGCAGTTCTGAGCCTCGTATTAAGTATTAGTGAGCTCTCTTCACAGAGGAGGAAGACAAAACAAATCCTTTTTCTGCTGAAGACCAAGGACAACTTTCAGGTCCAAAAGCACAAACAGTGGACTGAAGGGAGGAACAAGAAGGATGGGACCTCACAACTTGAAGCTGTAGTTGAACAATTAAACCCCAATATGCAAATGGACCAAATCTTATAAAAATGTAAAATCTCGTGACCGGTCGGGCATTTTGTGACCATCCTTAGTCCACCCTGGGTGTAGCCCTGGTCAGGCTCCTGTCCTGCCCAAGGTGGATCCTGGAGGCCTTTCAATAAATACCTACTTTATTCTCTAGCTCTGCCCAGTCTCTCTTTCAGGTCAGCCTTCCAAAGCATCACCCTGATCTTACACCCTGGTCTTTTCTAACCTAAATGATTCCATATCATATGAAAAGGTACCAAAGGCACAGGAGACCACAGGCAGAATGAATGTGGACTTTAAAAAGCACTGCTACAATGCTGCCCAAAAGGCTTGTCTGCCAGGTGTCATATCAAGGATGTTATATACCTAGGATAACTTAATGAAGACATATTTCATTCATGGTTCTGAATAAAAGCTTTATTGCATCGCAAGCGAAAAGAAATACAGAGTGGTTGGCGAAATGTCAGAAGAATGGATATTATTGTTATAATTTACCCTTTATAAGAAAGGCAAGGAAAGCTGCATCTTTCAGCAAGAAAGCTTAGTACTTGAGAATGGATAAACAAGCATGCTCAGCAACTGAAATACAGGTTAGGCTTGGTTATCTCATCTGAACTTGTACTTGGATATGGAGGGCTCATTTCTGGGTTTCAGGCTTGTCCCCAGTGGGATCACAACTAAGAAAAAGAAAGAAAACAAGTCAGTCTTAGTGTTATTCTTTCAAAGGATTAGTATGTTCCAGGATTTGAGTGTAATTTAAGCTTCTTAATCATGCATATGTCTTCAGTAGATTAGAAAAACAAAAGTAAATTTCCATTGTCATTATAAGCTATTAATTATAGATTGAAATTCTTCCCACACAGCAATGGATATGAGTAAAGTTATCTCTGGAGCAGTTTTGTCCTAGACTATTCAAAAAAGCGATGTATGGCGAAGGAGAAGTGGGAGGGAAAGAGAGGCATGTTACAGGGCAAGGAGGTGGTAAAAGAGGTGCATGAATTTTATATGATCAAGAATAATTAATATAACAAATAAGTCTACATGGGGAGAGAAAGGGAGTGAACTGTTTTTGAATAGCACAGATTTCAACAGCAAGATGGACTGCAGCATTTCTAACCATAGGAGTTAGATTTAAATGAAAGCAACAATGATTAGTTCGGTTTATGGTTTTTTTTTTTTTGTTTGGTTGGTTCACTGGGGTTTTGTTTGTTTGTTTGTTTTATGTAAACAAAACATTAAAGAAATGTTTGAAGTAATAAATGAAGATTTATAGGAACATATAGCTGCAGAGAAGAGAAAAAAAGCCTGAAGTTCATAGATCTCCTGCTAGTAGAAAGTTTAGACAAGAAATTGCTGCATAGGAATAAAAAGCCCATTAATAGCTATGTGTAGCTCGACAGTTGGCCCATGATAAAACCAAGCATGTCTACTGGTACAGCTGACTGGCTGTGAATAATTCCCTCATACTTTGGTTTCAGCTGATGGCACCCTGGCAATTCCATGTTTATGAAATCAGATACATAATCTTTATTAAAAGATTTTGACATTCATATGCAGTCAAAAAAAAATCAAACAAACATCACTGACTAATGTGCTCTTTATTGTACAAACAGAATAATAATGGGTTTGGACTGGCATGATGCTATTTGGAGAACACTTCTCAGCAAAAATTTTTCCAGTCCCTAAGGTTTTGGGAGGTTCTGAGAATTCAATATTAACAATAGCTCCCACCAAGAGACAGGAGAGCTCAGTACCTGTCAGGATTAAGCCTGGTTTGCATTTCAAAATTCAAGGTTGGGCAAGGTTACTTTTTGTTTTTCTTTTCCCTCTAACAATAGGCAATAACAATGTAGCACTTCTGGAAGTGTCTCCAAGAAATACAAATTAATCTGTTCTGCCTCTGTGAAGACTTTCTCTACATGTGTTGTATACTGATAACATTACTCAAGTAATTATCATTATCTCTGAGCAAGTGTTTTCAAACATTTCATATCTTTTATTAAGGAAAACACAATGCATTCTGCATAGAAGAGCTGGCAAGATTCAGGTGATATGGTTACCCAGGAGTGGAACTAGGGGAAGGGGAGATGTACTGGGCATTTAAAATTGGAAAGAAAAAACAAAACAAAAAAAAAAAAAACAAAAAAACCACCACCACCAACAACAACAAAAAGGCAGAAGTTGAACACATAAAAGAAAACTGCTTCTGCACAGCATTATTGGTTAATAAACTTCGTCATGTCTCATGATGTTCATGTTTCAGCAGTGAACTGTAGTTACCCATTGGATGTAACTGTAAAACAGTTCACAGAACTGTAAACCACAGTTCACAGAGTGGAACACAGCAATGAATTAACAAAATACCCAAATGACTGAATATATACATAGCACCTTTTTAGACTTGTTTACTTCACAAAAGCACTGTAACTGTTTACTTCAATTACTTCATTTTCACTTTTGGCATAATTTAACACTCCAGCTGCAAGAATGATTAATGAACCTGCAATGAATTAATGTAAAGGTATAAAATAATAATGTGTAAAATATTGTGAGAGCTTTTTACCGTATTCCACAGGTGTCACACTTTGCTGGGAAACATTTTACATCATCAAGAGTTAAATATGAATTAATTTGTCTCCTTTTGCCTTTTCCTAAGCCAACTACAAAGTTAGATGTGCTGCTACAGAACTATGATTTAGAATGATACAAAGAAGTGCAGCAGTCTCCTGGTCTCTCTTTTTCTTCAAAACTATTAGCTGAAATAGCTGCAATTTAATTAGAAGAAGAGAATAGTATAGCTTATTTTACCTGTTTATAATCAGGACACAGTGAAAATTGTCATTACCAAAAAACAATGAATTTTTTTTGGCCACAAAAAGTCATCCTGCCACTTCCATAATTAAATAACTGGTTATTTTCCCAGTCTCTGGAAAGAGAAATACAGTATTGTTTCTATTTCTTCAATTCTCTGCATGGTCTGAACTTTAGGTTGTATCAGAAAAGGTTTTCTTCTGGCACTGTTGCTGCCTAAATAGTAGTGGGGTGGATGATATCCCAGCAGTGCACGCATTTCATTTACTTTAGCTTTAAAATTTTGATTGAGCAACGACTTCATTAAAGGATCTCTGTCTCCTTTTGTTGTGTGTAAAGTTTGAAAACAAGCCTGTCCTACGCCAGCTTTGTCATGGCAAGGAAAATCCATTCCTTCAGTCTGGGTGTCAGCCCGAAATCCTGCTGTGAGTTTCTGGTTTCATCAAACACTGGTGAAATCCATAAGGATCCTGCAGGATCTTTCCATTGCCTCTGAAGATTTGCTGTGGGTTTGCTCCCACCTGCAAGCAGTGTTCTGTTTCCCTCCAAAGTGTCCCAGTTCAGGTAGGCAGCAGCAGGGAGAGGGAAGCAGCAGCGCACACACGGTTTTGCTTTTGATCCTGAAGTCCTTCTGTGCTGTCTAAATCCTCAGTACAGGCCAGCTGCTCATTGTACCTTCCAAGAAGCTTTCTCCAAAGGCAGGAGGCAAAGTTGCTCTCAGCAAAGGAAACTCTGCTCTCTGGTGCTGGAACAGAGTAGAAGGAGCAAATCAACAACCACTCCTTGGCTGTGCTGCTGTTTGCATCTCTTTGTGTAGAATTAAACATGCAGTGGGGGTACAATGAGCTGTAAGCAAGCAGGTTGTTACAGCAGTTGCTGTGCCAGCTGATCTAGATTAAATGCCCAGCTCAGTAATGCCGGTTGATAAATCACTTTTAAATTTAACCTTCTCACTGTATCTTACAAGACCAGAAAGGTCCATGACGCTGTGCAGGTCTGACTTGGCCTTTGTAAGAGTGGGCAGGTCCAGAAGCTGACAGCACTGCAGCATTTACCAGGCTCCACTGTGAGCTGACCAGGTTTTCCTGCATAATTGGAGAATGTGTGGAACTTAATTTTTTATATTCCTACTGGGGTGTGTGTATTAAATTATGAGAAGGTACTTCAAGAATTAGTGTTTCAGTGGGAATTGTGTGCTGTGCTCTCGGTCTGTTATGTTAAATAACATGTTTAGAGACTTTCTGGGCTCCTGCTCTTCTTTCTAAACATCAGAAACAAAGAGGTTTTCAGGCAGGTGGAAATCACTGGGAGAGAAGGTAAAGGTTGAGGAATTGCAGTGACTCAGGCCTTTCAGGGGCAGAGGAAGGAAAGAATGCATTTCCTCACCCTTATGAATATTTGTTGGATGAAAAAATATCTGACAGATAATAACAAGCCCTCTCCTTGCTTGTCTTTAGCATATCTCTGTGTAAGCTCCCCCTCTCATAACCATTTTGTATTCAATCACAGGAATGACTTCAGTGATGAACAAAGGCTGCACCACTCCTGTCACTGTCTGCTGATCCTTGTCATCCTCCTGCAGTGTGTGCTGAGCTGCCAGTATAAGATAAAGCTCTATTATTCTAAATCACTGAAATGAGAGTGACACTTTACAGCAGGAAAATGCACAAGAAGAAATTGTTTTAAACGAGCCTTATCTGTGAGAATTGAGGTTTCAAATCTCTCCAGTTGTGTGTTAATATCAGTGTAAGTTAGTGAAGAGTGCCTTGAAGCCTTATGGTTGCCCTTATCCCCTTTTGTTGTCAAAGAGGGGCATGGCAGACTGTCATAACCTTCAGGCTTAGTTTAAAAAAATAAAAAAATCCCGTTGAAATAGCAGTAAAAATAAGGAGACAATATGCTTCCCTTCAGGGAATAAAGCTGTCTAGAAAACCATCAGTGAATTATGAACTGATGACTGAGAAAACTCATGATTCCTGTCCTGGACAAAAGCCATTGGTTTTAAATTATCTGCCTTACTCCTTACTTCTTCTTTCCCATCCAGCTCTCACACCCCCCATCAAGTATGTGGAACTGGGAAAAAAAAGGTGAAATAGTCGAAATGTAATTTCAGAGTTCACTGATTTAGCTTCAGTTGTATCTCTGACTGTTGAAATGTTGTGAGGCTCTAAAAGGAGAAAACAGTATGGAAAGAGCAGACATCATACTCAAACAGACAGGATTTGTAAAGTCTAAATGGAAGTCAAACGATGTGTATGAAAATGTGATAATAGCTCTTAAGCTGTAAGGGAAGGAAACCCATTTTCTTTTCAGTAAACATATCCTAAAATTGTTACCAATCTGTATGTGGATGGCTTCTTATATAGAAAATAGATTTTATATACATAAGAAATGTGTTTTCTGTATATGTGAATTCAATTGCTTCTGTTCCCATTAACTGCTGCAGGTCAATGCTTTCAGATTCTGTGATTCTATAGTTTGAGCTGTGGCATACAATATGAAAGAAAATGCTCAGGGCTCATGCACCTCTACCTCTACAAAAATTGGTTTTGCTTCCAGAAACTGAGTAAAATCATAATGCTTTGTATTGCTTTGATCTCTTTGATGCTGCTCATTCTCATATTAAAGGAGAGGAAACTCTCTTTAGACTTACTATATACGAAAAGACTGTTTGGAAATAGTGAACAATATAAAACATTAAGGAATTGCTGGTGTTACTTGCATGTCGCTGCTGAATGTGATTCCTTAGTTAGTTAATGAAACTTTTATCTCCAATTTATCCTAGAGAGTCATATCTGAGAGCCTGGATATAGGTAGTTATAAAACTATTTAGATTATCTTGAACATCACCTTTTGTAAGGTTATGCAACAGTCAACTGAAGAAAAAAAAATAGTTAAAAATTGCCTCTGTTTTTAAATATTATAGCACCTCCATGCTTTGGAAGATGAATCTGTAGTTCAGTAAAGTGTGCTTTTTCTTATATGTAGCATATCCTATGTGAAAGTGCATATTGGATTTAATCAGTCTGCATATGCTGCAAAGCTGCTCATGTTTATAGAGCAGTTTTGTCCTGACCTCAGATGGCTTATGACTGCAGGAGTTGAACAGCAATTCCTTACAGTTGTTCCCCCCAGGAGGTCCTGCATGGCTTGAAGATACAGGCAAAGGCATTTACAGTCACACAGAAATCCTGTAATTGTGCAGTGCCAGAAGGAAGGGAAGAAATATGAACAGAATGGTGGAAGGAGTAAGAAATAAGACCAGCAGCAAGTGGTTTTGGGAAGATGCTCAGAAGTAAAGGAGACTTAGAAGCACAAATGACACAGACTAAACAGGAACTATGCATGTCAGAAGAGGTTAGAGGAGAAGGAAACTATTCTATAAATAATAAAGCACTGATGCTTGCAAGTAATGGAAATGTGGAGTTGTGATAAGTTTCATTAAAGAGCTGTCATACGTATGGGTAAAACTCATGTTGCCACTCCAGTAAATCTCTATTAGAGAAGTCAGCAGCTCTGTACTGCTACCTATGCCTGCCTTTTTGACATAAAGTCCACTGACCTGATTATTCAAGGTTAGGATGTTTCTATGTTAACAAATTCAACATTTCTTCTTCATTTCACCTAAAATGGAGAAAAAGGAATGTAAATTTTATGTCCCTGAGTCTTTTTAAACAACCTTAGCATTTAGTTTTACCATGAATAACTAAAATCTTACACTGCTCTAGAATATAGCCAGATGTGGAATCTTCATTTGTGTCTAGTACCTGTATTCATCATGAAGAACTAATTCTGTTACATGTTTCCAAATAATATTTGGATAAGAGCTAGCACTGTTTTTGCAAGTTCCATTTACAGAGATTTGGAGAGCCTTGCTGCTGAGGCCTCGTGTTGTGTGGTGTCTCTCACCTGCCTTCCTGCTCGAGAGCTTTGCAGGGAATACTTGCAGGGAACTCCGGTGGGAGCTGGAAGGGAACTGTAGGGAAACTGTGAATGCTGACAGGCTGGTCAGGGAGGACAGCAGCAGAGCCTGTGTGAAAGAAAGTCTAATAACTTTCCCATACACTGGCCTGGGAAAAGAGTCCAAATATTCCACACCTGTTGTTTGGGCATTTGTTTACTTGCAAGATGTTTACGAAGAGGTGGTGTTTCTAATTAGCCAGTAATGGTGAGGTGTTGGTTTGAGGATCAGTCATGTCCAGCTTTCTCTACAGTCTATAAAAGATGTGAATTCTAATAAACACTGAGACTTTTGCCTTCTGAGAAGACCTGGAGTCTGTGTGTCATTGTTCAGCCATCCCTAATACAACAGCGACAGGAGGCCAGGTAGCTGCAAGTAGTGCTGCTGAAGATGTGTCATTAGGACACAGAAAACATAATTGGGCTTTACTGGATCTCTCAGACAGCTGTAGCCCAGCTCTGACAATTTTAGAGGGTATTGAGTTTGAACTGAACTCCACCCATCACACACACTCACCTGCAGGATTAAGGGACATCACAACACTGTGGGCGTTTTTGTTTCTCAGCTGCTCCAAGCTGTCACAGGAGGTGCCATGGGGGCACATTTTCTGAGGGGATGGGAGAGTGGATGAGGTCTTGGAAAATGATGGATCATACAGACAGGAAGCATAGAATATAAATTTAAAGCTATTGTAGTTGTCTGGAGATAGAATTTCTCCAGTATTTGTCAGAATTCATGCATGAGATACTTTTTATTTGCTTTTTGTGCCTGTCAGGGAGGATTGGGGTAAGTACTTTTGTTCTTTGTGATGTTCCTGGTCACAGGAAGAACAGCTGTCATGAATAAAGAAATATTTTTCTTCCTTTGCCTTTGTAGAATTGCTTCATGAAAAATATTTATCTCTGAGGAAAGACGTAAATTGTTCATAATGAATCTTAAAAAGAAGCAAAGGCAAACTATTTCTCAACAGACAAGGGAAAATAAGGATTTTGGGAAAACATTGGAAAGTATGAGGGTTCTACCCCAACACATACTACCTTTTAGTTCTTATTGTTCTATCTGATAGTATTGATTCTTATTTTCCACCTCTGTGTATACTCACCTTGTGTTGCTATGTCAAGGTGAAGGATTTACTTTCTGTTGAATGCTATATAGCTTTTCCCAGTGAAGGCATTAATTTATTCCACACTAGAGAGGCATTGTCTCTTTAGTTTAATTTTCATTGAAATCTTTTGCTGTGTTATCAACACTAATCTGAAAGCTGAGTAAAATCAATGTACACAGAAAATGAAATGATTTACTCAGTGCTTGTTCAATCTTATGTCATGTAAAGATTCTAACATACAAAACAGATATATATCTGTTTGCTTCTCCTGTTTCCTTTCAAAAACTTAATTCCTGTCTCCTTGATACTATCATTTCATGTCTTCAGAATGCAGAAAGAACATGTTTTTTGCTGGTTTGTATCCTCTGCATTCTAACTGAAATAGGCGGAATTCTGAAGGTATTAAATTTATATCAATAACTTTTGTAATAGTGAAGTGTTAAAGAATATTTATAACATGCTTGAAAATAATTCTCAGCGATACAGTCTTTTGATAACATGGTAATTTCATATGATTTCATAATAATTTCATTTTGTCTTTAGCACACCCTCAGTGTTGCAAAATAAAAGCCTATAGTCTACTTCTGTATGCAAGAGACATGTTGCCAGTTCTGTTCTAGAAATGTGTACACTTCAAGGAATACACATACTGGGACTGACTTACCCATGCTTATATCCACTTGTATAATCTTTACTTGCCCAAATAGTCCTGTTGAAGTTAAAACTCCCAGATACAACACAATTACTCACATGCTTTAAGGTTGCATGCATCTTGACAATTGTATTCTGCCCCCCAGTTAAAGGTTTGCCTCAGCTTCATCTGATAAAACTTTCTAGCTGAGTGCTCCCTGCTGTGAATATATGTTTTGAAAGCTGACAAGCGTATGGCTTAAGAAGTAGAGAGCCAATTATAAACTGCCACACAATTTTTATGAAAAAGCAAATCTAGCTTGCTTTTAATATTATAACTCTCTTTTCAAAACTGTTGAGCTTTGCTGTTTACCTCACTTTGTAGTGTTTGTTCTCAAGGAAGAAATGTCTGATTATAGGTTTCTTGCTGGTGGTAGGAGAAAGAAGGAAGATGTGAACATTTTCAATACCAGTCTTAACAATGACTTTCGTTGTTGGGGCAAGAACTGAGGTCATATTTGGCACTAAGCCCCAGACTGTTCTGCAATAGTGCTCTGTCCCAGAGTAGACCTTACCAAAGAATTCTGCTCTCAAAACTGGAGGAAAACTATTTGCAAAACAGCAGTGCCAAAGCTGAATTTTCTGGTCTCTCAAGGACAATAGTGGGCTGGCTGCATTCTAGGTTATATTGTGTCATGACTGGTGGGTACCCACTGTACATATGCAAACAGGCTGTACACACAGAATTTGCCTTCCCTATGATACTAATAATGATAAAACTTTCAAAGTGAATGGTGCACAATCTAGTGCATTATCTGGCTTGGCTTTGCTATGATAGCTGTCATAAATTGATTTTACATGTCAATAGTGGCTATTAGCTAATTGCATAATCTGGCTTCTGGATGTGCTTCACATGCAGCCTTACATTTAAACAAGGCTTCCAGTTGAAGAAGGAATGAAGTTTCCTTTTTTCGTTTCCCTTCTTTGAATTACTTAACTACATAAACATATCCTTATCTTCCAGTGAATGTAATTAAACGATTCTTAGAAAATTATTAAGTCCAGAAGTCTTTGGGAAACAGTTCTGCTTGTGAATGAGTGCGTGCATGTGTGTGTGAGGCAGAAAGGGAGTGATGCTGGGAGTGGGGGTGTCTTCGTGGTTGTTTGAACAAATTGAGTTAATGAGTGTTTTCCTGCAAATACCCAACTCTACAAAGCATTTCCCCTCTGAGTATTATTGTAATAAGCATTGTCCTTCGGGAGCTCCAATTCTCCATGCTGAATTTCTCTCCACGGTACAGTGGGATTTTTGGCAGGAGCTACAAGGAGCATATGGGATTTCAGTATTAGACAGAGATGTACTGCTGATGGAGAAAACCATTGTGCCCTTACCTTGCAAAGATGTGTTATCATGCATGGGAATTGTGTTGGGGTAGCTGAACATCATTCCTGGTTTAGCCAATTCCAAAAAAACAATACAGAAGTACATCAGTCAAAATGTTGTAGAAGCAGAATAATTAAGTTATTTACTATCCATTTATATTCTGTAAAGTCAGCTTATAGAACGTCTATGGTATTTGCATGGCCATTTGAATAAAATGTGTATTTCTGCACTGTAAAATGAGTATGTACCTCTGCTCACCCCCTGCCACAGAAATTTCTGCAGCTCCATGCAAGTGAGCAGAATAGGGCAAACTTATCCCAGTAACACTATGACCCAAATACTTGCTAAGCTTGTACAAGTCACCTCATTAGATGCAAACTTGCTACTGTGGATTTTTAATATCAGCTGGCTGCAGCATATTTTCAGCTATTTAGCCCGTGTGTCTGTTTAGCAGGCTGTATAATTACTGCTGTATGTGTCAAGACTAAACTAAGGTGATAAGATCTTGTTCCCGTACTCCATTTTGTATACAAGGAAAAAAAAAGAACAACTCAGTGTTACTTCTCTTACACTGGTGCACATTTGCAACAACCTTTTAACCTAAGGTGAAATTGCCAGTTTACAAATAAAGGCAGCTGTGAAAAAATTGCAATCCTCTGCTCCATGTCACGTGTAGCACTACCAACCTTCTCTTCTCTTATGCAGTTCTGCTACCCACAAAATTAACTTAGCTTTCTTGGTGTGATAAAGCCCATCTGAATTATTATAGTTGCAGTGTACTTTCCTCTGTAATTTAGAAATGTTTTATTGCTCCAAACACTTTTTTTTGAAAATAAATTGACAAATAAATGAAAACCTTCTAGCTGCTCATTTACTTCATGAAGAGTTTATTATAATAGTCAGAAAATTGACTATAACATGGGAAGAAATACTGTGTGAGGATAGTTCAACTACATTGTTTACATACATCAGGTCTCATTCACTTGGATTCATTTATTATTTGTTCAATATGAGTCCTTTGTATGTATTAAAAGTAATTTGATACAACTTTTTCTGTCTCATCTGCATTAGACAGCTTATAAAACATAATTTGCAGAGCACTGTGGCCAGCAGAATTGCTTAAGCAGTCTTAGCATATTTCTTTTTTAATAAGAGCCAGACACAACATTCACCTAAACAGTATTCCTGTCTTTGTAGTGGTTGTGAGATTGAGCTCTCTCTGCCTTTAAAACTTCAGTTTGCCATAGACCTGCAAGAATAAATTGAGAAAGCTTATTTACCTTTACCCCATCATTCTTTCTCTATATTTCCTTTTTAAAAGAAGATAAGTGTGGCTACTAAATAGGCTTTCTCAGTGCTTTAAGAAGGAATGGATGGAAAAGAAAGTAATGTAACTTTTAAGAGAATGTAATTTTCCATGTTTCTACTAAGAAAAAATTAGCATCACATTATAAGTCTCAAAGAATCAACCTATTAGATGAGAAGTAAATGGAAGAAAATGTTATATTTTGTATGGACAGGATGTTAACTTGTGAGTGTCTAGCAGGTTGGACAGAGACACATGGCACTGGGCAAAGGGCTGGAATGGCTTAAATGCTTGATTCTGTTCCCAGTGAAGCTTTTCTCAACTAAATACCAGATAGTTAAATACATAAATAAATAGTTATAGGCTTCCTGACTCTATGACAAGTATATCCCCTCTGAAAGGATTTTACTCTTCTGGTCCGTGTCCATTCATCAGTATTTCATGGAGCAGCATGATTATTTTGGGCCACATACTACCAAGAATGCCAATCTGGGAATGGAAGGATTTGGAGAGTACAGGAACAATTGTATTTCACAGTAACAAGTTCTAAGTAAGATAGCCAGAATTCAAGATAACTGCTACAGACAACTGGGAAGCAACTCCCTATTTACAAAAAAATCCACTGGAAATGTGTGTTGTTTATTCCTCTAGGTTAGGAACCAACACATTAGTAGAGAACCTCATATTCTATTTACCTTCAAAAATACTCAACACCCATCAAAAAGTCTCCAGTTTTTAAAAGCGGGCAGGGAGGTCTAACTATTTCAACATTATTTTCATTGTCTTGTCTCCTTGGGACAACAAAGGGAAAGGAGAGAGCAAATCTTTCTTGTGGAATTCTTTCATATAAATGAAAGAAAAAGGAAAATACTCAAGAAATTTGCTCCATGGCATTCTGTAGAGGAATGTATTTTTATTGATGCCTTACCTAGAAGAACATATTATCCAGAGGTCACCAAAGAGGTGTCATTGGTGAAACATCTCAACTCTGTACCATGCCAAGCTCAGTATACTAAGGGTATATTTTTTTACTACTTTTAATCTGCTGCAGGTCTGTAAAGACATAATGATCTTCTTAGGAGAAGAAAAAAAAAGAATTAACAAAATCAGATTGACTATAAACTATTTATTCTTTGAAATGAACAGCTATTGTTACTGCTGCCATAGAGATTATACTTTAAAAAGACTAGCGTTTCATCTCTGCATTACATTTATTTTATTTTATTTTATAATCCTGTGAAAAGAAGCATTTTGAAAAAGTCTGTGGAATGTCATGATTTCAACTGATCTCCTTTGTTTCTGTTATTAGATTAGATTTCTTCAGTCTCATACTTCTGCAATAGCCCTTGAAAGGGTATGCAGCTGCTAGCATAAAAGTCAGACATTTTCTGTGTTAGGAGATTATTCTCTGCTTTTATGAGAAGATGTGTATCTTTTAAACATTTGCAATCTGCTGCCAAGTACAGTTCGTAGTGTGAAGATAAATAATGTCATTAAACTAAAACAAAACAAAACAAAAAAAAACAAAACAAACAAACAAACAAAAAAAAAAACCAAAAAACCCAACAAACCCTTTTAATGACTAATGGCAATTCAGTGGGTTCAACAATTTAAACTAACACTTCCCTAGAAAAAATCACCATAGTTACTCAAAGTTCTAAGCCCAACAATCATTTCAAGACAATGTGGCAGCATTCTTTTATAAAGTGGGTCACTGGTGATTTCCTGAAAGCTTAGCCCAGTAATTTTCATATTCTTTTCATTGCTTTGTCAAAGAAGAAATACAAAATGTGATTTGGGTTGTTAAAATGGCATAACATTATTTCAATTTAGCAGGGACCGTCTAGGAATAAGGCAAGCTTTGGAGGTCATTCTTAATTCCCTTGAGGACAGTTGCTGTGAGCTGACAGATTTATACTTTGCCAGCCCATTGTTTTGCCCTTTGTAATGGTGAAGGAAGAGACAAAGCAAATTCTTACTACAGAGTTTTTCTGTTCACTCCAGTTTTTTCTGTTTACTGTGTCTTTTACTGCTGAGTACTAGCAAATTAAAGAGACTGGCACTTAGCTTGTGTACTTCTCTTATTTTATACATACATAGTAAATATTTTCTATCTAGAAATACTCAGAATATACGTAATGTGTACTTTTTAATTGAAGAGATGTTCAATAAATCTTAAAGCACAGGAAAACAGGGAAACACTCAATGCTAAAATGAATAAGTGATGAATGTATGTGATCAATTTTACCAGAAATCAGACCTAATCTTTCTGTCATCCTAAACATGAAACAATACAGCATTTATTCATTTTCATTTTAACAAGCAGGAATAGAAGATAAAACATTAGGACATTAAGATGTTAATAAGTTAAGTAAATAAAAAAAACCTTGCTTTTTTATTGTTATTATTCTAAATTCAAAAATATTTCCTAAATTCAGGTCAAAATTTGTCAATCAAATATGAATCTAAAAATCCTCTTCCATTTGTAGCAGAGAAGATGTACTCAGAATTATGTCACATATTAAAGATAAGAACAGAGAGCATTCTTGCTGATTCCATAGCACAACCTGCAAGAAATGATGCACTGTAATGGATATTCCCTGCAAGGCTCAGCATATCCCTCCCCTTGGACCCTTTTATAATTTGATATCTCTTCTTTCCACACACACTTACTTCTAGAACCTTAAAACATGTTAGCATTTAATTACAATTTTGGTGAATTTATTCTCTTGTCCACTCCGCTGTATCATTCAGAATTTATTAGGCTGGTATTAAATACCAAAATTACGTTTACTCTAGAACTTCCTAAAAAATACAGATGCAATTGCAAACAGAACATTCACACTTTTGTAACTAATTGATTTGTTTGAAAGGTCAGGGATTCTTCAAAACAGCATTTTAGCAGAATTATTCAGACTTTTCCAAGTTTACCTTCCTAGAAGTCATATGCCCAAACACTGAAGCTTGTAGAGCTTGAAAAGATTTTATTACTGTGATCTTTTCTGGTTCAGATTCCTAAGTGACTCATTGTTCTTTGCTTAAAAATAAATGATGCTGTTTGATTAATGTATTTTTCTGTGAAAATAGAATCTCTAGACAGGTTCTCAGAGAGATCCATACCTTGTTGATTTTTTGCCTAAAGTATAAAAATCTAAACGCATGGTGTCACATCCCTTGTGAAGGTTAATTATTAAATTTCATTAACTCCTTTCAGTCCCTCACAAGGGCTGTATTTCAGAATATACTAAAATAAGATTTGCTTCTATTTTTCAACCTTTGAATAGGCATGATGCTGGCAAATATTTTTGTTCAGATTTTGTTTGGGTTTTTTTTTTTTTAAATTTTTCATTCTTTTCCTTTTTACCATTTTTTTGTTCATCTGTCAAAGAGTATTTCCACTCTAAGTCTGCTCTTCATGTTCTGAATAGAGTCTGCCCTTATAGAAATCAACAAGTGATTTTTAAATATATATTAAATAATAAACATCATGTTATATTTATCTGGAGCAATACTAAGCAACGGACCCATGAGCTGGTGGCTTGAGAGTACAACTTTGGATCTATGTGAGATGAAATGAGGGAAGGAAATATTTAGATTTCCAGAAAAACTGTTAATGTGTACTGGTGATGTTTTTAAAGCTTTGTTTCTTTACCAGATTCCTGATTTTAGTGAAGGGTGGCAAACCTGGAAAACAAATGCATTTGTGAACAATTAAATCAAAAACGTCATCATGACAAGAACATATGTTGTGAAGAAGTCCTTGAGTTTTTATGTCTGTGCTCTTATCCAAAGTGAGAGTTAATTCTGGTGGAGTTTACACAGATGATTCTCTTCAGAGACTTTGGTCAGCTCTTCAGCTTCTAGGAACAAAAGAGGAATTCTCATTTTCTTGGAAACAATTTGCCTTTAAAAAAAGGGCAAGGAAAATCAAGAGAGATCTATTATTAATCCTAAAATTGGTCTCTTGGGTTCCTCTGAGTGCGATCCCCAGGTTTGGTTTGGCAATGGTGGTGAGAGGATAACTCTTTTCAGTAATCTGGCTCCTTGTCTTGCCTGTTTTGGAAATCAAACTGTGCTGAGAGTAGGATTACAAACTGAGGCCCTTTTCTTTCAGACAACATCACACAAGCATCATCTGTTGTTAGGGAGATAGTCATCCAGGGAACAGTCATCAAAGATAGCATGATGTCTCTACCAAATTCAAGCCCATAAAGTCTGTGCTATTGAAAGCAGAATGGTCCCTTTCCCATTTTATTTTAAGCTACACTAGCAGCTGCTGTAATACATAAAACAGCTAAATTATTTCAAAACAGCATTAATGAATTTAAATGAGACCTGCAATCTGCTGTTCTTCAGTCCAAACTTTCAGCTACTTGGGATGAACAGGGACTACAATTTGAAGGATATCATCCCTGTTATTTAAAAAACTCCCATTGGGAATTCTATATGTTCACAAATGATGGAGAATTAACCTTCTTGAGAAAACTGTCAACCAAATAATTCCAAACTAGCAATATACAGAGGAAGGACTTTCTTGGCTGTAATACTGATATTTTCCACAATGGGGAGACAAAAATATTACCAAATTGGTGTGGATGATGAATCAGAGAAGATACGTGGACATCATTGCCAAGCTTCCATTTAATGTACAGTTTAGAGAAAGAAATGCATGAAATATTCCAGCTCAGGTAAACCCAGGAAACAAAATCTTGCTATTTAATTTTGACTGTGTATTTTTAATAGTTCAGTAGGAAATAACGTCAGTAAAGGATTACTGAACTATTACAGTAAAGTTTTTGTAGCTTATTTTAATTGTAAGTATTGACATGTGCCAATATTTTTATAAGACCAGCAACTTTATGTATGTGTCACAATCTCTGTTCTCTGTCTAAATACATGTTTATATTGAGAGACATGGGTTTGATGGATGGACCACTCGTTGAATAAGGACTTGACAGGATGGCCACACTCAAAGGGTTGTGGTTGGCAGCTTGATGGCCAAGTGGAAACCAGTGACAAGTGGAGTTCCTCAGGGGACCAGAGCTGTTTAACACCTTGGTTGGTGACATGGACAGTGGGATTGAGGGCACCCTGACCAGGTTTGCCAGTGACACCAGACTGTGTTGTGTGACAATGTGCTGACGGGCAGGGATGCCATCCAGAGGGATCTTGACAGGCCTGAGGGATTGGTCTGTGCCAACCTACCCAAAGCCCAGCAAGGCCAAGTGCAAAGTCCTGAACGTGGGACAGAGCAGGACAAATACATCCCAAGCACAAATACAGGCTGGGCAGAGAATGGATTGAAGGCTTCCCTGAGGAGATGGGCATGGGATTGTTGCTTGCCGAGAAGCTCAACATGAGCTGTAACTGTGTGCTTGCAGCCCAGAAAGCCAACTGTCCTGGGCTGTATCAAGAAAAAGTTTGACCAGCAGGTCAGAGAAGGTGTTCCTGTCTCTCTTTGACAGCATTCTGGTTTAGTCTGGTTCATACCACTACAAAATTTTTTTAGGTCACTTTTTATTGAAAAATACTTTGCCTCATCTACTTACAAAATGAAAATACTGTTGGCTAATCAAACTAAGACTTGGTTTGTTTAGTAAAAGTCTTATTAAGCATGCCCTTAAATTCAAGGTCTTTGCTCTGATGGTTCAAATGCAGTCTTTTAAATCCAGCAACTGTTTCACAAACACTGGATATTTGGGGAGAGCTCTTTTTGTATGTATGGAGTCAGGACCTCTCAGCAAGCTGAAAATGTAATTCTCTTCTGGGGTGACTGTTTTATCTGAAGAAAACTACTTGTTCGTGAACTATACAGACAGTTCATTGCTGCCTGATACCCCAGGATATTAATCCAGAATTAACAGATGCATTTCCCAGTTCCCAGTTCTGAGTGTGCAAAGCTACACTCAGCCATTGCAGTAGGTCAGGTTGGGCAGCAAGATAAAAGGATGGCATCATGAACTGTGTAAGAAGTTAAAGCAGAAGTTCAGTGAGTCCTAGCAGACCTAAGTGATGATGTCTGGAGCTCTGCTACCTACTTGCACCTCTTCTTTCTCTCCCACATCATCTGATGCTTCCTTGAAGACTCCTTGTTTGCAGGAAAAGTGAAGAGCACACTCACACAGTTCAGGGAAATAAATGCATGCTCAGTGCTGGCCCAAAGTCAGGTAGAGGCAAAAGTGGAAGAAGAGTGGCTCAGCAGATAGTTTTCAATTGTAAAATCAAACCAGGAAAAAATTAAGAGTTAAAATCAAGGGAAGATTTATGTTCCTTCAACGTGTTTGAAAGACAAATATTTAATAAAGTAAACATAAGGATGTACCTACACTGTAATCTTCATGTTGGATCTGACTTGTTTTGCTTTAACAAATCAATCTTTTAATCTACCTGTGACAACTGAAGTTAAATTTCTTTTGGTGGACACCTGTCAAACTGCTGTAGAGTTTCATTTTATTAAGTCTCTGTGACTAAAACTTGAAGAGTCTGAATTGCATCTTGCTTTGACTTCTACCATCCCTACCTTCTGTTTCATGCAGTGCTGATTAGCCACTTCATTTAAAGTGAGGTGTTATAACCTGACTTTCCTGCCTTTCACCCTCTCTTTAGAACTCTTTGCAAAGCTTCTTAATTATCACACCACCACATTTATCCCAATTGTCCTGTCTTGGGAGATCACTGGAATGCTGGCAAAGAAAACACAACATTTAGAATTTCCTAACTAGCACAAAATGCATATACAAGATGAAAGGAGCCACGGGCAGGGCGTGATGGAGCAAGACAAGACTCCTGTTTGACTGTGCAGTGTCTGCAGCAGTGCCTCCATCCTCTCCTCCTCTGGTTTGCTGTATTTGTCCCTGTGCTGTTGGAGTTCTTTCTCTCAGCCTTTACAAGTCCTATAGTGTGTTTGAAAGGAGGGGTGTCTTTGTCTTTTTCTTCAAACAAGCATTTTTTTTTTTTTTTAACTCTGCTTTGGGAACTGCCATCCTTTGGAGGAATTCCCTGTGCTTCTAAACATAGGGTGGAGAAAATATGTTTTTTTTCTGATGTGGTTAATTCTTTAATTCTCCTGGCTCCTGAGTAGTGCTTCAGATCTCCAATATAAGAGAATATCCTGATGTTTCTGTCAGGCTACTCTTTCACAAGACCCTCGGTACAAATCTTGTCTCAGCTTATGAAGCATATGGAGGACAGAGTAAAAATAGTGCTAGAAATAAAGACCCCATTGATCAGTAAATCAGACTGAAATTTGGAAATAAATTTTCCTCAGTGCATACACTCATCTACCTTTTATGCTGGATTTTTATCAGAAGTAATGAGAAGTTCATTATGTGGTTTGAAAAGATTAAGCCTATAGAAGAGTGTGGTGAATTGTAAACTTCCATAATATTTTGGTGTTGTTCTAAAGAGCCTTAATAAACTCTCGTGCAGCTCCCTATACACAGGCCTGTGCAGTGCCAGGTGTGCAGGTTTATGGAGGAATTGAGCCATGGGTTCAGGCTCCTCTACCTGGTCCTGAGGGTGGCCCATGGGAGGTGCCCAGTGCCTGGGGCTGGGACTGCCCTGGTGCCCACAGCTGCCCCTGGGACATGGGGAGCCCTGCAACAGCCCCAGCCCATGGGGACCTGCAGCCCTCATGGTGCCCACAGTGAGCCTGCTCAGAGCAGAAGACACTGCTTCGCACAATTTGTTTAATGTTTTTAAAGAAAAAAAAATAAATACTGTTCAGTAAGAGATTTAAGGATTATTTTGATGTTCCTTAGCCCTGTACTGTCATATATGTTCCTCTAGGCTTTGTGTCATTAAACTGAGAAGGAGGCAATGAGGATTTCTGTCTTAAAGCAGGCTGAGGTGCTCAGTTCATTGTTGAAACCACAGCTTCGCCCTACATCAGCTGTATAATTAACAAATTGTCCTGAAAAACAAAAAAAAAGTAAAAAAGAGCCCTATTTTCAAAAAAAAAAATGGTGAGGTGTTTTTGTGTAGGAGGCAGCCCTTTTACTTGTTGTCTGACCTGCAATAAGTAAGCAATTGAGAACCTGTGATAATTCATATCTAATTAAATTGCTTTCATGAATGTGTGTGGGCATCAGAGTCAGTAGCAGTGCTAAGAATAAGCTGTCAGCTCTCTTGGTAAATAGGAGTCATAAGCTCCTCATCTACCTCTGCACTCTCTGGACAAAGTAGTTAGTACTGACAAGCCCTCAGATCAGTAGTATTGAAAGGAATTTGTTCTTCCCTGGTAACACTGAACATGCATAGAACTAATAATTGCTTTAAAATAACCTTACTAGTAGGGTTTTTTGTCAGGGTAGGCAGCATCTCAATTTCTCTGGGAATTGTCCTGTGCTTATGCTCCTATATATTTCAGCAAAGTTTTTTGATATTCTGTTAAGTTTGCAAGAAAGACTACAATTTGTAGACAGAGTTAAACTAAGGGAATTACCTTGCCTGTCCAAATATATATAACTAAAAAATATTATCCTCATAGCGAATTTAGTAGGTTTAAGATACTGATTTTAGATATTGTAGACTGAAATACTTTGAAATACTGCATGTACTTATAAGATTTCATATAAAATAGAAAGTTTCAATGACTATCTGATACAAAACCCAGAGTATATCAGAGAATGCTAAATGCTTATCATGACTTCTACTTTAAAAGCTGGAAATCAATTGATTGACATGGGACCAAAGCACATTTTTAAAAATATTTCTATTACCAATTGAAGTTCATAGGCTCAGAGAATGATTTGGGTTGGAAAGGACCTTAAAGATCATTCAGTCCCGCTCCCCCTGCCTTGGGCAAAGGCATCCTGAATGGATGGTGGACCAGGATGCTCCAAGTCCCATCCAACCTGGCCCACAAGAGTTCCAGGGATGGGCACTGACAGCTTCCCTGGGCAACCTGTTCCAGTGCCTCACCCTTCTTACAATGAAGAAGTTCAGGTTAGTTCATGAAAAGATAATAGTCAAAACTCTGTCATTATCTAATGGCTTGTATATAACAGAGCTAAAAGCTTCTTAGTGAACAGCTAATACTTGTTCCATTAGAGCTGTGCTAATATCCTCCATTGCTAAAACCTCAGGATTTTCTTACTACACTTGTTTTCATTAACTGTTCATTTGCATATAATTATGCAAATGACAATGCATGCACATTAAACAGAAAATAGGCTTCTGTCCTGAATGGACAAGCATCAGTAAAGAATGTCCTGACTCCTTTAGCTGGGGCCCCACTGTGTGCAATGATTGCAGCTATCAGGCATCACAGAACAGTCAAGTGTGCACAACTGTGAGCAGGATGTGTAAGACAATGAGGTAATGGTCAATGGCTGGAGCAAGGATGTTATACCTGTAGCTTTTGTTTAAATGGGATATAATGCAGATTTGTCAGACACCTCGCTCTGAATTCTTACAGTCTCCCTATATTCTCTTCAGTGAGACTAAAGATGGAAGTTGCTATGGGGGCATTTCAAGCACGATTGCCCCTGCTTGATACAATACCAGCAAATAAAAATGATTAATTTAACAGATCTTTTATTTCTGATTTTTTCACTCTCCTAAATCTCCTTTATTTTATCATAAACCAATGACACTGATGTAATGGGTGTGTTTTCATCTCCTCTAAACCCTTCCCTTCCCTTCCCTTCCCTTCCCTTCCCTTCCCTTCCCTTCCCTTCCCTTCCCTTCCCTTCCCTTCCCTTCCCTTCCCTTCCCTTCCCTTCCCTTCCCTTCCCTTCCCTTTTTTTTAAAAAAAACTCCAAACACCATCATGAGCCACAATGCCATAGTAAATGAAGCACCTGTGTCTTTTATATCCACCCCAGAATTTCTTATCCCAAAATAGTGGGCAAACATCAGCAATGGCAGTATTTGTTCTAGGAATGCTTATTCTCTCCAAATAATTTTGAACAGGTGAGACAAAATCAGTATTTCTACCTGTTATGACTGCACTGGCTGCTGAATGGGTCCTTATAGTGCCATCATTTGTTTTGAAATGACACATTCTGGGCAGTGGTTGCTGCCAGTGCTGGTGACCTCACCACTCTCTCTGCTTTACACTCTTGCTCTCTCTCTTAAACAACTCTTACGTTCCTTGTTTGCTTGTTTTGAAGAAGTGTTTTCCAGCAGTGTGGACTCCATAGACATCCAACTCTTATTTTCAGAGGAAGTTTAATACGATCAAAAGTATGGAATGAAACTGTTCCACTGCCTGGTGTCAAGGTCAGCTGTACTCAGTCCTTGTGTGTAAATGTTAGATGTACTTTTAAAAAGATTTTTAGAGCCTAAAGATAAAGGTTCTACAATTACCCTGTTCTGTGCACATCTCAGGATGACAACTTTATTTTAGGAAATGTAGTCTGACTGGTATTCAGCTTCTAATGTACTATAATTGATAGATCCTTTCCTACAGAACCAATTCCTAGCCAGCTGTTATTCATCCTCCCTGCATTTGGTTGATTAGATCTTCTTAATTTGACAATTTACATTTGTTTCTCTGGAGTTTTTTGGAGGTTTTTTTAAATGACTTCTCTAGTCTGTCAGCATAATTTTCAATACTGTCACTGACTTCAAACACTTATGCAATTCATCCCACCTTGTTTAATTTCAAAATGTAAGAATCAAAGTATTTTTCCCATCATGTAAACCATTAATAAATAATGCTGAGCTAACAACATGAAGTGTAGAAGTCCATTTGGTATCTGGCCTTCCAGAGTATTGGCCTTTGGTTGTCCTGATGAAACAATGGGAGACTTTAATTACATAATTGATTTTGGAGGCTCTAGTTCACAATTCTTCATGAGAATAATCTCCTTTAACTAAATGTAAAAATAAAAAATATATATTTTTTTAAGTATGGAACCCCATAAACTATTCTACTTCTAGCTTACTTAATAATTCTTACAGCTATTATTAATCTCCTGGTGTTATAATCAATGAAGAGTAAATAAGATTTATGTGTGTGGTATGAAATTCGCTGCCTGTGAAGTAAATTTACCTTGCATCTGCCTCCACTTCTAATCCCTCAATCGATGTGTGAGAACAACAGCCTGGAGCAACTGAGAGACAGGAACAGACAGATGACTGTCACTTCTTGTGGGTCAGAAGTAACCCAAAAATACTGTGTTCCCAGTTCATTTACTGAGGCTGGGCTGGCTGCAGTTGGAGAGGGAGTGATCATGTTTTCTCTCAGTGTGCATGTGGGGAGTGTGTACTAGAATCCAAAATCCTCTGTAAATAATATAAGCATCAACTGCTGTTGCATGTATTTTTAGAATGTACCAAAAATATTTCATTTTAGACATCATTTCTCAAGGAAGTAAAACCTCAGCAGTGTTATCCTAGTATGGATTTTGTATTTATGATTTATTGGTATAATAGTAGTCAGTCAATAGCACAGATTCACGGGCAAATACACTTATGCTAAGTTTTGAATTTTGCAGAAAGTAGATGCGTTTCTAGCGAGCTTTTAAAGCTTCCTGGGGGCTTTCACAATAGGAGCTGATAAAATTTTATGGAATGCTTCTCTTTTATGTTTAGAGTATGATGGGAATCATTCTACCCAGTACAACAGGGCAGAAATTAACTGAATAGTTTTGAATGAGCTACCCATAAACATTTGCTGCATTTATTTTACAAGTTAGCATTTTGCTCGTCACAAAGTGTTCCTTTGAAAGCACACAATGTGTGTGTGTGTGTTATGGAAGTACAGCACAGGCCCAGGAAATAGAAGCATTATTTTGTAAGTCTTCTTGATTTGAAGGAGTTGAACCCACATGTCCCAAATGCCTCGTCCAATTATTTTGATGACAGCAATCTCTATAATTTCTGGGGAAAACAAGGTGCTGTGCAGCTGTGCATGCTAAATCCAGGGGCCTGGAAGAAGGAGCAAAAGGAGACAACTTCTGGCTTAATAGTTTTAACACTTCTGTAGGAAAGAAAGAGTCCCAGGATTGCAGTATTTTCTCCTGTTATTCCTGATGTGCATTTCATCCATTTTAAGACAAAAGGTTTTGAATAAGTGTCTTGAAATCCCAAGCCTGATCAACCACAGGCAAGACCAGAGTGATTCTCAGTCCATGAGTATTTGAAATTCCAGTTTTGAAAGGCTACATAAGTACTTGTCATGGTGGAAGAAAATATTACTATTTTCCAGAGAAGTTATTTTTCAGAAGGTTTTTTTATTTTTGATCATTAATCTCTAATCAAGATTTTGAAGAATGTCATTATAATATCTCCCAGCTATGAAAATTGCTAGCAACATACTGAATATACTGCAATTTAGTTTGTGACCTGGTACTTTTAGTACTTAGCATGTGACCTGAATATAAGTAAATCTTTACTTGATTTATATTTTCCTGTTATAGTCTGAAATCCTGTTACTGATTTATATTTTCACTGTTATAGTCTGAAAGTTTAATTTAGGAGCAGCTATTGTTAATTATCAGGATGTTGCAGTGTTAAGTTCAGATACTATGTATTTCATGAGTTCTCATTAGTAATACATAATTGGTAAAATGAAAGCTCTTCCTCTTCTGAAACCATCAGCTTCCTCTTAGTGTCAAACCATAAAATGCACTACTAATAAACACTACTATTCAGTAGCTTAAAACTGTAAATGACTGTAAGGAAGTTAAATGCAGTAGTTATTTAGGTCAGCTACACTGCTTTGTGACCTTGGGTCTCAGTACAGGCTGAGATTACAGCTGAAGGTAAGCAGTAGTCATAGATCTGCTGCTTTCCACTGAAGAACTGTTTTGGGATTATTAAGTAGCTGGTTGGTGCTAGGGCAGTGAAATGGCAAGCAGAGTTTGGCTAGAAATTAAAGGCATTGAGATATGCTTTTCAAAAACTAGCTAAACAAAGCAACAAGATCAACACTAAAAATGAAGCACAGCTAAGGAATGGAGAATGGGTCTGGGCAGTTTCAAAGTTTCCTCATTCAGTGCAGCTAAATGCTCTACAATTTTTACAGGAGAAGTTTTAGTCCCATTTGCAATACTTTTCTTCCTTTTATACTTGTTACTCCTCTTTACACTAATAGATCAGGACTTAGGAAATTGTGATGTGATGGTCAGTGTTGCAGGAGAGCTGGCTTAGATTGGTGGGGTACAGAACAGAGCAGAAGGATCTGCTCTGCTATACCCACCACTGATGTGGTTGCATATCATCAATGCTTGGATTCTTTACAAACCAATGAAATGATGATAATCCTTGTAGAAATAGCTCTGCTTTAGATTATGGTACACAGGGTGATGTATCAAAATGGTAAAGCTGCCTTATCCTTTGTATGCATATTTCTCTTCAGGTCCTTGTTCATATTCAAAAGGCAGATCGATCATATGGACTCTTGTCTTTGTCAGGCAGTAACTTGCCTGTGAAATCTTGTACAGATACTGAATTGCTGCTACTCAAATGTTTTTATATGTGATCTTGCTTATAGTCTGCTGACATCTTAATAGAATTGTATTATAGATAATTGATAAAATAGTGAACTTCTAAAGCTTTTTATTACTTCTGTAAACAGAAAACTGTTTGCAATCTATGCAGTTTCAAGGGGATGCAGCAACTCTTCTCAGGTTATTTATAGGAATAATTTTTTCTCCCATTGGAATTGAGCAGGTTTTGGACAGACGTTGGTGATTAGTTGTTCTGGATTTCAGACCCTTTTGAGGAGCAAGCTGTCAGGGTGTGGTGAGGGCAGACTGTCCAGCCCCAAGATGGGCAGTGGTGTAGCCCGTGCCCTCACCCAAGGAGTGCAGTTCCACAGTGTTTGCATGTGGGGCTGGTTATGGGGTCTGTCAGCAGCCTCTGGCATGGCAGGGGTGACCCATGGCCAGAGGCTCTAGCCAGGAGAGAGGGCTGCAGATGGGACATGTGCAAGGAATCCATGCTGAGATGGGCTGCCTGGAGTGTTGGCAGCATCCAGGTGGGGCCAGAGGTGGGGCTGGAGCCCAGCAGTGTCACCCAGGCAGGGACTGACATCCCCAGAATGAGCTGAAAGGGGTCCCAGGCCCAGCAGGGAGATTTTAGGGTAGGCTAGGCAGGGACACTCAGGACCAGTACTGATCTCAGGATCTGACAACAGGTTGTCAAAATCTGGTTTAAACAAGGATAAAGGGCTTGTCAGTTTGTCTGTGTGAGAAAGGGGATAAATGAAACACTTGTTTCTCCCATTTCACAACTCTAAAGTGCAAAGGGAGCTCACATAGTATGAAGTGTGATGTAAATTAGAGACAACTTCCCTAACATCTTAAATGGCAGGATAGGGCAAGCATTAAATTAGAAACAGGTCATGTGTAACAGGTCATCTGTAAAGATTACCTTGTGTTAGCAAAGTTGTGTTTCAAGTATCAGCTGTGGAAAACCATTGATGTTGGTGTGATGTAAACTGATAACCTGAGTGATAGTAAGGGAGGATTATTATTTTGTGTAGATACATTCTGTCAGAATATCCACAGTGGAGCTTCATCCTCCACTTCCTTCTGTCCTTCTTCATCTTGAGGGAAAATACCTTTCTCATTAGTGACTCAGATGGAAGATACTATTTAGGGAATTTTTGGAAATAAATAATTCTTGTAATGTTTATTGATAGTCAAAATACTTAAAACCTTCTACTAGTGTCTAAGAAAGAACTTTCTTAATTTAACAAGTAACTATTCAAAAAATTTTATGAAGACTGAACTTTTAAAAAAATCCTTTTATCCTAACATAAGCTCAAAATTAGATTTCATTTACTTTAAATTACATCTTGCAAATTTATTTTTGAAACATATTATGTTGTTGTATAATTGTTACTATTCATAAATTAGAAAATGGAAGAAAAGTACTCATATGAGAATCCAGCTGTTCTGCTCTGGTTTTACTCCAAATGGCTAGTCTTTGAAAACTTGCCATATGCAGAAAAGGAGCTTGAATTCTGCAAACCCATAAAGTGAAAATACTTAACACAGATTGGAAAAGGGGTGATATAGCCTCAATTTTTAAAAAGAGAAATAGAGAAGACCTGGGAAACTACAGAGTGGTCAGTCTCACCTTGGTACCTGGCAAGATCATGGAGCAGATCCTTCTGGAATCTACGCTAAGGCACATGGAAAAAAAGGAGGTGATGGCTGACAGCCAACATGGCTTCACTAAGGGCAAATCATGCCTGACAAATTTGATGGTTTACAGTGGTGGTGAATGGGGGAAGTGCACTCGATGTCCTTTACCTGGACCTGAGCAAAGCATTTGACCCTGTCCCACATGACATCCTTGTCTCTAAAGTGGAGAGACACTAATTTGATGGGTGGACCAGTCAGTGGATAAAGACTTATCTGCATGGTCTCACTGAAAGACTTGTGGTCAATTGTGATGGTTCTGGCTTCTTCTTCTCTGCCAAGGTTGGGATTAATACACAGTAGTCATAGTTTCATGTTTGGATTTGCATATTTATTAATTTTCATCTATATTACAGTCTCACAAGCCATGAGCTCTAACTAGCAAGTTAGAAAACCAAGGTAAAATGAAGTACCTCTCTATCTCTGCAAAGTCTTTTCAAGGACAATCTGTCCAATTATGAAATGCAACCTAAATTATTTTTACTTTAAACCCAATAACTAACTACTTGAAGTCTGCAATGCAGACTTTACCAACCAGTTGCAGAAAACCACCCAAACCTGTGAAGAAGAAGGAAGAAGAAGGTGAAGAAGAAGGACTTAGACAACACCTTAAATCCTCTATATTGCTTCACATACATTACTACACACTAAAATCCTAAAATGTAAGTTTCCAGAATTCCAACAGTCAATGGCTCGATGTCCAAGTGGAGACCAGTGATGGGTGGCGTTCCCTGGGAAGTTGGTACTGGAACCAACATCTTTGCCGGTGACATGGACAGGTCAGCAGCTTTAAGGTCCCTTACAGCTCAAACCATTCTGTGATTTTATGTTTCTGCTATTCTGCTGCTATTGTAAATATTTCAGGAGCTTATTTCCTTGCCTGAAAACACAAACATAATTATCCAACAAAATTATACTTGCAGAGTTAAAACCTTGCCAGTTTAGGCAGAGATGGAATTTCATCTCAATACAAGAACAAGACTACTAACCCTCAAAAAGCAAAGATACAACATGGTCAAGGAACCAATACAAGAGCAGATAAGTGGTGTTAGATATCTCACATCCCAAAATTGTGCCATAAGTTGAGTGAGTGATGGTCACCAATGCACACAGATTTGGAAGGAAGGCCTTTTTCTTTATTTAGAAGGGCAGCATTTCAAAATCACACTGATACTCTTCGAATTTTTCTTTATCTCACTTTACATTTTTAAGACTATAAAAAGGGAGAACTGTTTTATTCATTATCTTCTATATCTCTGTTTAGAAGTTAAGTAACACAGCAATCGTCTTCCAACTGTCTTTGTTTAAACGTTACTGTTGAGCTAAACTTTTTGATTATTGCCTGTAAGCTTCCTGCTAGTTTGCTATAATGTTTTTTGTTTGCTGTCCAGAAAAATAAATTATGGTTTCAAATGTTTCATAAATCCATTGGCTTAATTTACATTATGAGAACACATTTCTTATGTATCCTTCTAGATATCTTGAGAACGTGAAGTATGTTAGTCCAGATTGGTTGCATTTTTTGTTGAGAGGACCTTTCCTTAGTTTCAGATTCTTCTTCCTTTATGATCATGAGTTGTGAACTATTAAAAGGGAGGCATCTACTTCTATCAACAATACAAGATTGTTTTGAACTTAGTGTGATGTATTTTTTATCTCGAGTAAAGGCTCCTAGAAATGAACAGAGACTTCTGTCCATCCTTTGTTCCCTTACCTTGATAGTAAATAACTCACTGTCTCACTATCCAAGGATTTTCTTTCCTGCTCAATTTGCATCAGCACTTCTGACTGACTGAGCCACCTTGGTGAATTATCTGGGACTGTCAAGGACACCCTGCTGACCTGGATCCCATAAGGTCCTATGAGACCATTGCAAAGAGGCTATTATCTACCTTTTGTATGTCTTTGCTGAATCTGTATTTCCTCTTCTTAGCCCCTGCAGTTCCCCAAAATATGTGTCAGATAGTTTTCAGCTATATGACTATTTCAGTCTGTGGTTCAGAAGGACAAGATGTTCATCTGTTTCTTCAAAAGAGGTTTCTCAAGCAAATGGCAAGTTAAATTTCAGATATCTGCAATCTGCTACAAATTATTTGTCTCATAATAGAAAAAAGCACAATCCAGAAATCTTATTCATTACATAGTACAGAAAAAAGCCACTTAATGAAATATTTAGAAACATAATCAGCAATCTAAACAGAGTGCAAAATATGTGTTTGCTAGTCCATATTCTGTTCAAATACTATTGTTGACATTACTTTTTCACATAAGACTAAGAAAATAAATATTCAGTCCATATCAGGATTCTTTTTCATTGTAGAATAATTTTAAATTCTTTTATATGTTTAAGTGATGCATGTTTCTTAATGGAAACTTTTGGGAAAAGTAGATTAAATTTTCATATATAGAGATACATGCAATAATCTTAAATTTCTCCAGATAGATTGCCATGTTTACTATACCTTGTATGATGGATGGAGTCAATAAAAAGTATCTTTTAAAGGCGATAATGAGTACCAGGTTTCATAGGAAAAGTCATAATGCAGTTGGTTGGAAACCTCTCCAAAGGCTCCAGTGAGTTCCTATTCACAATGTGCCTGGCAGGACAGGTGGGATACTGGCTTTTGATTATCTCTGTTTAAAACACTGTCACCATTCCTTTAACCCTTATTGCTTGTTTAATCATCATCTTTTTTTTTTTTTTTTTGGTCATGAACCACAATGTGCATGAACTTACAAATGCTGCTTAGCATGGAGGAACAGGCATGATTTGGAAAGCAAATGCAGTAATTTATTGGCTTCCTGTGGCTTTTGACTGGTTTCTCATCAGTTCTTCATAATTTTATTGCTGAATCATTTTATTTGCTGGGACTCTGGAAAGGACTAATTTTATGGACTTTCTTATTTGAAACAGATAAGTTTTCTTTTAGCCATAATTTTAAGAATTACTAGGGTTGTCTTGCTGTTCTAGGTCAGCTCATGACAATGAATTTACACATTTATGAAATCACATTGATTCTAATTTTAGTTTTTCCTTGCATTTAAGGAATTTAAAGATTTTTTTTTCCCCTAAGATGTTTGCATTGTGTCCTGGACATACCAAAGTGTACTTTACACCTTGTGAGATCTAATGTCATTCTGTTCAGGGATTTGTAAAGAGCTGCCACATAAAAAGAGATGGTTACTGAATGGGCCTTTTTGTTTGGTTTTTTTCTTATGTATTCAGTTGGTTGTTCTTTGTAGTTTTGTTACTCATTCATAATTTACTATCACTTTTGTGCCTTTACTGGAGAACAATCATGACATATCCTGCAGATTTCAGAGGATGTTGCAATATTCTTTTGCTTTTTTCTTTTCCTTTGAAGGGCATATGATGGAGAAAGATAATGCAGCAGTTTTTAACATGTGTAAAAATAATTCTTCAAAGTTAGAACAGCAGTATGGGAAGAAAAATCATTTTCAAATAATTAGTCAACAAACATCAGCAAGCATTTATAGGTTAAGTGACAATTAACTCCTTAAAGTTATTTTAAGGGGCTGAGCCCATGGAAAATTTCTTGCTTCAGTTAAGTTTGGTTCAAGTATTGGGAAAGGCCCCTAATAAATATAAGTACAATAGGGAAATTAAACTTTTCTATTTTCCTGCCTTATCTGGAACTGCCTCACTATAGTTAATTTAATGTCTGCTGAACTGTTTTGGGAAGTATGTGTCTATGTGTATGCATTTTCCTCACAGTGAGTGTTTATGACAACTGAAGAGAAAAAGCATTCTTGGCATTTCCCCAAAGAATGTTAGTCTTGATATACAGCTGTATTTCTGTCTCAACTAGAAAATTAGATAGTTTCTGATGCAAATGCTATGCTATGGCATTTTTGTGTCAAGCAGTGACACCTTCTACGGAAAAGAATTTTTTAAAGTTATTAATATGCCCAGTTAAAATTTGTGTGCAATATATTTATGCAGAAATATTTAATATTTTTTTCAGTGCTTTGGTTCACACAAACAAACAGCCCACTACTGAAAATCTGAAGTTGTGAATTCTGCTTAAAATGAAAGAACATTTCATCTTTGGTATTGTATAAAGAAAGAGCAGCCAAAAATCCCTGGTTCAAAAAGGCTTTCTTAGTCTGCTATTCACTCTTGGAGTGTAGCAGTCTTAAACCCAAAGGGTATGTAAAACACGTTAAAATAGACTCAGCTTAAAAAACAGAAATTAAGTTTATAACTACCATACATTGTCTTGGCTTTTTAGTGGAAGCAACTGAAAATCAGAAAAAAAACACCAACTATGAAAATGACTTTGTAAAAGTATATGTATGCTGTCTATCTAATTATTGCTTGAAGAAAGATCAGACTTGTTCTGCTGGTTAAAATCAGAATTTCTTAATGTTATTTAAAAAAAGAGAAATAAATTACAGCTAAGCAACTAGTAAAATAGTCTCTTCCTTAAAAAATTCATTGCTGAAAGAAGGCTATTTCCAATTCATGAGATATCGCACTCGAGTTAGTGTTAAGAATTTGGCTTCTCAAAATTATGCCTTTTATTTTGTTTTCTTGTTTGAAAGCTACCTGAATATGTTACAGTGTCTAGGCCTGGGGCACACTCATTGCAGCAGTGAAGGCATTTTCTGTTGACTTTGTTGACTTGTTGTGAGATTCCCCTTGGGATGTTCCTTTTATATTTTCTTCTGACTTGCTTATTTTGTTTTCACAACCAATTTCACAAGGGTGACATTTTCTAGAACAGTCAATTTCCGAGGCATTCACTCGGAACAAGGGACAAGAGATGTTAAATATCTGTTTTGAATCACTCGCATGAATAACCAAAGGCAGATTTTCCAACCACCCAGACAACTTCCAGAGCCGGGAGGCACCAGCTCCAATAAATTGATCTTTACTTCTTTGCATTTTCTTTGGTTGAGTGTCTGATTTTAAAACCTAGAGAAGACCAGAAATACTTCTCCTTCTTCTCAAAAGGGAGTGTAAACAGAAGAGAAGGGTTGGAATACTCTGGGGAGAGCCTGTGTAAGATCTGATTTGTTCCTTATATTGCTGTAAGGAGGCAGTGGCTGCTGTTGGGAGTCATCCCTCCCTTCTTTTTTTTCCTTTAGCAGTAGGTTCCTTCTGGTATTTCCAAAGACAGCAGCAGACTTTACTTTCCAGGGATTTATGACAAGTCAGATAGGCAGCAGCCAGTTTAGCTTGTGCCTTTAAGTTAGATGTGAATCTCTGAGAATAAATGCACATGAAAATATCTCCCACGGTGATATGTTTAAAATGCAATTCCTGCTATACTTTGTAATAATGGTTCCCCTTGTTGACTTGACAGCTTAAATTAATGATATATGCATGGACCAAAAGAAGATTTTCATTTACTGAACAGGTTCTTATTGATATTATTGTATTTACTGAGGCTTGCTTTGATAGAATCAATCTTTGTAGCTACTCCATGATTTCCCGACACAAAGTCTATAAATACAAATAAATAAATGCATATGCATACATATGCAAATATATGCATATGTTTGCATTTATTCACAGTGATCAGCAATATTATCTTTGGATGTATAGTCAAAAAGGATGTTTGGATATGCTTTCACAGTCAGAACATATTTACTGGATTTGTAATTGCATAGTAAGATCCTGTGGTTCTTTGGGCAATATTTATTAGGCTCACACAGAGCAAGGAGCTGACTCTTGCTGGTACCGTGGAGGCTGAAGATATCAGCTTCAGGATTTCCTGCGGCATCAGTTAGTGCAGTGACTGAGAAATGAGATTTTGATTTCAGACTAAAGTCTGCAGAAAAATGTGGCGTAACACATTGTGGTATCTACTCACTGTGCCCCTGGAAAATTAACCTTTATTACTTGCTTCTAAATTTCTAAAGATCTGTATTATTTATAACTGCCAGTGGTCATGTTACATTGTTAAATTTTAAACTTAACAAAAAATGTTAGCATTACACATAATTTACCTCCTAGCAATCCCATATTTCATATTTAATTCCTAAGTTGCCTAGATTTTCTGAAGTTGCATGTGAATGGAGGCAACTGACAGTCTTTCACTGTGATACTAGAATGCTGAAGCTTGTTAAAGACCATGAATGAACAAACACTTGTGTATTTCTCTGTGAGTACAAATATAAAAAATAAAATATCACAGACTGTTGTCAAAATATGTTATCTCACTTCCTCATCTTTATTAAATACATAGTAATGAATGTAGTAGGTTCGTGCTTAGTTCTGAAATGTCATGAAATGTAAAGCTTTAATACGGATTATATATGAGGGCATCATTTTTTAAGCAATTCTTCCCATAATGTCCTTTTTTGTATCCCTGCTATTTAGTATTTCTAACCCCTTCTGTTCTAAGATGAATATATTCTAAGATACTTTCAAAAAATGTCTTGGGTACTCAGTAACCTGATTATCAATGAAAGTGCCAAAGATTCGTGGTCTCTTTAGAAATCAAGACTTGTACTATGTGGTACCTTCTGAGAATTTTTTCAGTTGCTGTCCAGTGCTGATATTAAAGGAGGTGAATATCAAAACCACATTGGTTTAGTCTGGGTCATAGTTATAATATTTAAGAACCACTGATCCCAGCCCTTTCTTGTCCCCATTAGAGAAGAATAATTTTGTGTAAGCATTAGAGAATGAATATAAATAGCATAGATAGGCTGCTGTCTATCTTGAATAGGCAGATTTATTCTCCTTTCCTCTTTCAACACACTAAAATAGGAGATGTTAGCCCTATCAACCTATACTGAAGAAAGTTGATAATCACCATGAGTAGATGACACCCTCTAACTTACATGAGGAATTAACAAAATGTTTAGTCCTTGCTTTCACCAGCAGCTCATACCACTTAATACCCAGAGTAAGTAAATAGAAATGCAAATCTTTTATTCGTATGTTGGAGGTGAAGGCTAAAACACAGTCTGTGCTCTGCTTTTATCTGCATTCTAATTAACATTCACTTCTGATTTAATGCTGTGAATATGTTAGTTTGAACTTGCATGGGAACTTGCTCACCTAAAAGGAAGTTGAAAGTGTCTCTGCTTGTTACTTTGATGTGCTCTTATTTTCTCCATTTCTCTGTTCCTAAGAAGATGATCAGACTTTTTTTAGATCAAATGTTGATTTTACTGTGAATCTTCTGCTCAATTTGTGGTATTAATAAATGAGAGCAAAACTAATGAAGAAGGGCATTATTTTCTTTTTTGTGTTGGTAGGTGGAAAAGGTTGTATGATAAAAAGAAATAGATAGATGTTTCAGGAGATCTGTTATAAAGTTTTAGCAGGCACCCAGCGCATTTTCAGTGTGTAGACAAAGTTGTAACTTAAGCTCCAGGGTTAATTGTAGTGTTTGCATGTGTTTGTTTTATGATGGTTTTAGTTTGCATATTTTTTAAAAAATAAAGACTAAAACAATTTTAATGCTTTAAATTGCTCACAAAAACTGCATTTAGCTTTTCCACAATGTCAGTATTATGGTTATTTATTTCAAGGTTTTTTCAGCACCAGTACAACCACTGTTTCTTTCTATTTTTTGGTACTTCAGGAAGCAGCCACGGAAAGACAGAAGATGAAAGCTCCTATTCCCAACTTGATTCTCTTGTATGCTACTCTGACTCAGAGCTTGAAGGTTGTAACCAAAAGGGGATCAGGTAAGTAAATCTTTATCTCTGTGGTTACAGTGTGGCTTGGAGAGAAGTGTTTAGTGTTTGGAAGTATATACCAGGATGTTGTTATGGTGGTTTGAGATACAGTTACGAGGATTTCAAATTCTGCAGCAAGAAGAGTTGTCAGCTTCTGTATCTTTTTAGAATATGGTTTTATGTGGACTTGATGAAAAAAACATCTGGTATGTAATGTGAAATGAATATACCCTTTCACCTGCTGAAGGAAAATTATTCCCAGAACTTTTAAACTTACTTAAAAGACTGTGTTGCAGTCAGTGTTGTTGGGTTCCTGGATTTATCTGTTTTGCTATATACTTTGGGAAATTAAGATCAGAGAGTTTGGGTTTAAGCAACAACAAACAGATCAAACACATTAAATTTAATAACCATGAAAAGTGAATACCAAAATGTGTTTTTGAAAGGGATACCTAATACATGCTTGAAGGGTTTAATTCAGCAAAAAAAAATACTAAGTATTCAGACAGTTGGGTAGTTTTGGATTCATTTTTTCTCCATCACACTGAAATTCTAATTTTACTGTCTTTGGCTTTTCACTGGATAATGAGAAAAACAGGATACTACCTCTGCAACCTATCTTGCAATATTGCACTAAAGAAAACAAAATCCTTAATGAAAGCCTTAATTCCATGTTAGTGGATTAATGAAAGTCTTAATCCCATGTTGATTGAATTAGTTTATTAGGTTTGTTGTTAGTTGTAAGTTTCCTTTTGGCATTGAAGTGTTTTAGGTAGCTTTTGTTATGCTGTTCCAGAAGTCTGTCTCTGATTTATTTTTGTCTTTTGGTTGGTAGTAGTTGTAAACTGGTGCTTGGGGAGAACGCAGCTCTTTATACATTTTTGGCAACATCTTAAATTATACCTTGCATTTTCAATGGATTATATTTGTAACAACAGAATGAAACAGATGATCTCTCCAATATTTTAGTAGCTGGAAATGTTGATGTAGGGAAGCCAAACACAGAGTACTACTACAAAGTAACTTATTCCTTAATAAAAACTGGAGATCAAGGCATATTTGGGGTTACTTAAATTCAAGAAAAATTAAATGTGCAGACTGTGTGCAGAGCTAAGGATCTGGTAATAGGTCAATGTATTTATAAAATGCTGTAGCCTAGATAGATAATGTAGATATCCTTTGAATGTGCCTGGCTAGGATTGTCCTGATTGATTAAGATTTAGTACATTTAAGCTTTAAGTCAAGGTCTCTTAATCCAAATTTAGTAAAAGCGTTATTGATCATCTTAAAGTAAATTTTACAAAGACATTCATTTTTAAGGAACTAAGAAAATGTTCAGCTATCACCTGTTATTTGAAATTGACAGTGATAACTTTGGTTGTCTTTGAATTGTATTTCATAATTTTTTGCCTGTATTGTTTTCATCTGATTAACCAATGCAAGGAAAAAATGGTAAATATACAATTTAATTTATGTTTGGGAAAGTAATATAGTTGGTGTCCAGCAAAAGAAAAAAACATACAAAACTTTTCAAGATATATCGAATTTGTTTTCATCCTGATGCTGTAATAGAAAGGAAAAACTATAATGAAATCTTTGGATCATACCTTACTGTAACATGGGGTTTTGAGGTTTTTGCATGCTTCTCCTATGTAAAGTTTGAATTAGATCTATCACCAAGGGGGCAATTTGTCATGCTGTGTGTGCAAAGGAAAACATCTCTGATTTACTGAAATCTCAGATCCTTCTGCCTTTGGCCGTGTTGTTTTGTGATTTTAGATTTGAGGAACTTCTTCAGTGCTAGGTGGAATGTAGTAGTGTGTGATGGTTCTTGGTTTGCTTTTGTTGTTGTTTGATTTGATTTGGTTTTTCTTGGTTTAGTTTTTTTTACCTCCCTTGTATATTCAGGAGGGCTATTTTTGCACTACTGAAGTGTTTCTACAAAGAAAACCTTATTTAAAAGAAGTTTTAACAAAATAAGATTGACTTACATGTATTGTGAAAATATAGATGGTTTCCTAATGTTAGTGTAACTCATAATTGGAAGTATGAAAAAAATCAACTTGGAAAATAAAATTTAAGTTTTATTTGAACCTGTTAGCCAGAGGCAGAGCATGATGAGGGCCATGATTTGAATCTCTTCAGTCACTTCTGCATGTGAATGCATTTTCTCCTTGAAATGTCACCATGAAAGCAAAGAAAAAAAGAAAAAGTAATATTTTTATAGTTAGTTATGGTATAACAGTTATAAATATGGAGTTGCAGTATCCACCTTTTTGAGATGTATTGCTTTTCTTTATTTCCTTCTCTGTTATAAATTACAGGAATGTACTAAAGTTAAAGACATTTACATTATTATGCTAAATGGTTGTTGTAATTGGGATATATTCCTTCTAATTCACTTTTGTTGAGCATGTTTCTGATGACCAAACCTAAAACCACAGATCTTGTGTTTTTTCTGTATTTATTTATTCAATTTATGTATTTTCACATATATTATTAATTATATAAAATATATATTAATATATATATTATGTTTATTTTATATATTCAGTATTCCATATTAAAAAGAGATCTGTTCTTGAAAATATGTCTTTTCACTACTGTCAGAGTACTTAACCTCTCTTCTGTGTTTATTTATCAGCTCTGCTGAAAAGATAGTGATTAATAAAAGAATGAGTTTGTCAATCTGGTAGAGATATATTTCCAACGACTTCTCTGATTTTTCAAGAACGTGAAAACTGCCTTCAGAAAGTCATTTTCTAAAAATCCATAGCAGTTCTAACCATCTCTTGGCTTTCAGGACTGAAGCTATATCAAATAATTAGCTATATGTGAAAACTATTAGAATCAATATAGTATTCTTTGTTTGGTTTGTTTGAAAGGAAGGTTAATAAAATTTTTCAATAGAACAAATCTTAGGCTGTGCTGCATTGGATTAGATCTCTGATCATGAGAGTGGTCCTTGTACAAAGTACTGAAATTACTTAAAGATGGTCTCTGAATCTTTCTACCACTATGTGCTATGAATCAAATAAATGTAATAATATAGGGAATAAAGGGAACACTGTTAATAAAATATTTATTAAATTAGACAGGAAACATACTTTAAATCAGTTTGCTCACAGCTTTTTAGCTTACATTTTTAACACTTTATCTTGTATGATTGTCTCTATCTGACAGAAGATACTTCTTTTTTTTTTTTTTCCCCAGATAATATTTTAAATAAGTTCTGAACAGTTTCAAGTTACTCTTTAATATATGTTGGATTTCTTTTGCATTGAGAGCATGTGATGACTGTGCTTATTACATGAGGATGAATGGGTGAGCAGTTGTAGTAAAAATTCCATTACTAAATACAGATAATGCAAGAAACTTCTTCCTAATCCATGTATGCAAAGGATTTACAAGCACACCTTCACTTTTCCTGTCAATTAGAGCTCACCATACAACACCTACAGGTTGTAATGACTCTGCAAGAAAGAAAGGATTCTTTGCTCTAAGCTTCCCTGTTCCAACCACTGACCTCACAGTGGACATCATGTTTTTTAATTGGGTGTTTCAGGCATTCAGTGAAGTCTCCCTGAAGCATAGAGGCTTCAGAGCCTGCAAGAGTAACTGCAAAGAGGAACTTTCTTTTGTCAAATAATAGACCTCAGCTATGATCTGCTAAATGGGAAGCTGACTCTTGCACAACTTCTCAGCTCCATTAAATATCTTAAAGGATCTTCCTTCATGAAACAATTCCTGTGTGATCACAATGATCTGCTTGATGCAAAGAATAAATACTTAAGGCCTATATATTTTGATTCATTCAGCACACAGTTTTACAGGAATTAAGTTTTACAGGAACTGAATTAAACTTCAAAAATGCAGAGGATAATGCCTGTTTCTTAGCATGGAACCAAACCACATATAAATTTGTGATATGCTTAAAAAATATGTAGATTTACTTTTTGTGCAGTTCACTTCAGTCCTTGATAGTATTTTGAGAACTTTATAGTAATGCATTTCTAAGTATTTTCCTTTCAGTGATTTTTCTTGAAATTATCCAGTTTCTTAGTTTGAACTAAATTATTGGTTATTTCTTTTTTAGTCATGTGGTTTTACGCTCATAGAAACTTAGATTTCTAAAAGTTTCTTTACAGGTTGAATGGTATTTGATCACTTGTGCTGAACAGAGTTTTGGCTTATGAATTATTTAATATTCATCAAAGAGGAAGCAGGCTAGAAAATAAAGCCTCATGTTGATGAATATAGCCTTTTTTCCCTATAAGATATATGTTAAATAAAATACTTGAACACTGCATTGCCATCTGGTGGTTTTTTCTAAGGATGCTGAATAGACAATAGAAAGGAAGGTTTGGCATTTTTTTCTTTTTTTTTAAAAAAAAAAGACTGCACAAATGTGGTAAAAGGAAAAATGTGGGGGAAAATATGAAAAGAGATTTCATTACATAAAACGATTATGAGCTGATCAGTATATTCAAGTATTATTGGATACACTTTTGTCACTCTTAGATTGCCTAATAACAATCTGGTTGCATTGTATCAAAGTGGTGAGAGGTGATGTTACTGCCTCTAGTTTCTGCTTTTCTATGGATTATTTTGCATTATGAGTTAATTAATATTCTGTGCTCAGTTCTGCTATTGTGAATAGAATTTTCCTTTTCTAGATCAAATTTTGTTCTGAGATTGAATGTTTTAACTGAAAGAAAATCTTTCCAGTGACAGGTTTTTGGGATATGGATGAGATCCTTCACATCATTATGATGAGATTGAAGTTTGGATATGTATTTTGTTGTGTAGCAGGTTACTTCTCTATTTAGTATCTAATATTTTTTTGCCATAGCTATCATTACTCAGTATAGGGGGTTCTTGTCGTACTTGGATGAAAGATAAATATTATGAAAATAAGGTAGTAAAGACTTTGACACTGAGATGCTATTTTTGATTTTTGTTTTATTTTCATACAAGTAAAATATTAATTTTAATGAGGTAAAATTTATTCAAGTTTTTTTTTTTTTTAATTAGTGGAACTCTGAGGAACAGACTGGAAATATGTAATAAAATCTCAAGCAGTTATTCTTCAAGAACTATAAGATTATATTTTTCTAAATTATGGCCATCCATTATTTTTAGGATTTATTGCTCATGAAATAATAAATATATTTTAGATAATAATAACAGATGTATAAAAGAATATCTCTGAATAAAAAGAGAGTTGCATTTTTTTTTTACTTTTTTTAACTGGAAAAGGAACATATCTATGCAATGCTGGCCTTAACATCAATAAAGCCAAGATTTTACACCTCATTAGGAATGTCATAATGAGAACTCAACAATGTAGTTATAAAAAAAAAAAGGAATGTAAGTATGAAGTATGTCAAGACAGTATGAGAACAGTGCATCTAGGAACAGTTTTTGAATTGAGTTTACTCATCTGTACTTAATAATAGATTAATTTTTAATAATTGTCACTATTTTATAGGACATATATATATATAATCCAGTTTACATGGCAAAAACACTTTGAGAAATTGCACGTAATTAAGTCCTGAGGCTTAGCAGAGATTTGGTACCCAGTATTTGAGTATTTGTATTTTTAATTTACTTTTTACAATACTTTCAGGTGAGATTTGGTGTCCTAATTGTCTAGTAGTAAATAAATAGTCCTATTCTTCTTAGTATCTGCCTTTCAGTAATTCCATTCTGTTTTTAATTCTGATTGTGTTTTGGTTCCCTAAGTATTTTCCTTTTGGCTTCTTGTCAAAAGGTAATTAGATGATGGATGTCATATTAGGTCTGGTATGCACTGAATAGTAATAAGAAGATTCAAAAATAAATTAATATACCTTTTTTTTCCCTATACAATTTATAAGCAGAACACTCACGTATACCATACTCCAGGTACTGTGAGCTTGGAGGAAAGCAATTACAGCAATTAAAGGATATGCCTCTTGTAAACCATAGGAGTTTATGTCAATTGATATTAATGGCTCCTAGCTGTTGTTTTCACTCTGTTACAGAATGTTAGTTTCCCATTATTAATTGATGAGACTTGTGGCTTGTTGTGTGGTTATGCAGAACCTGAAATAATATTTAGAGTCTATGTCTATTTGATGTACAAGATTAACTTCTACGAGCAATGACTTTTTAAACTGGAACAATCAAGACTGCTGTTATTACTATAAAAACTTCTTTTCTATCTCTCTATTTGGTGACAGGAACAAAAAGTATAGTGAATATCAGTCCTAAGCAAATATGTGTGTACCTTTCTTATTGCACTGGGGAACGGAATTATTTTTGCATCATGACCTGATTAAGAAGTGAACCTTGCTTCTTATGAGGATTGTTTCAAAAAATTCATTTGGAATTGGCACATAAATATGCAACCTAATTTATGGTTATAGCTGTGGGGCTGAATGGGGAAAACTGAAATATTTTTGTTTTTGAGGGAGAAGAGACAAGAAAATGAGGCTGAATCTTTGCAGTTAAAAACACAACAGAGATAAACAGAAATCTTTGTTTCATTCTCAGGCAGCTTTCTTATATTATGATGTGTTAATTCATTCCATAATGATTTTATTAACACTAGTATTCTTCAGGTTTTTATCTTAAGAATAAAAGATATTTAAGGGTTTTTTTTGCACCTTTTTTTTTTCTATTCAAAGATGGTTATTCCTCACCATTTAAATATGTAGTAGAAATCACTGTTTAATTTTTAATGTTACAACTTCCTCTTCATAGTTGAAGGATTAATTAACTGAGTGTATTCACTTTCTTGGATTTTTTCTAGTTACTCTGCAAGATATAGTTGTATGTCAGTGGAGGAGGAAGTCTCTTGCTTTCGTACTTGCACATTTCTTTTAATGATAGTAAACCTTCAAAAGTGATACAGTAATGGGGTCAGCTGAGATGAATTTCTTATGCCTGCTGGGAGGAAGGCCTAGATGATCTAGAGATGCAAGGGCTGTGTAAATTCTCTGCTTCCTTCCTCAACACTTGCACTCTTTGCCCTGAACTTCTGCTGCCTGTTGGGGAGAACTGTGTGGCCTTCCGTAATTAATATAACCCATTGGAAATTGTTACGTCTTGCTATTACTACATGGCACCAGGATGTCAGAATTATTGTCCTTTAGCACCTTATTTAGACATCAAAAGTGTCTATATCCCTATCTTGCAGCAATTCTGACAAAGCCATTTACACCAATTTTGGTATGATCCTCAGCTTCTTTCTCAGTTTATGAAGGTAAACCTCCATTTGATTATTGTTGGGTGAAAAGGCATGACTTGCTGTTTGTGAATCAAGAGGTACTGGAAGAAAATAGAGTGAAGAATCAACTTACTTAGTAAATTTCTGCATATTCAGTAAGTTAGAAGGTTCTGTTAGAATATGGTTTTGAACCTAGGGTTTGGGGGTTTTTTTGTTTGCTTGTTTATGCCAACAATATATGGAAAGCATTAGTTTTTTAAAAAAGAATAATCTTTTACAATACTGCATATTTATTTAGCTACAGAATATTTTATGTGTTGTACTACTCTGAAGTAATTTTCAATGTACAATTTTCATTTGAAGAATGCTGAATAATAATAATGTTGCTGGAAAGAGCACCAAGTTTTGCTAGTTAGCTGTGCTTGACAATGGAGATGGTTTGGTTCCAGTGGTCTCTACTCTGCTTTTATAGGCTAAGGATGCTACTCAATATGTCAGATAAATAGCAAATATGAGGATTGTCTACCAAGGGGTGGCAGGGAGACTATACTGTAAAGAAAGAAAGAAATATGATTCTGTTCCACTGGAGGATTTGGGAAGTAAGGAATGATTGCATCTCAAGCATAAATCCTTTGTGACACATTAGTTATTTTGGAGACACTATAAAAGCAGTAACTGTTACTTGTCCTGTGAGCATTTATGAACAGGATGGCTGGCTGGCATTTTTAAAATAGTTATATGACCTTTTGTTATTTCTAGGATCCATCCTGATACTTTTCAGAGCCCTGGGAGATTGTGAATGATACCACAGTATGTGAAAAGACTGTCTGTGTTTTGTCAAAGGGTCAATGTTTTAGAGTGTGCAATATATATTAAGAAATGAGTAATGATAGGAAAGGAGACAAAACAAAATCTGAAGCCAAAAGGACAGTAATAGATATTCTTACATAGTTGGGTCATTGAATTTTAGAGCTGCTTAGAATGACTTTTCTTCCCCAGTCCCTATTTTCCCTGGGGAAGAGTTGGTGATTGTTTTACTGATTGGCATCTGTTGGCAAATGGCGTAAAAGATTTAAAGGAGCCAGTGAACTTTGATCAGACATCACTGTTGCAGAAGATTTATTTATTTGAATACTATTCTGTCAATTTTATGTAGAATAATGACTGTGGAAAATAAGAAGGCAAGAAACCCTCAAGGACAAGTAATGGCCATCTATTTGTCTTTTTTATTTAAGGGTACTCAGCAGTAAAAATTATTAAAATATAAAAATAATAGTAATGAAAATAAGTTCTGCCCATTAGAATATAGTCTGTTGTTATACTTAAAAGAAATTAAAATTGATTAAATCTGTCCTATTAAATACTTCCTGACTTGCCCTTCCTGAAGGCTGGAGGGAGAAAGTGCTATAAGTGCTATATACACAGATATATGGGAACCAATTTAACATGAAAAGAAGAGGTTGTCCTTTAGACTGGAATTCTGAATTCTTCAGACATTCTTGCTCAGACTTGTTTCAGCTGTTACGGTCTTTACTTCAAAAGCAGATACACAAGGCCTTGTAAAATTTGTATTTTTAAAATTTTTCACAAAGTATTTTTTTGCAATTATAAAGAGAATTATCAGACTGTTGTAATGGTAAATTACAAGACAGTTATGCTAGTTGAGAGGTGAGTGCTCCTGTAATTTCATCCCCTTGCTCTGAAGGCATAACTCATTTCAGGAAACTGTTGGTTGTACAGATGCAAAACAGACAATTATGTTGAAGTGATCTGAAAATTAATTTAGAGGATTAGTCCAGTTCTACAAATGGCTCATTTTCATCCTTGACAAAAAGAAGCAGTTTTTACTCTCTTGAAAATAACAGCAACATACATGGCTTGGTCAGACCAAAAGAGAGCAGCCAGTGGTAAAGCTGTAGTTATTATTATTTTTTTAAAAAAGTACAAGGTAGACTTGTCTTAAATTCCAAATTTTCTGCTTAATGCCGTTGGTGGTATAACCCAGAGTGAACTCTGAGGCCAAAACAGAGAGACAGGGAAGAATAATGCAAAACCCCTGTATATGTATGTAGAGAGACCTGTGCTATGAGAGACGGCCCAACTCCTTCCTGTGGATCACGGAGCCAATGGAGATGCTGTTAAACTTTCACACAGGTGATTGCTGGGGAGCAGCACAGCAAGAGAGGAGGGAAAGCATGGAACAATAGTGTTAACCTCTGAGCTCTCTCTAATCAGTCTGAGCCAGGTATGAGAAGCAGTCAAGCTGCCATTTCTAGAAGTGGCTAATGCATAGCTCATGGGTCCTCAAGGGTGAGGTCAGCATAGACGTTAGCATAGAAAAACACATAATTACAGCATAGCTTGATTATATGTAGGTGTTTTTATTGAAGAGCTCTGGGAGTCGGAGCTACAGACCCAAATCAGGCTCCGACATGAACTAGAGATGAACATGTTTTATATCCTTCTCATTACATAACTACATATTAATTATTAGACTTATATTGTTCTATTGTATACACTGATTTTGCTCAAGCCTGAATCCTTGTAATTATCATCAACACCCCCCCCCCAAACATCGCTTCTCATCATTCTTGTTATGAATAAATGACAATTCAATTAACAAACAATCGTTACATTTATCATATGATGATTACGCAGATGCAGCCTCACATGATCCAGCAAGACAAAGCTCAACCTCCATTCCAGCACCTACTGGCTCTGGTTCCCTTTCCCAGGCCTACCTAGGTCCAACCTTTTTCCATTCTGCCCTGAATCTATTTCCATGATTTTAGAAACGTTTTAACCCTATGCTATCAATTGAGACCAGTCAGTGCATTATTTTCCTTCTGATGACTGTGCCAGGCACTTCACACACTCTGCAAAAAAAATCACTCTTTTGTGTTGTATGGGGTTTTTTTGCCATTGGCATTGTTTTAATATGCAATTTATATTTTTGCAATTTAAGAAACAAAAAAAAATTGAAACCTTGTATTTTTCTAGGAAATTGAATAAGAGTCAGTAACACGGCATTCTGGTTCAGTAATAAACATTTTTTGAAACAATTATTCAGCAAAAATGCAAGCTGGTATAAATTTACAACTATGCACGCTTTCATTTTTTTTAGTGTACTACTTGCTGTGAATTTTTAGCAAAATGGGACTATTAGTGGATGAAGCAGGAAGCATAAGATTAGAGAAAGTCTGAAAAAAACCCGTGGCAAACTATGTTTGTCAGAAAATACATTTTATTGTGAGAAGTAGCTCTCATGTCAAGGGGAGAAGGTACAATTGCTTCTGATGATTAGAAATGGTAAAATAGGATGGCTTATATTTTTCTAATTATAGTATTTTTTCTCTATACATTTGAAATATATACTATAGAACCCACTTTAAAATAATATGTAAGATTTGAGATTAAGGAAATCACTTTTTCTTTTTTTCAAAATTTTAAAGTAAACAGATTTATGACAAACATATTAATAAATTAATAAATTTTATTGGTTCACTTGAAATAACTAATGTTATTGTTGTCCAAAATTTTTTTCTTGTTAAGTCTTAGTTAAATTTTTAACTATGCACAGTCAGTCTGTGCAATGAAATAATGGGATGTTGTAACAAAAACCAGTTTGAAGAGTTTTAATAACCTAAAAGTTTATCATTAAGAATTTGCTCAACAGTACACCTAAGTGGTAGGTCATTGCCCACTAATTGCACCAAACTCACCCCCAGCCCCAAAAAGCCCAGTGGACAATTTTCAGGATGTGACTGAATCCTAGAAGTGTGATTACACTTTTACAATGCCTAGATAAGCTGGTAACCCTCCTTCACAATAAGACTCCATGAAAAAGCATCTGTCCTTATCTGACTAGTATCATGCTATCTGTAATTCAGGTAAACTGAAAATAAATGAAATTTTATGCATATTTAAGTAGGTGGACTGCTTTATTCATTCATGACTGTGTTTCAGTTTGTCACTGGTAAGTAGTGCATGTGTAATAAACCTTTGCACTTCAAAGTAGCTGAAACTCATCCATGTACAAAGCCAGCATGTTTTGTTTGTGTCTGTTATTAAAGACACTTATGTTAAAATGCTGCTGTTAATTCCAACTCTGCAGTAGATGTTGAGTGTACTGTTGCTCAGTATTGCTGTTGAGGATTCTGTGCCCAAGCTCTGAATTACTTTTCCTGATAGAGAAAAGTTGCAAATGTTGGTTAACTATAGGAACTCTTGGAATGAATTACTTTGACAGGCTGTGCCATGTGGGAGAGCAATCTGAATAGGTTGGGCTGATGGCAGTTGTATGAGGTTCAATAAGTCAGAGTGCCAGGTCCTGCCCTTGTGTCACAACAACCCCAGGCAGAGCTGCAGGATGGGGAAAGAGTGGCTGGAGAGGTGCCCAGAGAAAAACGAGCTGAGGGTGCTGATCAACAGCAACTGAACATGAGCCAGCTGTGCCCAGGGGGGCAGGAAGGCCAATGGCACCTGGCCTGTGTCAGCAATAGTGTGGCAGCAGGACCAGGGCAGGGATTGTCCCCTGTACTGGGCACTGGTGAGGCCACACCTCAAATCCTGTGTGCAGTTTTGGGCCTCTCACTACAAGAAAGGCATTGAGGGGCTGGAGCGAGTGCAGAGAAAGGGAATGGAGCTGGGAAAGGGTCTGGAGCACAGGTCTGATGAGGAGCAGCTGTGGGAGCTGGGGGTGTTTGGCCTGGAGAAAAAGAGGCTTGGGGGGCACCTTATTGCTCTCTACAACTACCTGAAAAGAGGTGTTGACATGTGGGGGTCAAGCTGCACTAAGGTTCAGGCTGCACATCAGGAGCAATTTCTTCACTGAAAGGATGGTGAAGCATTGGGATGGGCTGTCCAGGGAAAGGTAGAGTCACCATCTCTGGAGGTGTTCCAGAAATGACTGAACATGGCACTTAGTGCAAAAGTTTCGTTGACATGGTGATTTTCAGTCCAAGGTTGGTCTCAATGTCCTTAGGGGTCTTTTTCAACTTTAATAATTCTATGATTCTATGCAATTTTTAAAGTTTCTGATTCTCTAATTATTTACTTGCATCAAAGATGCTTTATTATACTCTGAGAACCTCATGGTTCCTTTCTTTTTCTATCTGCAGCTATTAAAAATAATTGAATTGAATTTATGTTTTATCAGGTTGATTTAATTAATATGCTCTGTGAAATAGCTCTTTATTTTCTCTCCCATTTGCCTGATCTTAATTTCTATGCCAAATTTAATAAGAAGGCCTTAAATCTTGTCTCTTGCTTAGGGGAAAGGTCGGGCATCAAGTTCCATCATGCTCTAGAGAGAAGAATAATGTGTTATGTTATGCTTTGATCACAGTCCTTCACTGCTTTAAGCATTTGTGAATGACCAGTCACATATAAGAGTAGTTTTTGTTTACACCTGCTTCTTTCAGAGGAAACTTATTGCCTTTTCCTCCCTTATCAAAGACCTCTCTTGCTGACTTTTGTTGTTTTTTATGGATTGGTTTTGTTTTTTTTTTTTTTTACTTTTTACTGTAGTTAGTTAATTTTGATAGCAGTAGAACAGCTGTAATTTTTTTAAAATTTTGGGGTGAAATTATACTGCCTGCTGAACAAGTCTCTATTTGACTTGCTCTAGCGTAATGACATAATCTAAATACAAATAATTAAAGGTGCCTGTATGTATGAAATGTAAACAAATATGGAGGTGAATTAGATTACCTGGAACCTTCTAGTAACTGGTGTGGATCTCCTTTGCTACAGTAGTTTATAGAATAATATTGCAGTGCTTTTGGACCACAACTGAAGATGTTTTTTTTTTTATTTATGTGGTTTTGTTGACACAAAGATTTAGTTATGAACTGAAGATGGTTGAGCCAAGTAATAGTTTTGATTTATTCACCTTTCTTTTGTAGCATAATACAAGTTGGAAGAGATCTTTGGATGTCTCAGGTTTAAAGTAGGGTCAGCTCTGACATCGGGTCAGATTGCTTGGGACATTATCCATGAGAGTCTTTTAAAACCTCCAGGGACAGAACTTGCACAATTTCTCTGGGAAATTGACGGACTCTTGCCTTCTTCTAGGGGTCTCAAAATACTTTTAGAGTTTAGAATGACCTAATGCATGAATTAAAAACTAAGTCTGGTAGACCCAATATCCTAAAGGAATCTCAAAAAGGAAAAAAAAAAAAAAAGACAAAATCTACTAGTTGATAATAGGCTTGGTTATCTGCAGCAAAATAACAAAATAAAATTAATCTAAATAAAAATAATTTCTTCTTAAAAAAACCTTAGAAAAAGCTTTATAATTAAATTAAAAGAGATAATTTAATATTCAATTAGTTCAGCTTTATGCATAATTTATTTCCTTATGTATGCTTTTCTTGAATCTAAGTTTTTTTTCTTTTCCTTAAGGCACTTTATTGCTTTTGTTAAAGGCTAGTAGAGATTAAATTCCTGATGTGAATAGAAACCTGATAGACCCATCCATTTTTTATTTTGTTTATACATAAAGTTATTTAAATTCATTACTCCAAACTCCAAAATTTGTTATATGAAATGAAAGGTTTTTAAATAAATTACAGCTCTGATTTCTCTAATATATTAGTGGTTAGAGTAAGACCTTGAAAACAAACTGTGTGATTGGGAATAATTCTGTAAAGTGTAGCTAACCCTGTCAATAGAACTTCTACTATCAGAAAACTGTTCAATTGATTAGTATTGAGCATACTAGAATACACCATTGAAGCAATGAATGACACTAATTATTGAGCAAGAAGCTTAGGTTTTCATTAGCTAGCTTGTGACTTTCTGAAAGAGGGCAATAATACTTGTTATAGTTTGCTCCTTAAAAAAAATCAAACAAAAAACCCTATTAAAAATACCCACAAAATCAAAACAACTTTTTGTATGGTTTTAATTCATATTACTCCTTTTAATTAGGATATAGGCACAAAAATTGTAAATCATACAATTTTAAGCATTCAAGAACTTCCAGCATAGTCAGTGATAAGCACTAAAACATTTGCAGATGAATCTCCTTGACTACAACTGGCTTTTTTTTTAAAGGTGAAAAGAGTACTTTTTTTACTTTCTGAATTGGATATTACAGGATCTAATACTTTCCTCAGGACTCTGCTGAGGCTTTATCATGCTCAAGGATGAACCCTCCCAACAGTGGTCAGATTATGTAGGGTTTTCTTCATTTGTTTTCTTTTCCTTCTGATGTTGGCATCCAAATGGATTAGTGTGTCATCTCAGAAGCTAATCACAGGTAATTAAATTGATTTGTATCCAGCTGAACTCAGAGTCTTAAAGAAGGGTTGAACTGTATCATCTGAAATAAAAAGGAGATAAAGGCCTGGCCAGAGGTAGGAGAGGAGGCAATTTAATAACAAATAAAAAAAAAAAAAAACCAACAAAAAAGAACCAAAAAAAAAAACCCCAAAAATCTGAATTACTTTTGTTTTTTAATGTAACATTCTATTTTTTTCAGTCCCCAACACAATTATATAGCTGTCTCTGAAAGGATAATTAAATAAAATACAATTATAATTCTAAAGCAGTGTGGTTCAAGTTTAACACTGAGACTTCAAACTGGTTTTTACTAATGTTCATTTACTGACTTGCTCTTAGTCTTGGGTGCCTGCAGCTAACATGGGGTTATAAAGCACTCTGAGATAAAGGGAGAACTAATTTGTTTAAAGCAAAATCTGGATGAGGAATTTTAAATTTACTTCCCAATGAATTGCAAGTCCTACACAAATTATCATTGGCATGAATCTTCTTCAGGTATGTGAAAGATCTACGCAATGAACTGCAGCTGGAGAGAGAGGTGAAACTGCAGCATCAGTCTGAAGAGATCACAAAACATGACAATTTGGAATCTTCCAGTCAGTTGCATATAACAGTCAAACCCTCCTTATTTAAAGCCAACTATGTTAGTTTATTTCAAATGCTGGAAGAACTGGGCAACACATTTACCTTGAACAAGTAAAAGATACAAGTTAAATATTGAATTTAATATAGTTAAGCATGGCAAATATATTGTCACATGAAATATTTTATAAGAAAAATGTTAACTTCCATGAGAACTGTGTATTTCTTAAAAAAAAAAAAAAAGGTGGAAAACAAAATCCTCCGTCATTAGTCTACCAAGATAATGTAATAGCTTTTAACTAAATCCATTCTAATTCTAAGTTCTTTACCTTTTCACGTGTATTATTTCCTCCTTTCTGGATACTCTGCTTTGTTTCTACCCAACAATACAAATTTTTGGCAAATTTCCCTCTTCACTTTTGAGTTATTATTGAGCTTCTTGCCTTAACCATATCTGTGAATAGAAAGTACTTCCTCTAGATGCATTCCAAGATTGCTGCTCTTGACAATCAAACTCCTCAAAAATTTTTAGAATATATTCAGAACAGATGTAAACCTTTTCAGCTTAAAGAAATTCAGTGGCTTTCTGGTGAATTGTACATCACTTTGATCTTTAACATCAGAAGAAGAAACAAGATGACAAGTCACTCAATTATAGTCCTTAGGGATCAGAGAGTCAAAAAATGGGTAAGGTTGGAAGGGACCACATCTGGCCATCTGGTCTACCTCCCTGCTGAAGCAGGGCCATCCCAGAGCACATGGCACAGCATTGCATTCAGTTGGCTCTGGAATATCTCCAGTGATGGAGGCTCCATAACCTCTCTGCACAGTCACTGCACAGTGAAGAAGTTCTTGATATTCAGGTGGAACTTCCTATGCATCACTTTCTGCCTGTTGCCTCTTGTCCTGTTGCTTGGCACCACTGAGAAGAGCCAGTGAATAAAATTGCCATGCTGCCCCTCAATGCCAAGCGAGCATTGCATTAAGGCACCCATTACAGTGACCCTTGGGGGTCTGGGATCAGGCTTGGCATCACTGTGGGCACAGTTAAAGAGATCGTGAGACCCTGTGTCCCATTGAAGGGTAAATGCGAGCTGCACTTTTCTTCCAGGTGCCTCATCATGTCCACTGCTGAAGAGAATAAGGAAAAATGCTATTCCATGTTTCATTGTGTCTGCAGCCTGCAACACCCATTCAGAATTAAAGACTTTCTGAAAGCCATGCTGGATGATCAACTGCTTTTATCAGGGGAGGAAATTGTATTTGTATAGTAAATAAACATTTCAGAATTCTTTATTTCTGTCCCATTCCTTTTCAGTAAGTTCTGGTTTGGTTTTCAGAGTGCCATCTTCTCAGAGGTGAGCTGAGTGCTCTTTGTGCCTTTTTTTCTCCATTTATCTGCTCTGTTTCTTTCCTAGTGTCTATCTGTACCCATGGCAACTCCAGACAAAGGTTCTCACGACATCATTTTTCCCAATTCACATTCTAAAACAACCTTTGAGTGAGTTATGGAGGCTGGCTGTGAAATGGCATTGTAAGGTCTTGCTCCACTTCGGTTTTGGCCCTTTTAGAGATTTGCCTTAAAGAGCAGGAACATCTTTTCCTTGCTGGAAACTGAGTTCCAGACCATTGCAGTGTGTAACATGGATCACAGAGGGCAATTCCCAAGGCTCCTGGGGTGCTGTTTCTGCTGTGCCTCCCAAGAGAGCTGTGCAAGTGCAGGTGACAAGGTCCCAAAGCTATGTGGGCTCCCAGAGCAGACAGCAAATGTTTGTCTGTTGGATATTTTCAAGCACATTCCCAGCTCGAAGCAGAGAGAAGAAGAAAAAGGAAGCGAGGAGATGACAAAATCACGGAATGCTTGCAGCTGGAAAGGGACCCTGTGCAGGTGTTACGATCCCATTTGGGAGAGATGCCTCTGCCCAAATGGAGGTGCCAATGACAGCGCATGACAACAACATACAGATTTCATTTAACATGGACTTTAACAAGAGAAGGGAGGTGGAGAGATAGAAATAAATAGCAAATAGGTCTCAGAGAAAGAGAGTGAGAGCAGAAGATAATCAGTTGAAACTAGATGATCTTTAAGGTCCTCCTGTTTATTCTGTGGTTCTAGATGTGTGGAGGTGTATTTTAATTTGATATTATTAAGGACTACTACTATTTTGTCTTCTTCATCTTAGTCGTCTTCTTTACTACTACTATTCCTTTTTGTTCATCTTAGTCATTCTAATTTCTCTTATTCTTCTTACTGCTTTTCCTGTTGTATTTCTTATTTATTTCTACTCTTATTTCTTCGTCTTGTTCTTATAATTCTTATTCAAGTTCTTCTTCTTATATTTCTTCTTCAAGTTCTTCTTCTTCTTTTTCTGTACCAATATTATTTCTTCTTTTTTGTCATCTTCTTTTTCCTCTTCATTTATTACTACTACTACTATGACTACTACAAATTCTTCTTATTCTTATTCAACTTATGATTTTTATTGTTATTCTTTTTCTTCTTATTATGTACTGCTATTATTTCTTCATCATCTTCTTATTCATATGCTTGTTTGTTTGTTTGTTTTTTGGGGGGATTTTTTTAACGGGAATTTTTATGTTTTTCTTTCTTACTACTAACGTTTCCTAAAGCCAATTTTCATTGTAATGGAAGAACGGCGTGTGTGGCAGTCCTGCTCAGCCTGGAGGGACACATCCAGGCGAAGGATGGCTGGCTCAGCCCGTGTTGCTCGCTCAGGAAGCCGGGCAGGCTCCGGCCCAGCCGCCACCTGCGGGGCCCGGCCTGGCGCGGGCAGCGGCCGCTCCGTGTCCGGCTGTGGCCTCAGGCAGGAGAAGCGGGACAGCCCCCGCAGCGCCCGCCTGAAGCGGGACAGGCGTTTCCTGGGGGGAGCCGGCTGCTCCCTGAGGGCCTGGGCTCCCAGCTGGGGGGCTGAGGGGCCTGGGGAGCAGCAGGGGCTGTGTGGGGCAGGGCCCTGGCTCTGTGCCCCTGCTGCCTTCACCTGCTCAGCCAAGGCTGGAGAAGCTGCTGCCCTGGCTGAGTCCTGGGGAGCAGCGTCAGGGTCCTGCAGCAGCTGTGGGTACCGAGGGTTGATCCAGATGGTGTGGATCGTGAGCTCTTCCCAGTCCTCTTGTGACTCCTTTTTGTCACTGTCATCTCCATCCTGGGACAATTCTGGGTCTTGACTGGCTTCCCATTCAGACTGCCTCTGGAGAATGGAGTGTTCCCACTGGGGAAGCACTTTGTTACTGCTATCTTCCTCTTGGGACATCTCCTGGATTCCCATGTCAGGCTGCTTGGATGGCTCTCGGGGTCTCTTCCAAATGGACACATTCTTCCACTTGGGAAGTCCTTGGTCCGTGGAGGGTTTCTCCGCTCCCTCCTCCCTGGCCCAGTCCCACTGTCTTGGATTAAATGCTTCCTCCCACGGCCCTAGGTGCTCTTCCAACCTTTGCTCCCACTGCTCTATGAGATCTTCCCATCCCCACCAAGGGTAGAGGCCTGGGGGGCAGCAGGGGCAGTATCGGTCAAGGTCCTGGCTCTGTGCTACAGCTGTGGGGGAAGGAGGAGACTGCTGTGGCACATCAGGGGTTTGGGTTACAGGACCCTGGCCCCCCGGCAGCTGCTCTCTGGTCTCATCGCAGCTCCCTCTCTCCTCTCTCCCTCTGGGGCTGGCTGTCTCCTGGGGCCTCATGCACAGACCCGGCTGCTCCATGGCAGGGGTAGAGTTGGGGTTTGCCTCCTCTGTGAGTGTCTCCATCTTGCTCTGCTGCTGAGGCTGTCCAGGGAGCTGCT